>JARYHS010013630.1:16683970-16728961 GCA_031002005.1 Vandiemenella viatica
TATTTTCTCCAGGTCATCAGTTAATTTTATGCTCCCAGTTATTTTTTCAAATTCCGTATTGTTTATCAATTTATGTGAGTCATATGCTCCCTTCATTTTGGGGTGGCATCTTTTGTTTGCAACGGAGTGAACTTAATTTTTATTTTACCATGTAATGATCTGATCCAGTGTTTGTTCCTCTAAGGAGTTGTCTGTGGTAATTCTTATTCATACAAACATGATACAGCTGCCATCCTCCTTTTTTCCAGTCTGGGTGTTTCCAGGTTTTGAGTTTATTTGGTCTTCTCATGAAGTATGTTGATTTTGAGATCATGTCATTGTTTTGTAAAGAATTTCATCAGACTTATGCCATTCTTGTTCATTCTTCTTTGTGCTGTCCATTTCCCTGTAACATCTCTATATCTTTTATCCCTTCCTATTTGGGCGTTAAAAATCTCCAATTAAAATTTTGGTGTGATTTTTGTTTAAAGTTGTTGCTGTTTGATCCAGAAGTTCCCAAAATTCATCCACCTCTTTTCTATGTTCTTTCCTATTGTTTTTGTCATTAGCTAGGGCATGGGCATTTATTATCATGTATATTCTATTGGCAGCTTTTATAGTTAGCGTTGATAACCTAGGAGATTGTGTTTTGAATTGTACCATTGACTCTGTTATTTTGATGTTGACTATGAATCCAGTTCCGAATTGTGGACACTGCTTCATTACTCTTTTTCCTGATATTCCCTTGTAAGCTCTATACCCTTGTGATTCCATCGGTTCCTGATCAATATTTCTCATTTCCTGGATTCCAGCTATAAATATCCTTTGCTGATCCATTTTGTTTGTCAAAATCTTGAGTTTCACTGGTTGGATGAGGGAGGTTATATTGTGTGTTGCTATGTTATTTATCTGTCCTGTTTTAATTCTAAATTTTGCTCTTCTGTTAGTCTTGGGTATTTCCAGATGCTCCGACTCATGTAGGTCATCCTTCAAGAGACTGCGCACCGTATTTGAGTGCAGTCTTCCCAGGTTGTTGGCAGGCAGTGGCAGCCCTAGGGCGGTGCGAGCGCACCGTGCGCCGTCTTATGGGGGGTACCGAAAATGCAGCGAGAGATCGTTTGTGCAAAAAATGAAAAATAAATTCTATAATAACACAGCTTGCTGTTCATATATTATTTTAACACACATCATCTAGAAGAGTTTATAAAAGTAAGAGTTTCAGCTTAATGCATAGTCATACGTCATCATACAATAGAGTCAATTCTAGTTGCTACTCGAGTCAGTTTGAATTACTCGAATCATGATAAATCACAACTGGTTCCAAAGTTAGCACCCTCCCGTGCCGCATCGCGCCTCCCTCATCTGTTTCCTGCCTTTTCGGCTGTAATCTTGAAGTTCATGCATGCGGGTACATGTGCATGGGGCGAGATTCAACCTATTTATCTCTTTTACCATATTAGATCCTCAGTGATTACAATTAACATTGGTATTGTATATATTTACAAAGCTTATCTGTCTTTACAGACAAGACATGTTGCTAAGCTAAAATAAATTTAAAAAATGTATGGCGCACAATACTTAAAAAGAAAACAAAAGCAAGACGAAAGTGAGAAGACAGCTGAACCGTCGTCACCAGAACTAGTTCAACATGAGAAGGAAGAAAACTTTTAATGGAAGTTGTTCAGACGAGGCTCATGACAAAGAGCAGCATGTGCGGGAAGATTTATCTATGACTGGAACATCGTCTGCTGTTCAAAAGATTACAAATGGGCATACAAGACATACCACCACTGTCGCCTTTTCAAAATACAAATTATGACGTTATTTTCAAAATTGTTGCTCATTGCCTCAGCTGGCAGAGATGAAATAATTATTCAAGCAACGAAAAAATCCAAGAAAAAAAACTCGTGGACGTCATTTTTCAAGTAGGCATTTTCAAAGAGTAACACCAAATGGAGAAACTTATGAAAGTGGATAGCTTATTTATTCTAAATCTGCAGATAAAGTATATTGTTTATATGTTGTTTATTCAACAGAAGGTCCCATTTTTATTTGGGAAAAGATGGATTCAATGACTGTAGTTACTAATCAGAGCGTCTCAAAACGAACGAAACTTTCTCAAATCATAATCACACCGTGCTCAGTTGAATAGAAGCTTTGATTCCATTAAGTAACTTCAATATACTAGACAAGCACTTGTAAACACAGACTGAAGACAGGGGCGTAGCTACTATGGGGCTAGGCGGTGCAGTGCACCGGGGCCCCTACGCTCAGGGGGCCCCAAGCATACCTCTGGGGGCCCCAACGCGCACCTCCGGGGGGGCCCAAAGGGCAGTTCAGAGGCCCACGAGCCTTCATGGCAAACTGGCGACCTTTTTTTTTTTAGCTCTACAGCCGTCTAAGGGCCCCCCTGAGACACAGGAAGTCCCTCACTAAGGGCCCTCTCACTGCTCAGGGGGGCCCCAACCATTGCTCAGGGGGCCTCTAAGCACAACTCAAGGGCCCCGTCCTCTGCTCAGGGGCCCCTTACCAGCAACACAAAAAAAAGGTCGCCCATCTGGCCTGAGGGCCCAAAATAATTTTTTTGCACCGGGGCCCTTGTTGACCTAGCTACGCCACTGACTGAAGACGAAAAATCACAGTGGGTTGCTATCCTCTAATGAATGGTGTCTTGTTCAGAGGAAGCTTTGGATCTGAAATACTAAATACATCTGGGTATATTGCAACTGCTAGGAAAATATGATCCTGTGATGATGGAGCATCTCCGCTGTATTGCTAATAATGAGACTAACGTCTTATTATATTGACGAATGTATTCAAAACGAATGTAGTTCGTAATAAAATTTTGACTGTAGTTGAGTCATCTAAATATTTTTCCATCATACTGAATTGAACTCCTGATGTAAGTCACTTCGAACAATTTTCTTTGACATTGATTTTGTTGACACTAATGAAGATGAAGTCTAAGTGCGTGAGTATTTCGCTGTGCTTACAATCCGGAAACTGACTCTTTGGGACCTGGGAGCTGGACTTGCTGCCATGTTTAGGGAGCGTGCATAAACCACGTAGCTCCATTGTGGCCTCCTGTGTCCCCCCCCCCCCAAGTACTTTCTTTTCCTTTATTTACATCCAGAAGACATTTTGTACTTGTCAGACTATTGTAAATTACATAAAGAGATAATTAACTGAGGTAAATAAATATTCACATGCTGTTGTGAGTTCTGTTCCTCATTTTATCCGTGAAAAATGTTATGAAATAAAAGCTACGTGGTCTGGCTCCGAACCCACCCTCCCCCCACGTAGCCCAAAGCAGCCTTCCAGCCAACCCCTCCCCCCCCCCTCCCCCTTCCCCCCCTCCTCCCGGACCAAACCACGTAGTTTGTGCACACTCCCTTATCATTGATACTTTGCAATAATTCTATTTGGATATGAACGATTGTCGAGGTCAAAGATATGATGATGTATCAAATATGGCAGGAGGAAACAAATGTGTCCAAAGCAAAATTCTGAACCAGTATCTTCAAGCATTTTTTAATCAATGTAACTGTCATTAAATTTGGTAATAGCAGGTGCCACCAAAACATCAGTTAAATCGGTTTCTTTGTCCGTATTTCTTTGAAGAATATATTTTTTTTTCTCTCGTTCAACAAAGCGATGGGAAGTGGTATTCCAGCACTTAGATGCACTATCGCCAAAAAAATTGCAAAACTCGTTTCAAGAATAGAGTTTCTAGCATCGTTATCACTACACTTCAGTTTGTGATGTCCTTCTGAAACGAATTATTCAGTTGCAGCAACACATTCCTTGTCACTTATCTAGATCATGGAGCATTTGAGTTCATAATTATACTGTAGTGGTGACTTGGTATAATACATTGTATCAAGTAAACATTGTAAGCAAAGGCTATGCAGACTGAAAGTGGATTTATGAAACTCTTCACAGTTGCTGAAAAGCAGCTCGGAATTTGAGAAAGAGTACCAGCTCTGATAACAGACAGCCAGAGAAACTGATTCTCAGACTGGAATATTTCCTATTTTTAACCCAGTCAGATTCCAAGGAAAGTAAAGATTTTTGAGTATGAGCCGTAAATGAGACAGCAACTGATCCAGAAGAATTGTTTACAATGAACGAGTTTTTGCGTTGGTCACTCTGTTTGCACAAGTTTCCAATGACGAAGCCAGCTTTAGCTTCAGAGTGGGGCAAAAACAATGAAAAATAGTTTTACCTGGGAAAAAAAAATACATGCTTTTAACCTGTCTAAACATTAGTCTGCGAGGGTTCTGACAAAATTTTGGTAAACTTTATTTTTCGGTATTAAAAGTGAGAATTTTTATTTTCATATATTTTCTGTTTTATATATTTTAAAAAATTATTAAAAAGTGTGAATTTGATGTGTAACTGAAGTGAGCATTGTGTTCGCCACCGTAGCTTAAATAAACCTTTTCAAACATATAGTATTCCATTTTACTGTTGTTTCTCAATCATACCACTGCTATCCTATACTAATCTTTCTGAGGTTTGAGTTATTATCATATATAAAGACTATCTTTTGCCCTCGGCTTTGCTCGAGTGGAATTAATAAAGCATTCATATACATATTCGTATCCAAATCCCACGGTAACTGCTATTTGGGATAAAAGTAGATGGCCAATACATTATTCCAAATTTATCCTAAGCAGTTCACTCGTTTTGACGTGAAACTGTAAAAACATCCAAGCAAACAAACTTTTACATTTATGATATTAGTAGGATGTATAAACTGTATGTTATCTCCAATCTATCTATATGGAGACCTTAATCACGAATAAGTGATTTCACATATGGGGCGCAACAATGAGATCTCGCACCACCTGCCTGGTGGTGGAATTTTCATTAAAAGACTTCCTTCCATGTTGACTTTTCAAAGGTTTTCAACCATGTGCAAGCTTTGAGTTACAACTACAGTTGTTAACCATGGAGGTTATTGTGTGTTTGGTCGACAAGAGCAATTTTATTTCACTCAAGTCTGGCGGCAAGCTGGTTATGACCCGACCTATCCGCCACCCTGGAGTATAATCTCTCCGCCTACTCTGACAGCATAGCAGGTTTGTAGCCACAAACATATTATGTTCAATATAATAATAAAAACTCCTTCCTTAAATCAGGTGAATTTGTTGATTTACCATATTAATAAAAATGCATAGGATCTCATTCAAATCAACTGACTTCGTTCCTTTCTTTTCAAAGGCCAGAAATACAATGCTTGCCATTCTTTCATGACCCATTGACAGCCTCTGAGGCCTGTCGATTGCAGTAAAAGTTGAAAATGTAGATTCCTATACAGCAGTACTACATCATGTGGTCGCCACAGATGCTAAAAGTTCATATGTGTCTTTGAACGCCTCTCGCTGCCTGTACAAAACTCGCATTGTGTTTTCAGTTTTATCCTCGCGATTGCTCAAATAAGCTTTGTACCACGGTAGCTTCTTCCCTTTATGGAATTGTTAGACCTGAAAAATCAGTTGAAACCGAAAAATCTAATTTATTACTACTTAGAAACTTACAGCTTACATTCAAAAAAGAAAAGAATAAAATAAATATCTAGCAACTATATAAGAACTACTTTAAAAACCTAATCACAAAAAATATGGTGCCCCTGTGGCAAGATATCAAGAATGCCGGTTACATTTCAAATTGAATTGCCAATGAAATTTTCTTTTTGAAGAAACTCTTTTGTTATTAGCAGCATGGACTGATTTTGGAGTAAGGTGTTTAACAATTTTGTTTGTACACGGACCCCATGGACCAAAAGTTTCTATCCAAGTGGAATAAAATGTTGAAATTGTGAATTGGACATGAATAAATAACATTAATATTTTACAAGCAGCAACATAGTTTTGTTTAATTTTCTCTCACTTACATAAATTTTTCAATGGTACCATTTTGTCTACATCCAATTCATCAAGGCTCACTAATGAATTTAGTAGGACGTCGTCATTCAAAAATCTTCTTCGTAACTCAGCAATTAGTATGTCCAACATTTCAAAATATTCAGATTTAAATGGGTGAGCATCCTGGTCATCTATTTTTGTCGAAAGGGCCGTCATCAAGTAGACCTATAAATCATCCACCTGATTTGATTTTTTGATTTTCCTCTTGAGTCTCTTCTGAATCGGGGTCCTATTTTCAGAATTGCCACTTGGCATCGAGTTAGCTTCTTCCAAAATTTGATGATAAATTTCATCTGATCTCAATTTTTTCATTTTGGACGCACTTTACGATTGTTGTGACGTCTTTCAATAGTGCGTTTTGGGCTGCAAGCTGAAGCAGGGATAAGATTTTTTTGGCCCCAAACATGACCATTCGGAATTCCAAGTTGAGTATGACTTTTAATGCTGATACTCTTAGCTCCATCGTCACCGTTAATTTTTAATTTCATCTAAAGTCATCAAAATCGATGAATAATTATTGTTTACAACTTTTGCGCCAAGTGTCTTGACCAATGCTGTTCAAGGAACCAGCCAATCCTTTTTCCACTATACAAGGCAGCTGTTTTGCCATGGCGAAAGAATTCGTGTAACATGATGTATTGTTCCAAAAAAAGACGGATAAAAGTCTTTTCCGAGATTCTCCTGATGAGTATAAAATGCAAGAGATTGTTGTACCAGTAAACGTGAGGAATTATTTGGCCATATTTATTTTATATTCTGGTCACAACTCCTGAAACTTTCCGATACATTACACTTGCGACATTATAGCATGCTGGAAAGGTCAATGTTATTTTCTGTAGGCATATTTAACGTTAATTACATGAAAGTGGCTGTAACAAGGTTTTCAATAGTTGTAACTGTCAGCCACGTCTCATTGACAAACCTACCCTTAATGTAATGTATTGTTAATGCAATATTTTCTCGGTTATTTTTATCTCTCATCCCATCTTCAATTAGAGTAAACCAGTTCATGCCAGATTCCTCAATATCTTTAGCAATGGAATTCCGCACTGCTAGAACCATTGCTTGAATTATTTGTTTTTGAATTTCAGGTGGATGATATGTTGCGTTTTGTGTTATATGACTGAGAGCCTCCAAATTCGGCTATATCATGCATGTGTATTAAAAAAAATTCTGAAATAATCCTTGTTCTTTTTCTTCCTGCGATATATAATTTCCAAGCAAAGCAAATTCATTAACAACTAGAAATTCTACTACTTCATTAATAAACATTGCATAAGACCTATCTTTTTCTGATGCTTATCAACATATTAATGTTTCATTGTAGCTAGTTGTAGATATTCTATGTGATTTGTCCTGCCACATCGCCATGGCTTGTGTATGAGAAATTTAATAAGTGGCATTTTTCCAATTTCTGATTCCTGTGAAAGTCTGTTTGCTTCCATGAGGTAAAAATTGCTGGCAAGAGTACCAAAAAGCAGCATCTTTCTTGGCTGAATACTGCAACCATTTATATCACTTGAACCAGTCCACTACAGAGGTCCTGTTATTTTCTTTTAGATGTACATCTAAAATAACTTGCTTTATCGGTTCTCCGATTTGTTCAATATCAGAAGGAATACTACAGCTAACGTTACAAACATGTTTCACCAAACCTATTTCTATAGGACTAGGAGTGGTATTTGTATTTTGTGCTTCCATCTGTTTTGAAGAATGAGGTCCTTCATGGTTAATTTTGTCTTCAACTATTCATTTTTTTCTGAAGGAAGCCCATCTATCCATCACAAAATCATTCGGTCTTCAGTTCACAGCACTAAATAAACAATTGTGTCTCTAACTGAATGAAACATTGTACCTACACGACCCTAATAAACACCATAAACAATATATACTTCAATTGTCATCTGTGGGCAGAATTACGAATTAGTATATATGACATTGACGAAATGTAGTTAATTCAGAATTGTTTACACATCAGTTTAGGTAATTAGCATATTATCTTAGTTGATAGTATCATTTAAGGTAGGTCATTGGAATTTTAAGGTAGGGAATTGTCCCCCCCCCCCCTTAGCTACAGCCCTGAATGGTCATTAGGGAGCATAAACTATGTAGCTCCATTTTGGCCTCCTGTGAACTCTCTCTACCTCCCCTCATGTAGCCTGATGTGGTCTTTGCCTCCACACCCTCCCCATCCCACCAACCCCCTACCCTGCTTTTTTCATTATTGGTTCCAGAAAACATTTTGTACTGTTTTCTCTTGTCAGACTATAGTTAGAAATAATATGAATGAAAAGCTGCGTGGTTAGGAAATGCTCTCCCCCCCTTTTTCCACATAGCCCAGAGTAATTTTCTTCACAATCACTCCCCCCCCCTCCCTTCCAAACAAGCCACATAGTTTATGGATGCTCCCTTATATGTAGTGAATTTAGTTATTTTACACCCAGATTGCTATTACTAACTATAAAATATCAAGTATCCAAAGTTTATATACTCATGGAATCTCATACCATGAAATTATCCATAACAACGATAGTGATGAGTCGTGCTACAGTACATTTTCTATGTATTTGTTTATTGTAAGATATTTAACAAGGTACACAATAGGTTAGGATAAATGTACACATCACAAGCTTGTACAATTTCATATCTCTAAATCTAATGTTTTAATCCAGTCAACAGCACTGATCGACATATCATATATTTCAGCTATTGTTCCCCTGTTTGCCCGAAGAGGACAATTAGAAGTTATGTGGTGGATTGTCTGTAAGGTGACTCTACAGTCACAATTTGCAGTACCTAACCAGTCCCATTTGTGTAATAAGCAGGCGCATCTGCGTTGTCCTGTTCAAATCTGATTGACGATTCTCCATTGCCGCCTGGGGAGATCGAAACCTTGTAACCGTACTGAGGGGTCATCAACTAGATTTTTATTGGCTAATCATGGCTTCTCACTGAGTTGTCCACAGCTTGTTGATGTTGAAAGAGGACTCTGTAAGGTTCATTGCTGTGTGCCATGGCGGTTTTCTCGATTTCAAGCATTGGTGTTTTGCTTGAATAATCTCTTGATGTGTAGGCAGCTGAGGGTTCTTCAGGATATTTTCCCAGATTTTTAGGAAAGCTTCTGATCTTCTTAGTGATGAAGGTGAAAAGTTACATAGCACTGGAAGCCATATGGTGTTCCTACTTCGAATGCATCAATAACTATCAACTTTTCCTGATTGACTTGCACATCTATCTTCTTTGTGTGGGGATTATTGATCCAGGATGGGCAGCAGTATTCAGCAACAGAGGATGACAGAGCTAAGGCTGTGGATCTGAGCACTGACTCACCATTGAGTACCTGTAAGCTTTTGAAGAATATTATTTCCCGTTTGAGAGATGCTGCTTGAAATTTAGAGTTCTATCCAGTGTATACCCAGATATTTTTGTGTGCTGCAATATGGTAATAGTTGGCCTCTGAATTTGACTTCTGGTTTATTGTGTGATTGTCTGTTGTGTAAATGAAATGTTGAAATAACTGTTTTCTGAGGATTTAGATGGAGGCACCATTTCTTGAAGTATACATCTAACTTTTCCAGGTCAGCTGATAAAGTTATTTTTGCATCAGAAAAGTTAGGTTTCTGGTTAACCAAACAGATGTCATCAGCGTAACTAAATTTTCTTGAAGATGTTTCCGGTAAATCATGAGTATACAAATTGAATAGTAGGGGTGCTAAAACAGATACTTGAGGTAAGCCATCATTTAGTATAAATATTATGTTCTGTCATTATCAGAGTATATATGAAAGTATCTATTGCTCAACATGTTGTTAAGTAGTTCCGTAAGTTTTCGACATGGAAAAATACTCACAAATTTCAGAAAAAGTCCTTCTTGTCCAACAGTGTCATAAGCAACTGACAGATCCAAAAAGGCGGCCACACTTACAAATTTATTTTCAAATACATTTTCAATATGAGAGGTGAGAGTGAAAACCTGGTTATTACAACTTCTCCCTGGCATAAATCCTGCTTTTTTTATGGGAATATGGTTATTGATCACTTCAGAAATTCTATTGCAGATCAGGCGCTCACTTAGAAGTGCTATTGGTCAATAGTTTACACTTTTGAAGGGGTCCTTATTTGGTTTCAATAAGGCTAATACTTTTGTTTTCTTCATTAACGGTGGGAGGTTTCCAGTTTGTAGGATATTTGAGAATAAGTCGGTAAACCATCTTACTGTAGCTGGTCCACAGTGGGTGAAAAGTTCAAGATATATGCCATAAAATCCAGCTATTATTCCCAGTTTCATATGCTTGATTATATTTCTCATTTCCTCTTCTCAGGATGGAATGGAGAGTTCAGAAGATTGTGGAGCTGCTTTTTTCTTGTCGCCTAATTTTAATCTGATATCTCTTTTGGTTTGCTTATTTTTATGTTCTTAGAAACTGATACCAGTTGTTTTGGAAAAATCTTTCAGATTGATGGCAGTTTTTGATTTTATTATCACAGGGTTTGAGGAGTCTAATTTTCTAATGACAGACCAGGATTTTCTTCTAGAGTGGGTGCAATCCAGGGATTCTACTGTGCGAAGCCAGATATTTCTACGACCCTGGTCTAGTGATTGAAGGAGGCATGTTGCATTGTCAGAGGTTGGATGTTCCTCATATTTCATTAATTAATTGTCACTTTCTTGGCTTCATCCAGGAATGTAATCTTTGCAATATCCTCTAGGAATACATCATCTAGCTACACCTTTAATGACACCAACAAATCTGTTATAATTATTGTAGGTTGGTTTAATCCATCTAATATTGGAGTCTGTTTGCTTTGCAAATTCAATCCAATTGGCTTTCATTCCTACCTCTAGGATAACAGGTCTGTGTTGACTGTGGGAAAAATCCTTAACCACTGATCGATGTACTTGACTGTGTAAACTCTGGATATGGGTTGTAAAATATAGGTCTGGAGTATTTCCTTGAGACCATCGAGCTGTATGAAAGATGGGCAGATCTTTAGGATAATAAATTAATTCCAGATTATCAGTTTCAAATTTGCCTTCAAGTACTTCACCATTAATGTTATTCTTGCTATAGCCCCAACGGTGATGTTTACTGTTGAAGTCACCAAGAACTATTGTTTGATGTTGTTGAGGTGGAAAAGGAGGGTTAGGTCAATTAGTTTCAGGTGGCTTGTATACATTGACTATCATCAGATTTTAAACATTTGCTGTAATGGTATATATGTCATTATCAGAGTTTACTGACAGGAGTTGGTAATTTGGCAAATGATTCTTGACATTAGTTGCGATGCCGTACTTGGGATGATAATTAAAGGCTATTAATTTAAAACCTGGTATTCTCCCTCTGCATTGTATCTGTTGTTCATCTGCTGTGTGTTTCTTGGAGCACAATGACATTGACTGCATAATTATGTGGAAGTCTGGAAAGATATTAACATTTTGCTTGACTTATTCCTTCGATATTAAGTTGACAAATGCAAAGAGATGGTCCCATTCTATGAGCTTGTGGGTCCTGAAATGGACCTTCTGGCTACTTATTGTGTATCCTTTGACTGAAATTTCTGTTCAGACAGTTCGGTCTCATTTTATCGCTGTTTCTTTCTTAGCACACATTTTCTATAAAGTACTATAACCAAGAACAAGATTACCCTTAGTTTCAATGGTAAAATTGTCCCAAGAAATTCTGAAACGAAAGCATGCTCAATCACTACTAAAGAGACACCCCCCCCCCATATTTGGATAATCTGAAACTTACTAAGCCTGAAATATTTTTAAAATAATTAATAATTAAGAAATACTACCAATAAGCGTAGACAGGCAGTGTAAAGCTGTAACTCTGTTCAGGTTTGTTCGGCTTTAAGCTGTAGTCTTTTATTCTGTTAATGCAGATTCACACCATATAAAAAGTTCAATAGACATTACTGAATAGTGGAGGAGTGTTATGAAGGAGCAACATTATAATACATATATAGGTATTTAAACCAAAATTCCATCTTCTTGTAATCAATCTTAATAATTTATATTTTAAGTTGCAGCCCTAAACTACAAGTACCTCTCTGAATTTAAGCATATTTTTCTAACTTCATAATGAAAATATTAAAACAATTGAAGTTAAGTCTCCTCTGCAAACCAGATGATTTATAATTAGCACCTAAGGTCACAAAATGTTTCAGGCTAAGTGGGCAGTGGATAAATTAGTGAATAACACACAGGATCTTGAATATAATACAAAACAATAACATAATAAGAAAGGAATTACAAAATCCTAAACTAATTGCATTGATACTGCATTTGCTACTATAACTTTTATATTTTTACCATTTAAGAATTCTTCTACCAGTAAAACACTTTCTCATCCACTCCAATACCTTTTACCTTATTTAGGACCATTTTATGGCTCAATATATTGAAAGGATTTGAAAGATCTAACACTGCACTATAAACTTTGCCTCCATTGTCTACTTCATCCAAAAAATCTTGCATACAACCTACTAACTGAGATGCCTTCACTAAAGTCAACTGGGCACTACCAATTGGTCAGGTCAAATCCTTCACTTGCTGGAGAGATGACGAAAAGATGTACCACAGAAGTAAGTGAACTGGGTTACATAACTTTGGCCAGACCATTGGTTAAATATGGAAGTGTGGTATGGGACCCACATTTTGGGTATCGAATACAGGAGTTGGAGGGGCCGCAAAAAAGGGCTGCTAGATTTCTGAAAATTACCATAGAACAAAACCAGTAACCGATATGATAAAAGGGATGCAAGTATATTGGTGATGAGGCATGGAAAGATATTGGTGTACGAATTAAAAGTAATGCATGGAAGGGAAGAGATGACCATGACCACTCAATTTTGGGCACAAGGGTGTGGGAAGATTTTCGTAGGCTCAAGGATTGGAATAAGTTACTATGAGAATCAATGAATAATTTACCAAACATGGTGAAACAATTTAATGTTGAAATTTGTAGAGGGAAAAAGTAGGTGTGTACAGGAAAGGAGGGAAAGATGGGTGTGTAGGGAAATTGCCACTGGAGCATGTGCTCCATCGCAGTAAATTAAATTAAGGTCAAGTTGTTGACTTGAAAAACATTTACATTTCTCACATATGCCTCTGATATGGCTGAATATCAATCCCTCCATTAATTTACCAACCACTGATGTTAAAGTAATTGGCCTGTATTTTTCGAGCCTATTGGTCATCTCTCATTTATGGAAACTTACAACGAATGCAGTTTTTCAGTCCCCTGGTAAACAGTAAGTATCAAAATTAAATTTAAATAATATTTCAAAGAAAGGTAAAATGTAACATCCTACTAAGTTTTAGACACAAGTAGTAATATTATCTACACCAGGGGTGGCCAACCCAAATGATTGTGGGCCACTTTGGAAATGTATCATAACTCAGTGAGCCACATATAAAATTATTTATTCCCATTTTAAATTTTGACCCACTATAGACCTTTTTTGGAGTGAAAAATTGAAATATAGTGAGTTATTATTATTGTATTTACTATTATTCTTAGATGTAAACATAGATAATATAATAATAATGATACTAAACACGCATTGTAAAGAAATATATAGCACTAAAAATGAAATATGAAAAATATTTTGTAAAAGTGTGATGAATCTCACGGGCCAGAAAAATGTTCAAGAGGGACTGCGGGTTGGCCACCCCTCATCTACATTATCCTCCTTATGATAATTTAGCTTTCTTAGTTCATTCATGATATCGTCAGAATGAATTTCAGATTTCGAGATCTACTTATTTCTAATAGTGTGGCTAAGCGTGTTCTATAATCTACACTCCCTCATTCCTGAATCATCTCCTCTAACTGGCTCACTAAACAAGTTACTCAAAATCTCTGCCTTTTTCAAATCCACAGTAACATCTTCACCATCCTTATCTATAAGTGTCTCATCACCCTCTCTTCCCCTCAGTTTTAAAACATAGGTACAGAAATTTCGAGACGCACCCCCCCCCCCCCCCCCTGGAGCAGTGTTATTCTTTATAAACTGAAGTAGCCATAAATGATCAATAAATCACATAGTACACATTAATAATAATAAGTCATTGCTGCACACTGTGTATCGATCCAGGCATCATCAACATTATATGTATTATACACTTCCAGTACTCTTTTCCAGTAGTGTAGCTAGGTTAATAAGTGCTGGCAGGGATTCCCTGAGCATTGGGGGCCCCATGAGCTGAACTTGTGGGCCCCCTAAGCCTCGGGACCCAGTGCATGGCACTGCCTAGCCCTCCGATAGCTATACTACTGCTCTTTTCACATCCCTTCAAATGTCTCCTAATCCATCTCCTACATGATTTTCTGTCTACTGATTGTGTTCTGCGACAGTTCCCACAGACAAATTTAGTTGTTCCCCTTTGCACTTTTTCCACTCATCTATTTTGTACCAATTATATGGGTACTGTAATACCTCACTACACTCCATCAAAGGTCTGACAAAGATTTTGTATATCAGATCCCTCATTTCTTTGGCACATCTCTCATTTATATGCCTGCTATTATAAATCTGTAAACAAAAGTCATTATGTAATTTATTTTATACAAATGATAAATGGGACCAGTGGCAGATCCAGGATTTTTTTTTTTTGGGGGGGGGGGGGGGCTGTGAATTTGGTTTGCGGGGGTCTAAGATTTTTGTTTAGGAGAAGGCTTGCCTCAGGCCAGGGTAGACTTTACAGAATTATGGGAGGGGAGGGGGGTAGATGCCATAAATCTTATGTCATCATTTTATTTCAGATTGCCACCCTTATAAGAACAGTAGATCCAAAAAAAAGGTCCCCAAAAGTACGATATAATCAGGGGTGATCTAGATGCTTTCTCGTGGGAGGCTTGAGCCCCTTAGCCTCCTCCCCCCCCCCCACCCTGGATCCACCACTGAATAGGACCAAATGAAATGAATAAATCATTGGGAGGAAGCATGTCGCAAAAGCAACTGCACCTATTTTGTTGGGGATTTCACAGTTTAATAGCTTACCGTCTAGCTTAAAATCTTATGTCTCTATATGACCATGGTATAAGAACAGAGCACACAACATCTCATATTGTCACAACTTTAGAAATACACAACGCTACGTTAGAATACACAAAAACTTCAAACTACTACATAAAAGATTAACACTCCCATAATTGTATTGGAAAGTTACAAAGCTACTAAATTACATAGTTTTATGATTTATGCTACTAGAAGAAAAACTGTGCATACACATAGGTCCTTATGAGCAAAGCAGCAGGAAGGTGCTAATTAATTTCTAAAGTAATTTCCACATTTTGAAACCTCTTCCTACCTATGTCCGCCCAATTAATTTTATTACATGTCAGAAACTTAAATACTGTTCCTGGTGTGAAAGGATCAGACCGAGCATAGTGGGTGAGTGGCTAATGCTCTGACCTTGCATTCGGGAGGATGGTGGTTCGAAACCCGTCTGGGCATCCAGATTTGGGTTTACCATTGTTTCTCCAAATTACTCCAGGTGACTGCCAGGATGCTTCCTTCAAAAGGTCATGCCGAATTCCTTCCCATTCCTAGTCCCCAGTTCCATTCCACCTCTAATTACCACAACATTGATGAGGTGCAGAGTCATAAGTAGAAAATAAAAAGGATAGGATCAGAGATCAGGATATCATCTAATGATATGCCAAGATATTTCAGCAACCAAATCCTTCTCCACTTTATTATGATGCAAAACCTTTATTTTTATACTCGTGTTGCTAATTAGCTAACTCTTCTTGGCATTCATCTTTATTCCATGTTGACCTACTCAGTCAGATTTTCTCTTCAGGTTTCTTTGTAACTGATCAAAGTCCTCTCCAATTTCATATAACATCATATCATGTGGAAACACAACAGGGCCGGATTAAGACAGCGCGGGACCCGTAGCAAATGAGAAGAAATGACCCTTGGTTTCGCAAAGCCTGCAGCATTTGCTAACTCCTGCTATGTGGCTAATCTGGTACTGAAACACAAGTTAATACTGTAAACCAAAAACACCATCATTTATTTGAATAATGAACATTAATGGTTCCAGTACTGGCACACAACCATGCAACACTCATGTTCCACCTTCCACCTCTTTTGATACGGCATGTCCTACCATAAACTCTTTGGTTCCCCCACCCAGCATATTATTTCTTTATTCACCCAACTGTTTTTTTTTTAGTTATTATTTACCACCATTTTATTGTTTACTGCATCAAATGGCTTTGACTGATCCAATACTATAATAACAACTAGGCCTTCCTCTTCCACCTATAATTCAATTCAGTGTGAAGCTGCCCACCAAACTAACCTTCCACTGAGGTAAAAAAAATTGGTCTATAGAACTCAACACTTTCAGGAACTGGTATAACTATGACACGTTTCCTCTGCTATGGTAGGTTGGAAAACCTTTTAAAAATATATTTGAATTCTTCCAACAGCTTTGAAATATTTTCCCTTGGCATCACTTTTTTTTAAAATTTATTTTTCATGTAAATAATGTCTAGTGAAACAGGTAAAGGGTTTATACAGACTCCAGCAACTACAGTCACTCTCCAAAATTTCTGATTCACCTGTTACACAGATTCAGCTTTATCTGACAGTGTACACACAATAAGCACTTTATGTTACCACAAACAGCTAAATAACTGACTTCATTCTATTAAAACTAGATTGAGAATTCACATGATATGGGGCTCACATCAGAAAGTGTAACTCATCACCCATAACCTCATTTCCTGCATGATGATACTTTTATCCACCTTCCTAGACTACCGTTAGGTTTTGACATGACTCACGTTCCTCAGTACGATGCTGAATCCTGATTCTATTATAATATATTTGTTCCCAAAACAACTACAAATGCAAATTATCTTGATCTTTCAAGGGTGCACTACTAAAACCATAATCTAATCCAGTACTGCCATATGGATCAGGATTTCATTAATTGATTTAATTGCGATGGAGTGCTTACTCCAGTGGCAATTTTCCTACACTCTCATTATCAAACTTTCATCTAACCAACTACTTTTGCCTCTACAAATTTTAATTTTAAATTGTTTTAGTGATTTTTGTAAATTAACCATCACTCCCCATTGTAATTTATTCCAATCCTCTTACCGATGAGTGTCAGCTTGTGGTGAGGGTTATTTTTTCCTTTCCATGCACCTTACTTAATTCATCCACCCAGGGATGGTGCTAGGATTCTCTGGTCCCAGGTAAGCCTTCTTAGCAGAAACTGGCTGGGGCCTGTGGCAAATTCAGCGGATTACTACCCACGGGTGGGGTGGTCAGACCATTGCTCGAATATGGTAGTGTAGTATGGGACCCTCATTTTGCTTATCAAATACAGGAGTTTGACACGGTGCAAAAAAGGGCTGCTAGATTCTCGTATATAGATTTGTGTATGCAGTAAATTGACTTTCCTTTGCATTATTTTCATCTCTTGTTGAATTTCCAATTAAGATATCACTTCCAAATCATCTAGCAGCTGATCAAATTAATCTACCATTTTGATCCTATTGCACAGGATTTTTTGAAATGAATATAAGCATTTTGAGAGTTTGCAGAATTCTTATTATTTAACACAATTATAAATAATACATCAAATGAAAGAGAAAACCAAACAATAAGGAAGATCTCATAGTAATAGCAATTTACAAGGCCCCCTCACGAAATTTTAGAGTTTTTATTTCAGTTAGAGTATTTGCTACTATGTTTCACAAATAACAAACAAATAGTTTTATGAGGAGATTTTAATGTTGACTTTCTCAATCACAGCAATGAGAGGATAGATATGGAAGCCTTGATGTTGTCTTTTAACTTCCATGCAAAAATACAAAATAATAGCAGGATTGCAATTGATAATTTTTTATGGATATTTCTCAGTACAGTAATTACAACATACTTCCAGTAATAAATGGTATCTCAGATCATGATGCCCCTCTGTTACCTGTATGTATCAAGTCCAGAAACACTGTTAAATAGATATATGTAGAAAAGCTGGGTAGGTATATAGAAGAAATATTAATGAAAACAATATAAAACATTTAATAGATTCCTTAAATAATGAACACTGGTCAGAAGTGTACACTACACAGGGTGTTAATGCAAAATATGATACCTTTCTTAATATATTTCTAACCCACTTTGAAGGAAGTTTCAAAAAAAAGGAAAGTTGTAAACACTCCAAACAGTAAATTGGATGAGGAGTGGATAACAAAGAGTATTAGAGAGTCTAGTAAAACAAAAAGGGACCTTTACCTAAAAGTAAGAGAATCAGATAATTAAATACTGAAAGCTCATCATAAACTTTATTCTAAAATACTAAGAACTGTAGTAAAAAAGACCAAGAACAGGTATATATCTGAGAAAATTGATAATTCAGGCAATAAGATGAAAACTATTTGGAATATAATGAAAACTGAAACAGGAAAATCTGTAAATCACTCTAAAGACATAAAAATAGATCAAAATGGATCTGTGCATAGTGAAGTAGGAGAAGTTTGTGAAAAATTTGAAAAACATTTTACTTCTGTTGTAGAGAAATTAGGCATAGAAAAGCAATCCCCACATAGTACCCTGAGGCTTCTTCTGACTGTTTTACCAAATAGATTTGTGGAGATGCAGTTGCCACAAGTAACAGTCTCAGAAATAAATAAATTCATGAAACAATTAAAACCCAAAAATTCTTCGAGCTATGACAATATTTCAAGTAAATTACTGTAAAGAGGTTCAGATTATATCAGTCATGTACTTGCCCACATTTGTAATTAATGAATCCTTAATAGACTAAAATATGCAGTTGTAAAACCATTGTTTAAAAGAAGGAGAAACAACATGTGTAGATAACTATCATCTCATTTCATTACTTTCAGGATTCTCAGATATTTTTGAAAAAGTTATGTATCATAGAGTAATAAAAGATGTTACACTATGTAATATCCTCACTAACTCACAATTTGGGTTCCAAAAAGAATCATCCATAGAAATGGCTATATATTCATTTTTAAATAACACATTTGAGAAACTGAATAATAAAATGAGCCCTGTAGAAATATTTTGTGAATTTGTAAAAGCATTTGACCATGTAAATCATGAATTACTTTGGAAAAAATGGAATACTCTGGTATTTATTGAACTCCAGGTAAGTGGTTTAAATCATACATGGAAAGTCGAATGCAAAAAGTTTCCATTTTTGATCCTAAAATAAGTAAAGACACTTCATCAGACTGGAAGAAAATAAAACATGGAATTCCACAAGGATCTGCCCTCTTTTTGTTATACATCAATTTCCTTACAAGAAACAGAAATATCTTGCACAAAACACAAACGTCTATGTCATTAGTACAAAGAGTAGTTAATTATTCTTGGATACATCTGTTTAATAAACTTCCCAAGAGTATAAAACAGTTTACAGATAATAAAGATATATTTATAGAAAGAGATTATAATTCATGGCTACTCCTTCAACTCCATTCAAGAGTTTGAACAAAATAATTAGTTCTATTCAATATGACCTTTTGCAAAACTCAGATGTAAAAATTAATGTTTATTTTTATTCCCTTTATTTGTCTTTGTAACATGTGATTGTTTTCACTATGATTATGACTCATATTGTATGAATGCATATTTACCACGACATGTTCCACATCCCAGAGGTCCTTCCTCAGCAAGGATCCATTAAACAAGATTGATAAATAAATAAATAATTTCATTGCATATATGCTCATGCAGTGTTTCCTCTATCTTACACTAGAAAGTGATGGTAGTAAAGATTATGACTGCTGAACAGAAAGCTGTTAGTGTTTTACAGTTTAAAAGGTGTGAATATGTAGTTACTCTTCAATAAGCATTCGGTATTAAGTTCCATTGCAATCTTCCAAGTTATAATAACATCCATAGATGGTATTATCAGTGGCTGTCTTTGCAAAGGGAAGAGTAGGGGATGACCATGCCTGATTGAAGAACATGTTGAATGAGTGAAAAATTCTTTCGCGTGTAGCTCCAAGAAATCTGTCAGGAAGATTAGTTGAGAATTAGCAATTCCAGTGACATCTGTGGGGAGACTGTTAAGGAAATGCTCACATCTATGTCCTTATCATTTACAGCTGTAATGTTTGGTGTTTCCTGGTAACAGAAGGCAAATTGCCCTTGGCCAAACCTTGCACCATGATAACAGCATCTACAGCTTCTGCTCTACCACATATTTGATGCTGTCATTGACACGAGAAGAAGGAGAAGAACAGCTGTTAGAAGCTCTAAAGCTCACAGACTATTATTTATGAGGTAACTTTGCTAATGAAATGTTGCTGGATGAGGGTGAAGATTTTCTTGTTCGTGTCATTTTCAGCGATGAACCTTTGTAGAAATGTAAACACTCATAATGTGCACATTTGCGGTTCAAATTTCCCCACATGGTGGTACAGTTGCAATGACACGACCAAAAATTGAATGTTTTTGTGCCATATCAGCGGAATGTTTGCGGCCTTTCTTTTTTGGTGAAACAATTGTAAGTGTTGTTTCTGATCATCATGTGTTACAACAATGGATCTTTCCTCAACTGTAAAATGATGAAACCAGAGAACATCAATTGGCAGCAAAAGGGTGCTCTGCCTCATTGGAATAACTCAGCATGTGATTGGCTAAACGACACTGTACCCGACCACTGGATTAGCTGCCATGAGCCAGATGACAGGACTTGTTTTGTATGGCCTCCATGCAGGGCCGTAGCTAAGGGGGGGCATTGTGGGGCAATGCCCTACCTTAAAATTCCAATGCCCTACCTTAAAACATACCTTCAACTAAGCTAATACGCTATTTACCTAAACTGTTTGTTCATAGTATGAAATGATGGGAAAAAATTAATTTACTACTAACATAGTGACAAGTAAACAATTCCGAATTAACTACAGTTCGTCACTATCATATATACCAATTCTTTATTCTGCTCACAGATGCCATTTGAAGTATATACTGTCTATGATGTTCGTTTGTGTACTGTAGGTACAATGTTTCAGGCAGTTAGTGACAATTTTTTATTTATTGCTGTGAACTGAAGACCAATTGATTTTGCGATGGGTATACGGGATTTCTTTAGCAAAAAACGAAGAGTTGAAGAGGAAATTGACCAAGAAGGACCTCATTCCTCAAAAGAGTTGGAAGCACAAATACAATTACCACTCGTAGTCCTACGGGAACAGGTTTGGTGAAACATGTTGGTAATGTTAGCTGTATTATTCCCTCTGATATTGCACAAATCCGATAAAGCAAGTTAATTTATATGTACATCTAAAAGAAAATTACAGGACCTTTGTAGTGGTCTGGTTTAAGTGTTATAAATTGTTGCAGGATTCAATTGAGAAAGATGCTGCTTTTTGCTACTCTTGCCAGCAATTATTACCACATGGAAGCAACAGACTTTATACTCTTCTGCAGGATTCAGAAAGTGGAAAAATGTCACTGATTAAAAATCCACATCTCATACACAAGCCATGGCGATGTGGCAGGACAAATTCATATAATATCTACAACTAGCAGTGATGAAACGTTAATACGTCGAAACGCATTTTAAAACAAATAGGTCTTATACGAAGTCTATTATTGAAGCAATAGAATTTCTAGTTGTTAATGAATTGGATTTGCGTGGAAATTATATTTTGGAGGAAGAAAAGAACAAGAATTATTTCATAACTTGTTTGAATACATATGCATGAAAAATTCGAATTTGAAGGAGGCTATCACTCATATAAAACAAACTGCAACATATCGTTCACCCGAAATTCAAAATCAAATAATTCAAGCAATGGTTCAAGCAGCGCGAAGTTCCATTGTTAAAGATATTGAGGAATCTGAGGTGAACTGGTTTACTCTAATGGAAGATGGAATGAGAGATAAAAATAACCGAGAATATATTGCAATCAAAATATGTTACATTATGGATAGATTCGTCAATGACTCGTTGCTGGCAGTTACAACTATTGAAAACCTTGATGCAGCCACTTTCACTGAATTAACGTCAAATACGCTTACGGAAAATAACTTTGGCCTCTCTGGTATGCTGTGATGGCGCAAGTGTAATGTTTGGGAAAGTTTCAGGAGTTGCAACCAGAACAGAAAATAAATTTGGCCAAAAAATTCCTCACGTCCACTGTTACAACCATCTCTTGCATTTTATAGACATCAGGACAATCTCGGAAAAGACTTTCATTCTTCATTTTTTTTTATCAATACATCATGTTACATGAATTCTTTCACCATGGCAAAACAGCTGTCGCATATGGTGGAAAAAGGATTGGCTGGCTCCTCGAACAGGATTGAAAGACGCCATAACAATCATAAAGTGTGTCCAAAATGAAAAAAAACTGAATAAGATCAGAAGAAATATATCAAATTTTGGAAGGAGCTAATTCTATGACAAGTCGCTATTCTTAAAACAGAACCCAGATCCATAAGAGGCTCAAGAGGAAAATCAAATCGGATGGATCATTACTTGATGATGGCCCTTCCGACAAAATATAGAAGACCAGGATGCTCAGCCATTTAAATTTGATTATTTTGAAACGTTGGACATAACTGCTGAGTTACTAAGAAGGGGACAGACTGCGTGAGCACATCTGCAATTATAGTTCCAACAAAATCCGCCATTGCACGGCATACAGCCGAAACCATTCATGCCATAAACTTCGAAAACACCATCCATATAGAGTGCGTAGATAAATAGTAGCCAGAGGCATTGGAAATTGCCAAACGCCCAAAAAAACATAAACGAAGACAACGGGCTTAAATTACCTGGCGCCTGGCTCTCGATAATGCGGACATAGCAGGTCACGTGTCATCTCCCACCAGACCGCGCGGCGCCCCACCAGGCCAACGAAACACATGACAGTTCGCATATTCTGATTGGCAGGGTAGCCTGAACGTTCTAGATGGGTCACGGGCCTCGACTATATTCAGAAAACTCCGTCAGCTATGCAAATACCACAAAATCGTCACCAAGTCAACAGAAGTGGTTCCCTGGATAACAGTGCCATCGAGGATCCCTGTAGGAAAGAATGGCCAGTATATTTTTGGTGTTGGACCGACACCGGGATATTCGAGATGCGCCACAATCACCACCCGCCAAGCTACTGGAGGAGGCGGATAGAGCCAAAACAAGACAGTAGTAGTCTCCAGATGGAACTGCTTGTTGAACTCTACAAGAAAACCTACAAATGGCTGCTACCCGTTGGATATATCGATGATTTCTTCAAAGTACTCAGTGATCCCGCCTGCTACCACCTAGCCTGCCCTGTTCATGAACAAGTCAAGGAGGGTGCGGATGGACAAGCCTGGGCAAAGACTGTTCCTCTGCCATGCGTCTTCGCTAAAAATTTTACATGGAGGAGCTAAAACGCAGACTCCATCCTTTACAAACGTCAACGCTAGCATCACCATCAAAACCAAACAACTCATCAGACGACGAGGAAGACACCCCGACGTGCACCCCACAGTCGCAGACGCTTCCAGGTTTGAGCACACTAGGAGTTACCGAGGCAACGACAAGTGATACAGTGCCATCAAGATTGTGCCAACACGACTCACGCAGCAACGAGAGGCCTGTAATCGCACAGGATGACGGAAAATGGGACGCCATCTTTGTAAGGCCAGCTGACATGGCAGCCGCCATTAGAGTACTGCAAGAAAATGGCATCCTGTACCACCCGGGACGGATAGGAAAGCCCCAGCCCAACAAAGAGCAACAGAAGCAGAGAGCAGTCGAGACTACTCAGTGCTTCCGCTGCCAAGCCTGGTGCCACAAGGGGAAGAGCGCTGTGTCAGCTGCAGCGGCAGACACAGTGTGAAGAGCTGCAACCGGCCTCGAGACGCAACGCCAACATGTGCCAACTGCGCGGGGCCGCACGCAGCTTTCCACGCCAGCTGTCCAGCCAGACCTGGACCCAAGCACAGCCAGCAGGAGCAAGACCGTTCAAAACGTTAGGTGGAAACCAAGAAAAACGCCTGGGCAAAGAAGAGGAGGATGAAGAAGAAGACGACTGCAAGACCAGGACCAGATACAAACGGCCGCAACACGCAAATTAATCATGAGAGCAGCACTGCCTCCCAGACAAGTCACCCTCACCAGGCAAGCTGCAGCAGCAATAGGGCTGCGCCACGAGTCACAGGCACACACCACCCTCCACCAAGCCCAGGTCACTCGCCGCCAAGAAGTAACTGCTACACAAGAATAGAGACCAACCAGGAACAAGACGGATGGTGTGAGCCATCTTCCCGACTTTCACGCCAAGAAGCGGGTGACAACAAACAAGAACTTGCTAAGATACTGCAGTTGCTGGTGCAACTCATATCGGCACTAATATCTTAAAGGTATTAGAGCCAAATTAAGGACACAGATCCAAAAACTCTATTTCAATTGATTGTAACCCCCCCTTCCCCCCACATTAGTAAAATAAAAATAAATACAACCTCTTCCTATGGCTGAAAAGAGCAAAAGTTCTCCAACAGTCCGCCCCCGGCCTTCAGCCGGGGGAATGAAAGATAAACAAAAAAAGACTGAAGAGGAGGAACACGTCGCAGCTTAAACTGGATTCCTTCGCTTTCTTCAAGTTGTCGCCATCTACCGAATTACGCTTACTACTGAACTTCGCTTTTTGGTTTATCTCTTTGGTACTTCGCCTGCTAATTTTTGGATATCACCTGATTGCCCCTTGACTACGACTATGAGCTTCTGGAACTCACCTACATGCCTTCGTTCTATGCCTGCCTGCTTTCGGATTACGCTTGCCTGCCTACTTTCGAACTACGCCTATCTGCCAGCTCTGGGGCTACCCCAGTCTGCCAGCTCTGGGACTACGCCTGCCTGCCTGCCTGCTTTCCCCTGCCTGTTTCGGGCTACGCCGGCCATCCGACTGCGCCTGCCCTACCTGCCACCTGTCTACACCTGCTTACTGACTAACAACGCCTGCTCTCGCCGCTGCTCACATATGTACTTCCATCGATCTGCCTGCGTAGTGAGCTATATTCAGCAACAAAACAGTAACGGTAACGCCGTAAACATTTCCGGCACAAACCCTACCATCCTTCCACCCACTGTCACTACCAGCAGCCACCTTTCCACCACAGACACATCTTCAACTACAATAGCAAACAGCATGACTCCTTCCATGTCATCAATCATCAGCCCCACGACATCTGAAGGCATACACCCTCATATTCCACAGATAGTGTAAAAAACCCTCACGGGGTACTAGCTATCAGCAAACAGACAGTAGCAATGCCAGACCTTATGACCAATCAATATGCGGCACCTCGCCGTCTTCACAAACCTCCTCAACAAAAACTACATTTACCCCATGTGAAGTCCTAGAAACCACACCATCACCTCCTACTATTTTTTTTTAATCTGCTTAACGTCTCTATAACAGCGAGGTCTTTAGAGACGGGAAAGGATGGGGGGCAAGGAATGGGAAGGAATTCGGCCATGGCCTTTTGAAGGAAGCATCCCGGCATTTGCCTGGAGTGATTTGGGAAACCATGGAAAACCAAAATCTGGAAGCCCGGATGGGGATTCAAACCGACCTCCTACTACTTCTCAGACAATTCACGTATATATACTGAAAGAAATGTTCCCTGAATACACCAATAGTAAAACCTTAACCAAATTCATAAATTGCCACATACCAAATATATCAATCCAACAACTCATTCCCACAAAAAACGGAATCATTATCAAAAGCAACAATACAGACCTCTTTGAGCTAATTACACTATGTAACAAAAAAAAACTTTTTGTTTGTTTAACTAAATTTTATGCTTGTTTCGGATGAATTGGGTCACAACTAAACTACACTGAACATTCCTACTTTTATATAATCATTTATTTGCTTTTTATGCCCAATAATATGAAATTAATTGGTTAAAATTATATTAGCTATGAACACTTTATATATGAGATGATTGAACGATTCAGCTGTATGTAATCTCTTTCAGATTAACATTATTGATTAATAATTGCATCTTCCCGTTGCTGTAAGCATAATCCAGACTGTTTTTGTTTGTGTGTGGCGTCTGCCTGGGCTCGAAAGCAGTAAAGCATAGAATAAAGGATACTAACAACTTCTGCTTAGTATACAGGTCTTATTTTGGCATGCCTGTGCGAGACCAAGACATGAACTGGGCACTACATGTTGTGTGTGGGTGCTGCAGATCCACTCTCGAGGCCTGGTATAGAGGAGAAAACAGAAACATGAAATTTGGTGTACCTAGAATTTGGCGAGAACCAACAGATCACCTCTCCAACTGCTATTTCTGTGTTACTGACTTGACTCATCATAAGAGGTGTAAAAAAAACCAATGTTTTTACATATCCAGACTTGCCATCATCTCTAAGGCCCATTCCACACGGTGAGGAGCTTCCCATTCCTCCTCCTCCTCCTCCTCCACTACTGAATGAGTGTGAAGACAGTAGTGAATCAAATACCGACATCGACCACGAAGAAGACTTCTCAGAGGATGAAGATACTACACCTCACTACCCCACATAATGAATTAAATGACTAGATCAGGGATTTAGTACTACAAAATCCAAAGCAGAAATTGTAACACCTAGACTAAAGCAGTGGAATCTATTGAGTAAGAGTTGCAAGATACCCCTTGTCGAAGAGAAAAAGATGCTAATGCCTCCCTTCCATATTAAGCTTGGACACATCAAGCAATCTGTAAAGGCCATAGATACAACATCAGATGCAATGAAGTACCTCCAGAATGTGTTCCACAAACTCTCAGAAGGTAAGATAAAGGGTGGAATTTTCGAGGGCCCCCAAGTGAAGAAATTACTTCGTGATGACACATTCATCAGCAAGCTTCTACCAGTTCAAAGAAAGGCCTGGAAGAGCTTTGGGGATGTTGTGAATGGTTCCCTAGGTAATCACAGAATGGAAAATTACAGGGATGTGGTAGAGGGTCTTTTGAAGAACTACAAAGCAATGGGGTGCAGAATGTCTCTAAAGCTGCATGTACTCCACTCGCATCTAGATATTTTCAAGTCTCATATGGGTGCATATTCAGAGGAACAGGGCGAAAGGTTCCATCAGGACTTACAATTGTTTGAAAGAAGGTACCAGGGACAGTATAATGAGCGAATGCTTGGTGATTACATCTGGGGACTGATCAGAGAGAGTGATGTAACGTATAAGAGGAAATGTAGGAAGACAACACATTTTTAAGCACATTCTACATAACATGAACAAATTTTCATGTACTTTACAACTTTTGTAATTTATATTTACTGCATTTACATTTTTTTAAAAGTGGTATTTAAGAATTTCTTTTGTTTTGTTTCATGGGCATATGTAAACGAGCATTCATTGTTCTAAATAAATGCATTTTCCTAAAATTAAGAAAATCGATGGCATTTCCGTAAAAACAATTTCCCACATGAAAAATTGTGTTTTCATAGTGTTTTGAAACACACTGCATCAGAAACAATAACTTAAACAAAATTTTGTTACATAGTGTTATAAACAAAATTGGCCTCACTTCCTTTGGCGACAATGCTACCTTAATCCCCCCCCCCTTACACAACCAACCACACCTAAGAGACCCCCAACGCTCACAGCCGTCATCCGCGCGGTAGATCCATCTATCACTGAAGAAGAAGTAGTCACAGAGCTAAACTCAAACGAAGACCTACATGTACCTCAGAATAAGAAATAACTTTGGGCCCACTTACATGATCTGAGTCCTAACATAAGATCCATTAACAATAGACCACACAATGGGGCCGCGATCCTCCACCAGAAACATGGAGTGGAACCTTGAAAAACTTCCTCTCCCCAACCTACTAGAAGTACCCGCTGCTTACAATACAACGACCATCTCAGGCAGAACTGTAAAAACCCTTCTATTTGTCCCCTCTACAAAGAGGATCACTTCCTAAAAACCTGCCCTAACCTGCAGAAAACACCAACCTGCAACACATGCAGTGAACACCACCCTACTTACTCCACCAAATGCAAATTCAAACCAGCTCCCATCAAACCTGAACTCACTGTACCCCACCGACCAACTGACCTTCCCATACCACCCACCAACTCCATACGCCGCCCACAAACCATAGAAGATATCCTACGATTAATTATCATTACTTTGAAATATCTAAACCCCTTCTTGCGAGATCACACACTCACACAAATATGTATCGCAGCCCGACCAGTTTTTGGAATTCACAAAAATGCCACCTATTCCCACAACAACACCCACTTCCAATTCCTAGCGCTAGAAACCCTCGTATAAGCCCCACAACCCCACACCAAAAAACCAAAATATGCCTCTTTTTCATTACATTTTATTTAACAACATCCATTCACTCTTACCAACAAAAAGCTTCTCCTATATACCCTCACCATACATGATACGCAATGCCTCAGGTTAAACGAAATCTTCCTCCAACCACATCATCAAATTCGTATGTCCCCTTATCAACTCACCACATCTGACAACTCTTCACAAGTAGCGCCCGGAGGCATGGTCATTGGCTATAAAAATCATATCCCCACCCACCCCTCAATCATCTATCTGAACATGTCATCGTCGCAGCATTCCTAAAATCCCTCACCATCACCCTCCCCACCATATACATCCGACCCCGCGTTCCACTCCCAATCAATTTCATATCCTACATAGATAATCACTACAACTCATATATCATCATGGCAGACATTGATATCCATAGTCACACCCAAGAACTCCAACAAACCCTACCAACCATGAGAGGTAACATCATTAACATCCCATCACCCACGCGCCCTGAATCAAACACAATCCCTGATACAGTTATAGTCTCCCCAAATATCCTAACCCGCACCACACATCATGTTCTTGATCCCATTGGAAGCGACCACCTCCCGATCATGCTCTCCATCCTATACAATGCCTCTAAGACCCCACGTCAACCCAATCCTACACCCCACCGATACATTCAGAATTACCGCAATACCAACTTGAATAACTAAAGAAAATTCATGACCAAATAGACGCAGACAAACCAAATAACACCGACGCTGACAGCCTACTTAAAGCTACCAAATATCTTCAACACACCATCATAGACGCTTCTGACGCTCACATCCCCCTGACTCCTATCACCCCTCACAAATCATCACTACCAAGACGAGCACTCCAGCTCCTTCATCTCTCACGTCGCCTCTTCCGCACTTATCAACGCACCCACGATCCATCCTCGACTGTCAGCTCCAACAAACATTCCGTAACTATACAACCGCCCACAAACGACGCACTAGGAGGGACACCTGCAACCAGCTGAATAAAAAGTGTATATAGAACTCCTCACAATACTGGTCCACCTTACGACGCATAACTGGTCTCATATCCGCCATAACATATCCCCTCCTCCACAATAACCTTCCTGTACCCGATAACACCCAAAAACCAAATCTCTTCGCAGACCAACTCCAAACCATCCATACCACAACAAATGACCCCCGATTTGACTACGCTGACTTTGCCATAATCGAACAGCGTGCCAGCCCCTCATTACTACCGCTCAAACCAGATTTCAACTACATCCAAACCGTCAGCCGCACGGGGCTTAACAACACTACTAACGATATCCTATCTGTCCTTCACACCAAGAAAAATACAGCTCCTGGCCCTGACTCCATCGCATACAGACACATCAAAGAAGCACCTAGCTCCTTCCATCAACTCCTAGCCCACCGAATATACAAATACCCTATACTTCGACATCTACCCTCGTAAATGGAAATCCTCAAAAATCATCATGTTTACCAAACCAAATAAGCCAAAATCAGATCCCAACTCATACCCGCCCATCAGCCTCACCTCCGTCTTTAGCAAAAATTTTGAAACCATACTATCAAAAAGAATTCCACTAACACATATCTTAACAATCAATTCTATCCCCAGGCCAGTGAGGTTTCCGCCCAAAACTATCCATCCAAGATCAACTACTCAAACTAGTGTACCTCCTGACCACCCACTGATCCGCAATTCTCTTCCTGTGACACATGGAAAAAGTTTTCGAGCGAGGATGGCACGCCTGACTCATTTTTAAAATGCAAACCTTCGCCTTACCCATCACCTACAATAGCCTCCTTCCTCACACATCGTACCTTGTTTGTAGCCATAAATAACTTCTTCTCCCGCATCTTCTCCCCTACCGCAGGTGTCCCCCCCAGGGATATGTACTCTCGCCGCTTCTATTCATCCTATACATTTCTGACATACCTATACCTGCACTACCTAGATACATCCTCAAATACGCCGATGACACCGATCTACCTAGCCATGTATAAATCACTAAAACAATCACAAAAATCCATACAGACAGAACTGGACAAATTTGTACAACGGTGCAACCGCTGGCGGTGAATCATAAATCCTAACAAAATCCAAGTCATCATTTTCGGAAAGATAAGCAGAAGATACCGCCTCGCCGACTTCAAAATTACCATCTACAATCATCCCATCCAGCAACAACCCACTGTTAAATACCTAGGCATCACCCTCGACCAACATCTAACCTAGACAACCCACCTTAAAACGATCACCTCCAAAGCAAATATCCGACTCAACCTTCTTAAACTACTCCTGGGGACTCCGCAGCAACGTTATCATCAACACCTTCCTCCGACCCATCCTCACCTATGGTCACCTCTCTTGGTTATCCGCTCCTGACCGCTTCTACAATAGACCTTAAATTATAGAACGCCACGCACTCCGAATCACCTGCCGTATCCGACTGCCATCACCCGCCCACCTATTTTACACCTGAATAAATTTGTCTCCACACCCTGATCAACTTAGAATCCCTCCGCCTAAAATACAGAATAAATAGTCTCCATAACAACAATCCTATAACTTTAAACCTAATCACCAAACCCCATCACCTCCCCACCTCCTACAAACAAGTACCACCCACACTCCACCTCCTTAACATCCTTATCCTAACCCAACACATAGACCGACCACCACCAATACCCTACCAAGAGAAGCGATCCAAGTTTATACCCTACCCGTTAACGGATTATCTGAAAACCATCATCTGTAAACCTGCTTGAAATATTGTAAAAAAAAAACTAATAGCGTTCTGATTATGTAAAAAACTGAAAAAAATGCTATTGTTATATGACATTGTAACATTTATATTTATGTTTTCATTAATTGTAAAATATGTATCTTTAGGCTGAAAAGCACAATTTGTGTGCTGCTACCCCAACTTCCCCCACCAGGGGAAGGAAATAAACGATAATAAATATATATATATGATTGAAGACGCACTTCTGCACTGGAAGAAGACCACAGAAGGATGGTCGAAACATGACGCGGCATCATTCGGACAGCCAAGAATCAACTGAGTACTGGCCGCGGAAGCCTACGATTACACTGAATAAATGATTTTCTTTTTCTTATCTATCTATCACCCCTCCCGACTATTAAGTAATACCTCACTCACTCATAATCACAAATACGACAAAAATCAATTTATCAGATTAGCTCAAGTAACATTTTAACTTCCGCCCTACCTGTAACCATCGCTGCCCAACTTAAATTCAACTCTAACTACGGCCCAGCCTCCATGTTCACCCAATCTGATGCCTTGTAATTTTTATCCTTGGGCGTTCATAAAGAATCATGTGTATGTACCACCACTACCAGTTGACCTACCCAACTTAAGAAACATTACTGAAGCAGTCGATCCATCAATTACTCCAGTCATACTGGTACAGGAAGAACTCACCTATCAACTGGATGTGTGCTGAGAGACAAATTGAGGCCACATTTAACACTTGTAGGTAAAAGAAAGAAAGGAAAGAAAAATCTTTAAGATTCGTTCTTTCGTTTGATGTATCATTTATAATTGAAAGTCTCAAAACTTCGATATTCCTTTTGGATTGCCTCGTTTAGCATTATGCCACCTGCAAACGACCATACTTCGACCATACTTTTGACAATAAAACATCAAAAGAATCATTCATTAGTCTAATGAATAGCAATCTTCCAAATACACTAGCCTATGGCACTTCTATTTTCACTTTAACTTCTTTTGTTACTACACTTCATACTAAAAATTTTGTAATTATACTTTTAAGAATTCTTCTAACCAGAAAATCAATGTTTTATTCACTCCAAAGGTTTTTACTTTATTTACCACCATTTTTGGCTCACTCTGCCAAATGCCTAGGAAAGATGCAGTGCTACTCTACCAATTTGGCCTCCCTTGTCCATTTCATCTAAAATATCTTACGTGTAGCATACTAACTGAGATTCACATTACCATCGTTGTATAAAGGAATGGTGCCAAGTTGAAAACCAGTTTTACTGCACACACATATTTCTGATATGGTTGCATACCAGTCCCTTTATTACTTTATATACCACTGATCAGCTTGTAATTCTCACCTCCATTTGTCACCCCTCCTTTATCGACCGATACTGATATCACAATCACCAGTCCTCAGGTAAGCAGCATGTACACCACACTCATATAAATAACATTTCAAGTTAAATACACTGTCACATCCTTCTATATGTAGTAATATTGTGTACACCAGTCCCTGTATGCATTTTTAGCTTTCTTAATTACTTAACAGTATTTCTAGATGAATTATTCAGTGGATTATTCAGTGGTCTGTTTGCAACAATAATATTTTTCTTAAACCTGTCTTTATTTTCCTTCGTTACTGCTATTATTTCATTGTTTAGTTTTTCCAAATGTTTCCTATTAGCTTATTGTCTCAAAAATCTGTTCTTTCCTCTTCTTACAAGTCTCTCTGAACTCCTAATATATCTTAGATTTTGTACTGCTCTTTATTTTTTGTTTTGGTGTAAACAATTCTTCTCCAATTCTTATTATCTCCATGAACTGTTTTCACTTCAACTCCATGGTGCTTGTGCCTTCCTTCCACATACTGAACCTTTCCTCAGTTCTGAAATATGTGCCTTTTATAACTGTACCTTTTATCACATTCGATTCAGACTGCTGTTTTACTGAACCCTCCATTATGCATCAGAACTGCTTTATGATCACTTATTCTTTTAGTTAGTTGATCCCCCAAAAGATTATCATCGGGCTTTTTCAGGAATATATCCAACACGCTGGGTTCCCTCATACTCTGCTTTACCAATTGTGCAAAGCCTCCTTCCCTTTCTAACGCATCTGTAAATCTGTGTTAATAACCTCACTTTCTTTCCAGCTGATGCCTGGTAAATTTAAATCCACACCAACAATGACAATTCTATTCCAACCTCTGAACACTGAATATTTATTCAGTTCCTCCCCAAGAGCCTCATCTTCATCATTCATCCTTCCACTGTGGCAGGTAGCTAACACCCAAATAGTTTTCTTTTTAATATCCTAAAAATCTACCGCAGCAAGTAATCTATGATCTGTGAATACTATTGAACCATAGTAGTCTTTACTAAACAGTATGAAAACCTATCCACCAATTGATAGATTCTATAACCAGTAAGGAAAACCTCATGATCTTGCACTACTTTCTCTAAGACTCCACTCTTGTAAATATTTGTGGTTCTGTATCTCAATTAAGCTACCAAATGATGGTGTAGCAAAGGATATAACCTTGAATTTTGACAGAATGGGTCATGAAATGGTGGTAAATACCTTATGGTAAAAATCAGTGGAGTGGATGGAAAACTGACTTTCTGCGTGGAAGATTCTTAAAAGGTAAGAGACAAACATTTAGGGCAGAAATACAGGACCATTTGTTTGACAATGGGCTTGCCTCATCTTATTTTTTTTTCAATCTTGTATTTTGTTAAGTGTTTAGATTTTCATAGGTTGGTAAGAGAGATGACAAATGTAAAGGTGTAGTGCCTTTGGTGCAATAGAGAGGTACAGAGATTATTATGATAGAACATGACACAAAATTGATTTACATTGAGTTTCGTTTGATATATATATATATATATATGTTAAGATTATTTAAGTGAATCTTAATGTTTACCGAGTCAAATTGTAATAAAGGTAGATTTGGATCAATTATAGTAAAATGTCCTATTTGAAGAAGAAGAGGACCAAAATAATATATTTTTACACATATCAATAGAGGTGGAAATGAAAAGAGGAATGCCACAGGGTATTACACAGTGACCATTACAGTTTGTCATTCTAGTTGTTTGCCAATGACATTATTTTATACAATAGGATTACAGTTGCAGAGGACTAATAACAGTTACGGAGGGATTTGGGTAGAATATCTATGTGGGTAAAACAATGAGGAATTAATGTAAATTCCAAGAAAATTCGGTTAACTCGCTGCATGGAAACAGAGATTTTTTCATGATTATGGTGTAAATGGAGTAAGTGAAAATATCTTGGGCATAGAAATTTGATTGTGAACTCAATTGGGCAGGACACAATGGGCAGGTGATAGGAAGAGAATTCATAATCCTTCAGTTAATGGAGAGGTGTAAATCAGATGTACTAGAGAAGAGAGGGAATTGGGTTACAAAATTTTGATCAGAAGACTGTTTGAACATGTTGGTATAGTATCTGTCGCAAGAAAAGATGCAGTCACTTAGCATTATTAAATTTGTATTTTGTTGTAGGCAAACATTATGAAATGATAATGCTGCAGATTGTCTGAATTTATTAAACAGCCTCATGAGTTCCCGCACCAGACCAACACTTTAATTAACCAGTTTGACTGTATGGATAAGGACATCAGAATTAATTTCTCAAAGATTGTAAGTTCTAGCCAAATATTCAGCTCAGACAATCCTGTAACCAACAATTACTGCTGCAAAAATCGGCTAATTTTGATATATCCTCAAATTTGCCAATAGTGTAGCCCGAAATACATTAATAATATGGTATACCAAAATGTCAAAAATTCCCTGTGTTAGATTTTTATATGACTTTTCATAGTTTTAAGATATTTTCCACATAATTTTAAACCTAAATGTGGCGCAGGCGTTTGACCTTAACAATCTGAGCCACGATACAGATGACAACAATCAAGAACTAAATTCTTTTATAGTACATCGGTTGCACATGATCAGTGGCATAGAGGGCTAGATGGTGCCCTGCACTGGGGCCCCTAGCTCAGGGGGCCCCTAGCTCAGCTCAGTCCCTGGTGGCAAACCTGCAAAACTAGAACAATAATAATAATAATAAAATTCTGTTAAAAACATTTCTTAAAACTTCATAAACTATAAAAATTCATCTCAATTATTTCATGAAATATATGAATCATTAACAATCTATATTCAATCCTGTAGTACTGAAATATTTTAATTAGTCCTACCATGCATGTGCTTCTTATTAACTCTGAATCATATTTATGAAATTACTTTAAATCCTAAAAATGCTTTAACCTCACCAAGAATAATTCCAAGACAGATTAAACTTAATGATTATACTTCTGTAACCCATTTTGATTGACTTTTCAACAAATAAATCCCTACAACAACATATTAGTGCCATCAATATTTTTGGGTACTCAGTGCAAAAGTTGGAGAGAGTTCAAGGACAGTAAGATTTGAGTGTGAAAATAACTGTAGGAACTGATATGAAAAAAAAGCTAGGTTGAAAAATGAAAGACAGAAGTAATTTGTATCTATAAAATAGACTATATGTTGGCAATGAATTATGAAATGTTTGTGGAAGGGAAGAGATGACCACGTGCACAGACTGGTGCTTTATTTAAGGAACAAGGAGGTGTAAAACAACATGTATGGTGACAGGGAAGAAATTTTTTAGGGACCAGGCAGGGGCAGATCCAGGATTTTGGTTTGGGAGGGGCATGAGCGGATTTTGGTTTTTTGGGGGGGGGGCTTAGATTGGTGAATTTTGGTTCAGAGGGCTTCGCTTCAGTGAATTTTCGTTTTGGGGGGTCTTGAGTCGGTCATGGCGTAGTCTTTATAGCCTCTACGGGCCTCAAATCTGTAGAGCTAAAAAAAAAGTCTCAAAAATTACAATGTCGGGGTGGACCTAGATACCTTTTGGGGGGATTGAGCCCCGTAGCCCCCTCCCCTGGATCCACCCCTTGGACCAGTCAGAGGCAAACATGTTGTTTTTGCCACATTCAGACTTAATAAGTTTTTATTCAGTCATTAATTAACTAATTTTGCTCATTATTAATCAACTCTATCATTTTTTCTAGATTTTTCCCATGATAATATAATAGTGTATCATCTGCAAACATGTGAATTTTACAGTCCTTTCGTATTTCTGCAAGATCTTTTCTATACAACATAAATAATAAGGGACCTAGTTTACTACTTTGTGGAACTCCATGTTTCACTTATCTTTCTTCTGATAGAACCTTATTGATTCTAACCCTCTGATACCTCTTTGTTAAATAATTTTCTAACTAGGTATAAACCTCCCAGTGATATTATACATAATTTTTTTTTTCCTCTAACCAGTTTTCTGCAACCAACTGGATTGCTGTCTCTGTTCTATGCTGTATTCTATAATTTTTATTCAAAAATATAATTATACAGTTTTTAATTTGGTTTAACATATATTATGTAGTGAGGTCCAAATTAGGTAAGACTTGTGTGTGGGCTTCAAGTTGTATCTGAATTGATTATTACATTATGGATATATTTACAGCATATTAAGTGCCTATCATGATTATACATAATAATAATCAATAGAGTAATGGTATAAACATTTACACGAGGATTATGAAAACACAAGTAATATAGTCATTTTATAGATAAGCTACATACACATGATCATTGTAAAAATTATTAGTAACAAAATACATATAAAAACATGTCATGTCCATATACCTTTTGTTAATAAATATATACATTAAGGTTATACTGAGTGTTGAAAGTTTATTAGTTCATTAACTGAATCATGGTTTTTAAAATCCATGTATTTACATGAGTATTGTTTGAATAAATAGATGATGTGCATTGGGCAACATGCTTTATTTGTACATTTCATAGGTTGGAATGTGTATGGCTTTTTTACATCACTTTCAGAATGCAGTTTTGGCATCTAATAACTTGAGTCAAGTATGTGTCAGTTACACCTCCCCTGCTGTTTACACCATACTGTAGGTATGTTTCAAATGAAGTGAAATAATTGATTTGGATAGTGTTTCTTATCATATAAAATAATTAAATGATATTAAGGAAAAAATTCAATTTTTACCTTTAAATTCTTTCAACATTTTTGGTAAATTATTCATCATTTCTCTTGGTAACTTTTCCAATCCTTGACACCCTTCCCCAAAAAAGAGAATCTTCCTACACTCTTGTGCCTGAAATCAAGTGCCAGCTTGTGGTCATGGTCATCTTTTCCCCTCCATGCATTACTTTTAATCCTTACACCAATATATTTCCATGTCTTGTCAAAAATATAGGACTTGTACACTCCCTTGACTCTTTTCACCCTTCTCCTGTCTTGAAATGAATCCCATTTCAGCTCTTTTATCATATCTGTTACTGATTGCATTCTGCAATAATTTCCAGAAACAAATCTAGCAGCCCTTTTTTACGCCCTCTTCAACTCCTATATTTGATACTAAAAATGTGGGTCCCATACTACACATCCATATTCAAGCAATGGCCTGACCAAAGTTTTGTAACCCTATTCCTTTACTTCTCGCGTACTTCCCCTCATCACTCTCTGCAACAAGTGAGAACTTTGAAACCCTTTCCTACCACCTGTCCAATGTGTCCTGCCCAGTCAACCTTGTTATCAAATGTAATGCCAAGATATTTACATTTCATGTCTTCAACAAGCAATTCTTTCCCCACCTTATAATCATAATTAACCTTTAGTTTTGATTTGTGTATCCAATAAGCTGACTCTTCTTTGCATTTATCTTCATCCCATGTTTATCAACCCAACTAGATATCCTGTCCATATCATCCTGCGACTGTTTACAGTCCTCTGCCATTTTGATCCTTTTATATAGCATTATATCATCTGCAAACAGTCTAATTTCTGATAGTAAACACATTATATTAGGTTTAAAACAAAAAAATTATGCACAGCCAGATTTACAAGTAAGCTATAAAAATAACACAATATTAGAAACAAAGAGTATAAAATTCCTTGGTATTAAAATAGACGAGAAACTCTGTTGGCATGAACATATCACTTCACTACTGAAGAAGTTAAGTAGTGCCACCTTTGCAATACGAACACTTTCTCTAACAGCAGATCTAGAATTAACGAAACAGGTTTACTCCTCATATTTTCATTCAGTAATGTCATATGGCATAATTTTTTGGGGAAACTCTTCACAAAGTAAAAAAGTTTTCATAGCACAGAAAAGAGCTATTAGGATGTTGTGTAGTGTAAAACCAAGAAGTTCTTGCAGACAACTTTTTAAAAAACTCAGTGTTCTTACAATCAGTTCTCAGTATATATATTCTCTCATGTGCTTTGTCATAGATCATTGTAACCTGTTTACTTCTAATTCACAGGTACACAATCTCAATACAAGAAGCAAAAATAACTTGCACAAACCACAAACATCTCTGTCATTAGTACAAAGAGGAGTTAATTATTCTGGTATACATCTGTTTAATAAACTTCCCAAGGGTATAAAACAATTTGCAGAAAATAAAGATATATTTAAAGAAAAACTGAGAGATTATCTTATTGGCAACTCCTTCTACTCCATTGAACTGTTAAGAAGTGAAGTATCAATATGTTGGGAAAGACTAAGGTGATACATATAAAAATATATATAGCACAAGCAGTGGTAAAATTAATATATATAACAAAAGAGTACAGTGTTTTAAAGCACACAAAAAAATATTAAATTTGTTAAAATTATTACTAGCTAAATGATAACAATGATTAATACTAATAATAATGAGTGATGGGTCAAATGGTAGAAATTTATCGGTGGTTGAGGGCAGGTGGAAGTCTAGTAACCAGTATATTTTGGTATGGAAGTTCCCATCTCCGAAATTCTGATGATGCCTGACAAGGGGGTAGAGGCCAAACCAAGGTGCTTGCCCTGGACAGAAACTTCAGAAAAAGGGGAGGGGGAGGAGCAAAATCACGTTTGAAGGTTGGCAAATTTATTTGGTGACAACACTTTTTTATTTTATTTTTTTATTATATTATGACCATTAGTGACAAGGATGGTAGCCAAGTTTGTTAATGACTATTCCTGTATACTACACTAAGTTCCATGCTTGATATAATAAATACTTTTACTTATCTGTTGTATTGAGAATGAGACAGCAGCAAACAGAATTCAGTCTCTAAGCTGACTGGAAAAACACAAGGTATAAATATGAGCATAATCAATGGTCAATCATACAGAGGGAAATAAAAGTGTGTGCAGCTTCAACTTCCTTCAGCAAGTTCTATTGCCCCTGAATGAAAGTCTTTCTGCTTTATTGTCCCTTCTGCTGTTTTTAAAATATTTATCTTCCATTGTAAAAATTTAATAGGAAGGAGAACGTATTTTTTATTTAATTTAGTACTGACTGATTTCGATAAAGTATGTGCTTCAGGGACAATTTAGCTACAACACTTATTGTTGCGCTAAACAGATATATGTGTAAGTTGTGAGAAATTCAGATACCTCCAATGAGCCTAATGGCTAGTAATGGTGGAAGAGAGTTAGAAATAATTAAGAGGGTAACCAAAGGGGCCAACTTTTACAGTATCGTATGTGGACTTACTATGGGACATGAAGGTTCACCAAAGAGCAAAAATCACCTTTTACAAATTGTATTTCATTACTATAATCATAGTTGGGCACTTTTTTGAAAAGTTATCTTCTGCTACATAAAAAGTTAACATTGATAATCATTAAAGTTTTACATTTTTTTGAAAATTTAACGCAATTTACAGTTATCTGTTAAAAGTAAACCATCAACAATACGTCTAACCAATGTCCCTTTTGGAAATGAGAGCTACTGGGATTCAATGTTTTAATCAATTTCTGAAATGTATCAGATGCAACAACTTGTAATGGAACCATGCTGGTATTGAAAAAGTTTACAATGCATTGGTCCAGACCAGCTTGAGATAGGCTGCTGTCTGTGACTATGATACCAAAAGATTCACCAGTGCTTTGTTGACATAACTTTTTTTAGGAAATAGAGATTAAAAAAAAAAAAAAAAAAAAAAAAAAACCTTTTGCTGCTATCTACACCAGAATTAACAGCACTTGAAGGCTCTGAATTGTATCCCTTATTTCACAAGTTGATCCTGCTTCTACTTTTTTTCAAACTGTTAATATTTGGATGTAGTCTTCTCGGGAGACTAGCCGAGTAAGAAAGATGTTTCCACACGATATTTCGGCGATCTCAGACTCCGTCGCCATCTTCTGGTGAAGTGCCGGATCCGTCAGAAGGCTGGTTCTTATAGCTTGCCTCCAACCGGCGCCCACCCCCACCCCACCGCCTAGGCGCCGACCGAGTCAGCCAACCAGCTGCGCGCACGCCACCACGCGCGCATTCGGAGGCTATAAGAACCAGCCTTCTGACGGATCCGGCACTTCACCAGAAGATGGCGACGGAGTCTGAGATCGCCGAAATATCGTGTGGAAACATCTTTCTTACTCGGCTAGTCTCCCGAGAAGACTACATCCATTCTCAACGCCGAGAAAGACTTCGTTCCTATGTTAATATTTGGATCTATACATCCTTTCTTGTATTGTTTAAGATCATTAGGACTCAAAACATGTCTCTTGATCTTAGAATGTTTAGGCAAAAACCATCTGAATTCATAAAAAAATTGTTCTCCCAATTTTATATAATGCAATATATGCCTGATTGCATAAATATGGCCAAGAATATTTAATCTCCTTGTTGCGTTTCTGATTTCATTAACAGTATCTAGATCTTCAGTTTCCATTATTTAATCATATGACAAATATCAAGTTAATTTATTTCAATAACAAACTACAAACCAACACAATCTAAAAAGTGGCACTATATTCCTTGTAGTAAAAAAGTTATAAAAATATCAAAATCACTGAACGAATTTGAAACGTGCAGTGAGCGCCGACTTGCAGATGTAAAATTCAACCCCTCCACAACTCTATCATTCATGCTCGCACCCACGCCAAGCCTAGCATAACACATATATATGCATCACACTCAGACTGGCACTTCACATTACTTAAATCGTTCGCTATTCGACTTAATGAATGTACCAGTGTGCCATGGTGCTCATTTCAAACAAACAAAATAACGTCAACAACCAATGTAATTAACTTAAATTTAACAGAAGTTGAGAAGAACATTAGTGATTTTTTGGGTTAACTTAAAAGTTACATTTTTGCAATTTTGTTAGCGTCATTAATTAATGATTACTGGATTAACGGTTATCTGCCCCGCTGTGTCTATAATCACATATGCTCTGGAAACGATACACTAACATCAAAGGGCCTTGGCAAGATCAAAGCCTGTGAAAGGAAGTTTCTTAGAACTGCCCCCCAGAAAACACACTTGATCATGTAAAGGATGATGAAATTAGAACAAACCTAGAGTAAAATTAATCGATGAAAGAAAGACTTAGGCTATATGGACTTTAATGGTTTGGGAATTTTAAAAGAATGAAGTTCACAAGACTATCAAAAGATTATTTGGACGAAAGGATAGCAGGCAAAAGACCAGCAGGAATACCAAGAAGAAGATAGATAAACCAAGTAAAGGAGCTCATGGAGAGAATTGGTTGCAACTGGGAACGGTTATGGACAGGGAATCATTTTTAGACAGGAGACAGTGGATGATTATCATCCATAACCATTAAGATGGAAACATTGGAAGTCTAATAACCCACACCCAGGAAACTGGAGATGGTCCCCAACCTGTGGCAGATCCAGGGGCGGGGGGTCTAAGCCTCCCCCCAAAGCACCCAGGTCGCCCCCGACAACATGGATTTTGGGGACCTTTTTTTTTGCTCTACTGTTTTAAGGGCATTTTGGAAAAATGTGATTTCTCTCCCTGCCCGAGTCAAGCCCCCCCCCCCAAACCTAACAAACCAAATCCTAGCCCCCCCAAAACCAAAATCCTGGATCCACCATTGTCCCCAACAATAATGTTTATTTGTGGTAAGTTGCTCAGCATATCATGCAACGAATTATTTCTGTTCCTGACTACTTTGTCTACTAATCAAGAAATTACCCACTTCCTTATGGATAAAATCAAATGCTAGTTTACGGTCAAGGTCATCTCACCCCATTCACTCGAAAGTCTTCCCCCAATATCCATGCAGATCTCATGACCAGTTTATGCCTTATATACTACCAGAATTTCTTTTCCCAGCCTCCCATCTTGAAATGTCTCCTAACCCTGCTCCTTTATTAAATAAGACACTGATTGTGTTCTACAGCAGTTTTTAAATTCCATAAAAAGGGGTGAATCAGAACAGCAGGGTGATAGGAATGAAACTTCACAACTGTACAAAAAGAAAATTATCGGAAATATTTTTGGGATTTTTCCTTTTTAATTTTATTTCAGTTACCTAACCTCACAATGGAATGTGAAATTAAGTTTTATGCTCTTGGATACACTATGACTTATTTACAAGAATTGACACAACATGCAAGAAAATTATACATTTTTTACTTCTCCAAGACACGGTATATGTAATCACAACTCTGTTAATATTGCAGGTAAAAGGGTAATAGTTTTTAAAACAACATATCACTGTACAACAGGCAATACTAGTTGTCATTTCTTGTTAAAATTCTTCACATCAAATACTGTCTTTTGTAGTTGTGTCATAGAATTATGGTTCACGTGGTTATTCGGAATATCAAATATTTGATAAAGAGGAAGCTTAAAGACTGGATAAAGATGATAAAGTGGGGTAAAAAATGGATTGTAATATAATTATCATCAGAAGATGACTTGGCTTAATAAATATAAGACAGTAATAAAAAGGTTTACACTGTCACAACCTCTTAGAAAGACTTTGAGTTTTGAGTTCCAGAAAGCCATCAGATGTTAGATGTTTAATACTTTTTCTCAGGATGACTTCTCAGTGACTAAAGTGTATGGAAAAAAAAGGAAATGCTTATAGACTCAATATCATCAAAGTTTTGTATCCAGAAAATGAGGGGTTTGTGGGAGTTTTCTACAAAAGTGTCCCTCAGGCATGTAAAGTTTGTGGGAGCAGATGAGAGACATTTTTTCCCCTCAAGCCATTGTCAGGAAACTACAGGTTTCTCAGAACATCAGGACATCTTCTTGTCATTTTAAAAATATGTTAAATTTCAATAATGACATGATCAATTTTAACTTATATTAAAGTTGGTGAAGATTTTCCAGAGTTATAACTGGTTTTTATTTTTTTAAATGGGTTGGGATTAGTGTTACAAACTGAAAAAAATAATAATTTTTTTTCAACTTTGTGAAAAGAAACATGAAAAAACCCTAGCACCCTTGTTTTTTTTTCTAATTTTTTTTTTCTATTTTTTTTTTTTTCGGAAAACAATATATTTGACAAATTATAGTTTTATTTAAGGAACTTACATTTTACAAGTGTGTTTTAAATCTGACTGAATCATATAATATATTACATAATGATTCATAAATGTATCTCTATAGGTAACATAATTTTATTCATCCTCTTTCAGTACCACATTACTAGTATCAGCACTACCAACACTAGTTCGGTCGGTGTTGGAATTTTCTGTTTCTTCTTCTGTCTCCTCTATATCCTTAACTTCACAAGTAGCTACATTTTCTTTTACTGGTTGTTCTTGTATTGTACATAAAAGATTTAGAGATTGCAATTTTAAATTGTGAGCACAGTACACACTATGCAAAAAGACTGCACCGATAGTTCTGTATTACGGTCTTTTGAGTTTGAATTTAAATCTATTATCATATAAAATAGGAGCTTTACTTCTTTTCAATTGTTGGTTTACACCAACAGTTGCAAGGAAAGGATTCATAATTACTGACAGTTTAATGAGTCAGTACCACTATACTCTGAGAGTTTAACAAGTATAAAAATATAAGGAAAGCACAATAAGTAATAAAAAAGAGGCAGAAAAAAAAACCGTAGATAAATTTTAAATTCCTAATTTTTTGAAAAGATCCGTAGGTCTACAGATAAATTCGTAGGGCTAGCAGCACTAGTTCAAATAGCGAGTATCAATCCAAACAACGGGGAATGCCGATTCCTTCTCGCGCAACCTAGCCTCTTCGGGAAATCCCCGTTCATAAAAGAAAATTTCAGTCAATGTATTTTCATAATTTTCTTTTTTTTCTACTGAACCAGAAAAATAGAGTAGATTTAAAAATTAAGATAAGTACTTAGAATAAACTCTAAAACAGTCATATTAAATGATAACTGCTTTACAAATTTGAGATTTAGTAGTTGTGAAAAAAACCGCGTGTCCCAGAAAAAAAAACATGTTTTTTTTCATAGTTTTTTTTTCTCAAGCCAGAAAAAAAACCGTTTTTTTGCAACACTAGTTGGGATTCATATATCTACTTTGATGCTTATTGCATTGTATGAATTACTGCATTGTAGTTACTTCTTGTTTAAAAAGACCCCTTTCATGTTTGAACTGATGAAAACTAAGGATTTTAACATGTGTTCCAATTTACCCCTACCTGTGTGGCGATTTGGAACACCATGAAAAAAATAAAAATATAAAAAAGTGCCAAAAGAATTATTATTTTACTCAAAGAGGTCATAACAAAGTAAGACCAAAGTTTTTGGTCCGAATTTATAATTAAAACTACAAAAAGCTTTCATCCTTTTTCACCTTTGAAGTTGAAAAGGTTTCCAATTCACCCATTTTTATGGTATAAATCTAACTGCAATCCTCGTTACTTCTCCATCTCCTGTATCTGATACTCATAATGTGGATACTGTATTACCACCTCATACTATGGCAACAGTCTGAACTAATTTTTGTGTCTCAGATCTTCCAAATTCATTGTACAGCAGAGGCAGTGCCACAAAACTTCTCTGTTCCATCTGCCCATTGTATTCTGCCCATCACAGTTTATTCTCAGATGATATGCCAAGATGGTTAAACAAGGAATTCCTTTTCCACCCAGTAATCAGATAAAACACTTCTTTGTACCTAATAAACTGTCACTTTTT
>JARYHS010013630.1:16729961-16767029 GCA_031002005.1 Vandiemenella viatica
CATATGTGCAGAGGCGTTTACAAGTGGCGAGTAGGCCGTAGGAAACACGGATTTGCATCGGTTTCCGCAGAGATAAAAAATAACGGTCCGAGAGGATAACTGCCCACCGTCACTCGCAGCTATTTAATGCGAGCTTTAGTAATAAATATCTGGTGGAGGCCTATCGGCGAACTCGCCAAATCTTGTCGAAGCGCCGTACGCACAATGGCCTTGCCGGCCAGAGGTATTTTCGACGATTGCGAAACTTGTCACGCCGCAGAGGGAACCGGCGGGCGTGATGTCCATTTTAAACGCCGCGTTAAATACAAGTTTTACGAGCTAACACTTCGATATAAATTACCCGACGCTAACGACCAGGCGGCTTTATCGCGAGACGCTCGTGGTGGCCTTAGCGCTACAGCCGTGTGGGCGGATGTGGAACTAGACTGGAAGTCGGTAGAAATAGCAACAGCAACCTGGGACAAGGGTTCATTGCACTATCAAGCTATATGCACTGCTTTTAACACTGAATTCGTCAAAGCGTATCCGTCCTACTCTGTGAACAAAACTATCACTGGCTACTAGTTGCCTTTAGCGGGCTGCTAATCCTGGTAGAAGTCGCCAAATGGGATCTGCTAATTACCCTCGGCGTGTTGTGGGAGGATGGCCCTCAGTCCACTTCTAACACTACAAGCCGAACAGCTATTGTTTTTAATTACCAAATTTCAATTAATATCGTGATCACAAATATGCTCACGATATTCTGGATTTCTTAAACTAGCGTCAAGAAATCTAACGCAGTTCTATTAACGCTGACTTTCAATTTAATTCTCTAAAATTGCAATCTCACGTTATAGTAGGGCTGTTGATATTTTTAAAAATATCGGATTTTCGATATATCGATATTTTAAAGAGTATCAATATGGACTGTCGATATATCGGAAAAAGGTTTTGATATATCGATACTTTCATAGATGCAATTTCATAAAATCAAACCTTGCAAAAATAAGGCTGTCCACTGATAAATAGACGTGCGATTTTGTTCTTAATCAGATTTCACTTTCGAAAGGATTCTGTTGGTGATGATGATTTATTAAAAATCTGACCATTATGCGTCTCATAAGTTTCATAAAAATTTATAAAACTCGAAAGAGGTTCGAGGCAAACCTTATTTTAAGATTGATAAGTAATACAGTTGAGGCATTTATTTAAGTTGATGTTTAGCTGTCATAGTATGCATTATGGCCAAGTTACATAACTTTTTTTCATTAGATTTTTTGGGAACTGCACCACTTTCGGTACCTGCGAGAAACTGCTACTAACCTGTTAAAATTTACATCAGTCGCTTCGTCAAGATGTCCTCTTCACGTTTTGCGATCATGCATTGCGGAAAAGTCGCTAGAAATTTAATAAAAAAAAATCCGAAATATGGCATGACGAACGGCCGTTACATGCCGTCAACGTTGAAAAAAATCAGTGACAGTCTCTTAAAATGTTGATTTAATCCTTTGTTTTCATGCTTTTTCAGCTTTACTCCTTTGAAAAAAGTCGCACAAAATTGACAAACACGCAATATTTATCCGAGTTGTAATACGGTGATGACCGCCATCTTACATAGCAACGAGCAACCAGAGATAATTAAGTGGTTCCATTGTAAACAAACACGCATTTGCCTGTTGGATGCCGCATAGCTAAAATTTCTTAATTTTATACCACTTGGTCCAGGCCGTATTTCATCCTAACCACGGTTTCTATGACAAAACGAAATTGTTTAGGTTGAAATGATCCCTGTACCGATAATTTTTATATTATTTTAGCAGTGCTGAAAGCATTTAGCAGTTGCTCAGCCTTTCATATTTCGGAATTTTTTATTAAATTTCTAGCGACTTTTCCGCAATGTATGATCGCAAAACGTGAAGAGGACATCTTGACGAAGCGGCTGATGTAAATTTCAACAGGTTAGTAGCAGTTTCTCGCAGGTACCGAAAGTGGTGCAGTTCCCTTTTTTTGTGGTATTTCATTTAGTTTTGTATGTTGATAGCTTATTCTGAGTTATCTTATATTTCTCGCTCTCGAATTAGCAACTATTTATTATTTACACTTCCCACTATTCCTGCTAACACACTAGTTTCAAGTTGGACTTCAATAACAATGCGCACGCTCATTTCAAACAATAGGCTCGCGTTCGATTGGTGCTGGGCGAGCGATGCCTTGCCTACACTGTTGTCATCACCTGAGTAGACTTGGTACCTATAACTTTCAAATTATTGATAGAAACGTAGTAAGATTTACTTAAGCGTGCTGATCTCTATGCGTAACAGAAATTTGAGGGACATAGTGTCATTCAGAGCAAACGAAAAATGATAACTTATTTTAAAAAATATCGAAGCCGATATCCAGATTTCAATATCGATATATCGTTCTAAAAATATGACTCATAAATATCGATATCTTCAAAAAATAATATCGATATATTATCCACAGTCCTACGTTAAACACATTATAAATTCCTCAGCATAACGTTTTCTGATTATGCTCTCAACAAATACCACTCGTGGAGCTCATACGCGGGCCTTCCCGTGGAAGCACACGACCACGCTCCACTCAGCCAAAGATACATTATTACAAGACTTACAAACTAAGATATTATTACTACCCTTTCACTACACATACCACAATCTGTGGAACCCCATTTACATTTCATTACAACTAATTACATTAATTGTAATCGAGACATTACTAAACACATATTATGAGTACAAAATTATTTATTTACTTACTATAGAAAGAAATATACAAATTGGGTCTGACATAAATGTCACAACTTGAATGAAGTTCGTCTACTGTTTAAACTGAGTACTTGAAGGTTCATTGATGGTATTTTAATAGGAAATGGCAAAAAAAATCTATTTTTTGCAAAATTTATGAAAAATACAAGAGAAAATGACGAATTTTGATTTGAAAAGAACGAAAAAATTTGTTATCAAACAAAGAGAATGGAAACATAAAGGGGTAATTAGATGACTAGGGGACTTACCACCGGGACGTTAGCTCCATCACAATTAAAATTTTTTTTTTTTGCTGTCGTCAGTCTTTAGACTGGTTTGATGCAATCCTCCATCCCTTCCTATCCTGTGCTAACCTCTTCATTACTACATACCCCTTACAATCCACGTCCTCAATTATCTGCTTCATATATTCTAATCTCTGTCTACCTCTACAGTTCTTACCTTCAACTGTTCCCTCCACTAACAAATTAACCAATCCAGCATGTCTCAAAATATGACCTACCAGCCTGTCTCTTCTTCCTGTAAGCTTCTTTCATAAACTTCTTTTCTCACCCATCATTTCTAAAACTCGTTCATTTCTTACTTTGTCTGTCCATCTAATTTTCAGCATTCTTCTGTAGCACCACATTTCAAATGCTTCAAGTTTCTTTCTTTCCGGTATTCCTAAAGTCCATGTTTCGCTACCCTAAAGTGCTGTGCTCCACACATAGAGTTTTAAGAAGTTCTTTCTAATTCCTAGATCAATATTTGAAACTAAAAGGTTTCTCTTTTTCATGAAGGTTCTTTTTGCTAGTGCTATTCTGCTTTTAACATCATTCCTGCTTCGGCCATCGGTTGTAATTTTGCTTCCCAAGTAACAGAACTCACTCACTTCTCCTATTGCATCAGATCCTATTTTTATATTTAATCTGCTAGTATTAGTGTCATTTCTGCTACCTTTCATCACTTTTGTTTTACTTTGATTTATATTCAGTCCAAAATCTCCCTTCAGTATTTTGTTCATGCCATTCAATAACTTCTCAATATTCTCAGCCCTGTTTGCTAATAAGACAATGTCGTCAGCAAATCGTAGCATACTGATTTTTTCTCCCTGAAAACTTATGCCACATGGAAATTTTTCTTTGACTTTCTTCATTGCTTCTTCTACATACAAGTTGAATATTAACGGGGATAGACTACAACCTTGTCTCACACCCTTTTTAACTGAAGCATGTCTCTCGTGACTCTCTACTTTTATCACAGCCACTTGATTCTTATATAGTTTATAGAGGATTCTTCTATCTCGATACTTTAGACCTGACTTCTTTAAAATTTTGAACATCTTGTCCCACCTAACATTATCAAAAGCTTTTTCTAAATCAACAAATGCCATAAAAGTATCTTTGTTTTTCTTGATCCGCCCTTCAAGTATTAATCTTAAAGACAGAATTGCTTCCCTTGTACCGCGATTTTTCCTAAACCCAAACTGATCTTCACCTACTATCTCTTCTACTACCCTTTCCATCCTTCTGTATATTATTCTGGTCAGTAATTTTGAAGCATGTGATGTTAGACTAATTGTGCGATAATTCTCGCATTTGTCAGCTTGTGCTTTCTTTGGAAGTGTGAAGATGATATTTTTATTAAAATCAGTTGGAATTTCTCCTGTTTCATAACTTTTTGATATCAGCTTGAATAATCTTTCGATTCCTTCCTCTCCTAGAGATTTAAGAAGTTCTGCAGGGATCTCATCAATTCCAACTGCCTTATTTGCTTTCAAGTCATTCAAGGCTTTATTAAATTCTGTCCTCAAAACAGGATCTCCTAAGTCATCCATGTCGACATCGCCTTCCTTTTCCAATACACTATTGTTCAAGTCGTCCCCAACATACAGTTTCTCAATGTATTCCTTCCATCTGTTAGCTCTATCTTTTGACCTTAAAAGAGGTTTCCCATCGGCAGCTTTAATGTTCATACCTCTTTTCTTCATTTCTCCAAAATTCTGTTTGATCTTTCTATATGCAACATCTACTTTTCCTGCAACCATTTCCTTTTCTACTTCTTCACACTTTTCTTGTAGCCATTTTTCTTTTGCTATTTTGCATTTCCTATTTATTTGATTTCTAAATTGCCTGTACTGCTCTTTTCCTGCTTCATCCTGAGCATTTCTGTACCTTCTCCTCTGATCGATCAGCTGCAAAATTTCTTCTGTGATCCAAGGGTTTCGGACAGCTTGTTCCCTAAAGCCTAAAGTTTCTTTGCCAGCTTTCATTATTTCGGTCTTTAATGCATTCCATTCGTCCTCGTTTGAGCTCCTTTCACAGTTAATTGTTAGACCTAAGTCTACCATTTCTGCAAATTTTTCTCTTGTGCTAGATTGTTTCAGTTTATTCACTTCCATTCTGTTCTGCTTATACTGCTTCCTTATTCGCTTGAATTTCAGCCTGCACTTCATTACTATCAAATTATGGTCCGAGTCTATGTCTGCTCCTGGGTACGCTTTACAGTATAGAACTTGATTCCTGAATGTCTGTTTGACCATGATATAATCTAGCTGATATCTGCCTGTATCTCCAGGACGTTTCCGGGTGTATATTCTTCTTGCATGGTTCTTAAACAGTGTGTTCGCCACTACTAGCTTATATCTTTCACAAAATTCTAGCAACAATAAACACCCTCAGTGAACCACCTAGGATACAAAGAGAAAGGGTGTTTGTTGTTATTGGACGGGAGTCTACTGACAATTGCTTTAACTCCTCTTGCCAATTTTTTTTTTTTTTTCTGTGGGATCGTTAGTAAAAGACAAGTGGATTCGCGATTAGAAGTCCACATCTTCGTTGAACATATCGTTGACCTGTCGGCTACGGATTTTCCAATGGGTGGTTGTTTTAGGAACTATACTAGGCAGGGTATTTCATGTTAATATAGTGATTTCACTGACATCTCATGCGCAAGAATTTGAACGTCCCTCTAGAGGGAATGGCACATCACTGAACACACTTTTAATCAAAAGTTCATTCCAAGTCTATTTTTATATTAAAGGGGTAAATTCCCGATTCACTGCTATGGGAGTGATTTCTCGAAAGCCTCCGACCACCCGTAGTGCTCCAGACATTTTTTTTTTTTCAGGAAATCCTTTACGATGATTTCGTAAAGAAAGTTCACATACTCTATTTGGTTTCTTAGTAGGCACCAGTACTTACAGAGTAGTCGTGAATCTGCACCCCGACTCGGAGTTGCGAGGGATTTAAAGCAGTTTAGACGCTGTACACGTGATTTTTGTGATTCCTGAATGTGTCTTCTCCATGTAGGTTTAAGGCCTGGGCACACAGAACGCGACAAGTGACAGCGACACGCGATATTGTGTCGCGGCGCGACGTCGCTATTATTCACAGTTTTGAGTCGGGACGGTCACACACAAAGCGATCCGTCGCTGGGCCGCAGTCTTTGTCGCGGCGACGAGCGACACAGTTGTACAAAATTACAGAATTGTCGCGCGACACAGCGACGTGGCCGATGAAGAAAAATTTTCAAGCTCATAAAAAATTATTTTTCGCTTTCAAAATTGTATTTTTTCAAGTTAGTTTCTCACTTTCTGTTTGTTTACACTGTAATTATTGAAAATATTTAATACTTGTATTTGAGCAATCTTTATTTCTTTTGATTGTGAAATAAATTGTATTTGTTATCTTGAATATTTCATTTTGTGATGATACGCCTGGTTTTAGGGGTATTTCTTAATAATGACACAGCTGCCTCCAAGGGGGAAGCGATAACATTGTAAAATAATCGCTAACAGGTCAGGGGTTTGAGCAGCGTCATAGTTTCTGTTTTGTTTTTTAAGAATATATATTAAATGAACAGAACTTACCTCATACAAGAAACCATGGAAAATCCAAATCTGGATGCCCGGACGGGAATTGGAACCGGCATCCTCCCGAATGGGAGGCCAGAACGTTAACAGCTCACCCAACATGTTCGGTGTGTAATTTCTCGAAGCCTCCTCGAGACATACGAAAATATGTAGGTATATAATATATCTTCATGTGATACGAGTTCCCGGCAAAGACGGTGTATTCCTCTCTTCTTATTGATGTCATGAACCCAGAACCGCCTTTTCTATCTGATTAGTGCGAACAAAAGAAATAGTCTCCTCATCACTTGACATGTTTTAAGAATTTCCTAGCCCAAGAAAACTTATTAAGAAAGAAATAGAGAAGTACAGATCTCTTCGCGAGAGAGGGTCTCACTATACTGTCATTTGTCGCTATAGAGTTGTCGCGTCCTGTGTGACAGATCAAAATCGCGTGTCGCCGCGACGAGAGAACGACTAGTTGCTGCTGTTGCTTGTCGCGTTCTGTGTGCCCGGGCCTTTAGAGTGCAGCCACAACCTGAAGAATTTTGTCTCTTTGACCACTCCAAATGTCACACCATTTATTGTAATTTCAAAGTCACTGCTCAGAAATTGCCTTTGTGTGTGGATACACTGATCTTATTGTTCTCTGAAGATCAGTCTAGTGCTCTGTCCGCTACAAGCTTTTGCACTTTCATCAGTTGTGCCTCTAGCGCGAACCTTTTTTTTTTTTTTTTTTTTTTTTTTTTTTTTTTTTTTTTTTTTTTTTTTTTTTTTTTTGTCAGAATGGTAGATAGACTACAAAGCCTTCCACATACTGAAGTAAGAATAGTTATCCTTTCGGATTACTACATACGTCCACCACGTAAATGTTGAATAGTATAAAACTCATGGGTTCATGGTGTGGTAGTGCTTGGAACACGTGGAGACTGAAGTAATCTCTCTCCACGGAAAATGTTCATTTTGCATGAAAAGTATCGACACCACCAGGAGCGTTACTTGCTTCGAAGACCCATCTTTTTCAAAATGTCCGGAAGTATGTCTATTTGGACATTGCTGTATACACAGTTACTTACTTTTTTTTCACGTCCAAGTAAAACGTCTTCAGATTCTCCTCTCCTAAAATTCATCGGCATTGATCTACTTGTCGCTTGCTTCAGTTATGTCTTCGAACGACCAGACTGTTCTTATAATGTGGCATCGGAGCAGGTCGTTCATGATTCTGCACCTTCCCGATCTCATCATCGTCCCCGTATCCCCATTTCACCATATTAATTTTACATTAGAGACTCCAGATTTCAGTCTGTTGAGTGCCCTCCAGGTAGTGTATTTTAATCTGCCGCCAGCTGGTAGTTCTTCCATGGGGCAATTATTCTGATGGTCAAGAGTGTTCCTCCACAAATCCATACGGCGAGTCTCGGTTTGATTCTCCAAATATACTGTAATTTTTAGGAAACTATTCCTAGATTTCAGGTGAGGTACATGAATTTCTTGGCCGTACATCTTGTGTCCGGTTTCGGACATTAGTTTAGTTCTTTCCTTCTATCCTATCACTCTTCGTCTGATATCTGATGGAGCTATGCCAGGGAGGGGTATATCCTTTTTATAGCTGTTAGCCTGAGGTATCCGGTCACAATCCTCACTGTTTCATTTAGAGCTGTGTCTACCTGCCTGGTGCCGCATATTCTCCTGCCGAGAAATAAAGTGCCAAGGCTGTTGAACGCAGCACTTCAGGGTGCGCTACCCAAGCTGTTCCTGTTCTTTACGAACGATGTTATTCCTTGCGCTTACCTTCCCTTTTAGCTTTTGGCATTGCTGCTTAAAGGATAGGGTTTGGTCCAGCGTTATTCCCAGATAACTTGGGTTTGTGTAATGTTGTAGTCTCTCCCCTCTCCATGTTATATTAAGCAGTCTTCTTGCTTGCCGATTCTTTTACCTGGATTTGGCCTGAGTTGGTTTTCCTCGTAATAAGCTTCAAAATTTTCCTGTATCACTGTTAACTTTTTTTTGTATATCTTCGAAAGTTCTGCCCTGTACAGTGTTGACCGTATTGTCTGTGTAAATAAAACTTTCTCCGTCAGGGTTACGTGGTTGATAACTCGTGTAGATGTTATAGAGAATAAAGTATAAGACGCTTCCTTGTGCGACACCTTTCTTCTGGTTTCTCCAACTACACTTCTCTCCTTGTAGTGTGACATAGAATCTCCATTTTTATGGCTTTACGCCTCGTCGACGGCTAAGGTCATTAGAGGTGGGATTGGACTGGGGACAAGGAACGGGAAGGAATTCAGCCATGGCCTTTTTGAAGGAAGCATCCCGGCATTCGCCTGGAGTGATTTTGGGAAACCATGTAAAACCCAAATCTGGATGCCTTGTTGGGGATTTGAACCCGCGTCCTCCCGAATGCGAGGCAGAACATTAACCGTTCACCCACCACGTTCTGTTAGAATCTCCTAGTCTGTAGCATTCCACCAATCTAAAGGTTTTTGTGATATCGAATATCTTAGCCAGAAGTCTTCTTGGTTAACGGTATCCTAGGCATCGGAATAATTTATTAAGATGGCCCCTGTTATTTACTTATTCTCAAAACCGTTCTTGATATGATGTGTGATGTTGAGTATTTCCCCGTCGGAAGCCAGTCTGTTCTTGTATCAGTTTTTCATCTATTCGTGGCCCGATTCACGTCAGTATGATTCCTTCCCGAATTTTAGATGTGTGGCAGGTGGTTGAAGTTTTTTGGTTCATTTGGCTCTTTGGGCTGTCTTAGCAGTGCAACCACATGTGCTTTCCTCCAAACTTTTGGAAACTGGAATATCTCCACACATTTTTTAATCACTTTTTAGTAACTATTCTATTGATTTTGGTCCGAAGTTACGCATTTTTTATGTTCGGATACTGTCATTACCCGCACCTTTATTTACTTTCCTGTTCCGTAATCATCTTTATAGTTGGGGACCATCTCCAGTTTCCCGGGTGTGGTTTATGGGCCTTGGTTGTTGTAGATGATAGACTTCCATTGTGTCCTATACAGAAAGGTTTCACTGTCTACTATATAATTCCAGTTCCAGCCCCTTCTCTCTATGTCCTCCTTCAGTTGGTCTGTCCATCTTCTTCTTGGTTTTCACACGGGTCTTTTGCCCGCTACCCTTTTCTCCAAATAAGTTTTTGGTAGTCTTGTACTTGTCATTTTCTTGAAATGCCCAAAACACTTAAGTCTTGATGACCTAATTCTCTCTTCCATGGATTCCCTTAGCTCTAAGTTTGATCTAATCTCATCATTCATTATGTGGTCAAGTCTAGTTTTCTGGGGCCGTTCTAAGAAACTTCATTTCACAGGCTTGGATCCTGCTAAGGCCCCTTGGTGTCAGTGTTCCGTAATGCTGCTCTAATTCCTCGGACGTGGAAGGGTTACCCATAAAATTTTCTTCGGCATCCTTATCCCGTGTTATTTTCTTTCTGACTGTTTTGCGTTTAATCTTGCCGTTTAAGAGTAGGCGTTGGGTGCTATGTTACGGTGTAACATTCAGATTATTCATGGATGGCTTGGCTGCGTCGTTACTTAGCTCCCAGGCTCTCCTGCTGCTCCGCGTCACATCGAGGTCGTCAAGCACTTTAGTCCATTTCTCAATTCTTCCCTCCGATATGGATCTTATAAATTCCTCTCCTGCATCCAGAGTGTCCTATGCTAAAGAGTCATTGTCAAATCACGTTTGTAAATTCCTTGAAAGATGATGTCATGCTCCGTTGAGTGCTAATACAAATTGCACGCGTCAACTTTGGGGTACATGTCTGCGGGATATTTGCAGTTTTACAAAATCTTCGTTCTTGATTGGACCCGCTGTTGCATTTGTGATTTTGCAAACCAATTCACTTGTGAAACTGTTTCATATTTCCTTTTTTAAAATTAAAGTGGTGTTTGAAAGGTATGGTCTTAGGCGTGATATTTGCAGTGATAGCACCTGAGATAGGCCTATGTTGTGTCTTAGAGATAGGAACTTACAAACTGAATGATTTGCTCGATGACGAAAGTATTATCGGGGTTGTACCCAACTTTACAACTATCGCTGCTGAACGATGCGCCAAATTTGGGGTTGTGAACCACATTCATATCTTCTCTCTCAGCGAAAATTTCCAATTGTTGCCCATTCTTTTCTATTGCACTATATCTTCAATTTACACTTCGGCAATTGAAATCTCCTATCAAGGCATTAATTTTTTGTGTTTGGAAGTTGGTAGGTTTACTGAATTTGAACATGTCCCTTGAAGTCTTATAAATCGACGTTACCGTGTAAGATTGCATTTCAGTGATTACTATTTCGATGTTGTTATCATCGGCCATGTATGATGACCTGACATTGATATCCGTTCGCACGAACACAGCGCCGCCATATTGTTTATGTGGTCTCTCTAGGACAATTCTCTGTCTCTGGTCTTCTATAGTTTATCCATTTATGTGTCTCTTGTAACACTAAAATATCCCAATTGTGCTTCTTGCACTTGTATGCTTATAAAACTCTCTTATCTGTAGATAGTCCTTTTATATTTACTAAAGTCGTTATCAGTCTTGGACTTTAAAATGGCCGAAGTTGCTTTTCCTGGTAGTTGAAGGATTGGCCGCTGCCTTTTGGCAAGCGTTGCCCAGGGTACGCCCGATTGTGTTTCCCATATTTGCACATATTGAATACAATCTTCATGGAGGCTCCTTCAGTGTTCCCCATAAGCATCCTTGTTGTCAAGGAATGCAGCCACAAGATAGTTTCTCAATAAAAATGACTAACGTGCTTCTATTTTCAACTACGCCAAAGCCTCTGCAGAAGCCCATAGTTCTCGCATCAAACAGTCTGTAATGCTCCATGTGCCACTCGAGCCTGTTTTTAAGAATCGTGCACATCAGTTTTGCCAGGCAAGGAGGAAGAGAAAGTGGGCGGTATCAAGAGATGATAGCCTCGTTGTTGTTTGGTTCTAACACAGAACTGATGGCCGTGTTCGTTCACTGATCTGTCAAATAGGAGACGATCATCACGTCATTGAAGAGGACCGTCAACGATTTCTTCCCTATACGGGGCAGTTTGTAGATCATTGGGTATTTATTTGAGTCCATCCCCAGAGCAGTGTCTTTCTTCCGTAGGGCACACATTAATTCTGATAGATGGAAATCGATTCTACCAATCCTTTACTATCGCCGTATAAATCTTTGTGCTTGTGGTGCTGTACCTATATTGGTACATGTAGAGGAGAAGAGAAGGTTAAGAATTCTTCCGCTACGATTCAGTATGGTGAATTTCAGTTGGTCCCCAATTTCTCGCCATTAAACCAATGTAACTTCCGCCACGTCTTTTTGGTGGACACATCCTATTTTTTTTCAAAAACTTTTCCAATCTCCTAGTTTAGCATTTCTAATGGTAGCTCGTGCTTCCGTAGTTCTTTACTTGAGAGCTAAAAAATTCTCCAGTGTAGCGGTATGCATATATGTTTCAGCGTCCAACCACCGCCTGGTGACAACCCGCTGACAGTCACTATTCCACCATGGTTTCCTCGTGGACTGTCTACTCGTGCGCGCTTTAACATCAGATGTGGACTCTTCGGTGGAAATCTCTACTACTCTTTCCAGCTCACTGTAGCAACGTTTGATATTGTATGATGATCCATCCCATTCTCCAAATATTATACTGATCCTTTCTCGATGTAGTCCCTAATTAAACTTCTGATAATTCCTATGTCTCCTTGAGTGTGCTGGGTTTGGTGGAGGATTTTAGTCCAAAGTGATTTTGAGTGGAAAATGGTCGCTTCCTAAGTTTTCATGTCCCATTTCGGTCTGTGTATTAGGTTTGCTGATATGAGTGATACCTCAGGCAACGAGTTACTCTGATAGTGAGTTCCAAGGCTGGGTCCGTGTTTATTGTTGAGGACTGAAAAGAAGGAAACTGAAATTGCGAAGGCGAGCGCAATTCCTGCAGGTCTGCGTTGCTGTCCTGTTATTACGGATGATGAGAGTTGAAGTCGCCTCCAACCACACTGTTGGACAGCAGCAGGTTGTAATTTGCCAACCATTTTTTCTTTCTTTAGGCTGACTTACGGCGACTGGTATATAACGGCGGCTGCCGTCAGAGGCCCGTGGTGAATGAGGTTCACTGAGAAAATTTAAGAATAGCCATTGGTACCACAAATTTTTGCAAAGAGCTATTTATGTAGCTTCTAACCATGATGGCCAAGCCCCCGTATCTATCCTAAAAACACTAACGTCCTTGCAATTTACGTTAGGTGAATTGCACAGCCATGTTTGGGTAATGAAGACCACATCTGCCTCAAGTTATTCGATTGTCCTTTAAGGATCACCTCATTTCGGAAGAAGAATTCGAACGTTCCATTGTAAAAATGTAAGTTGCGCCCTTCTAGTCAATTTTCATTAATAGATTTATCACCTTCGAGGTGGTTCCCGCTTGGTCCCATGTCATTTGGATCTTGTATCACATTCCGAACTGCTTGTTCTTGGATTCTCTTTACAGTAGTTGCTGCTACTTTGTCTTTGAACTGTTTGGCTATAACCTTGATCATTATTTTACTATTATGTTGATAATGTCTCTGCTTAAGCCTATGCCATTTGGTTGCTCACTCTGTGTTGCACTTGATTCTTTAGGTCGCAGCTTTAATGGTTTTGGCGGACTCACTAATTCACATTTTCCCTTGCTGCGCCGTCTCTACTTAGATGGTCTTGCTTTGGATAGATGGGAAGTCAGCTGATTTGTTTTCGTACTTTTGGCGTATGTTTATTCTGTTCCCGACCGCCATTTTTTCCTTGACCTCTTCCTGACTCTTTTGTTCAGGGCAGGTATTAGCATTGTGCTCACATCCACAATTTACGCATTTTTAACCTCGTTAATGCAGCCGGAAGCACTTCAGACATCTTTACTTCCATCTGAAAATTTTGGCATTTATAGCATTGTATCACCTGAAATATGTACGGAGACACTTTAAGTCTCAAGTAGGATATTTATATATCGTCCTTCAAGTGTTTACTATCAAAGTTTAATAGGACAGTCTACAGGCACTGAATTAATGTCATCCTTGAAGATACAGTATTGGTTATTAATTCCTCATCTGTTGGATCCATTGGAACAAATTTGATATTTCTTTGTCCACAGCCCTGCCTTTCTTTCTCAAATTGTATTATTCCTCTTCCTCACTGACATTTTCTGACCTACCTTGATCACAATGGTACACAAATGTTTGACTCAATTCCTCTTCTATCCACGAGTTGGATCCATCAATTCCCTCAGCCATTTCTTCTCTTACGATTCGAAGGGCTCGACGAAATGTGCGAAGCTTGTGATGTGTTTCCTAAGTTAGATTATCTTCTATTAAGGTAGTATATATTAACTGTTCACTTATTCACTGAAGAGTCTTGTCAGTATCATCCGCCGATGACACCGTTGCTAATCGGCCGTAGGCGAAGATCCCGTTTAGCAATTACTGGAATTCGTAACAGTGAGCATCGCTCACTTCCTCCCTCGGACACTCGTAACCTTAAACACTGTACAATTCCTTACTCGACCATCCATCTGTTCTTTCTTCAAGTAATTGGAAATTGGTCTTTTAACTCCCAGATGGCAGTAACGTGACAAAGCCGCCAATTTAGTGAATGGTAATGGCACACGATCACACTAATGCAAATTCGTCTTCTTCTTATCATTAATCCCGCATTGCTGTGTTTGTTTTACTGGACTTCTTCTTCCATTTGTGCCCATCTTGCTCATCTTCAGGTGCATGTCCTCCCGCAAGGTATCCAGCCAGCGCTTCTTTGTCTTCGGTCCTCTGGTCTTACGTCGAGTGTTGTTCTCACCACTGAAGTGTCGTTGCTACGAGGTACATGGGCTTACCATCGCAGACGACTCTAATGCATTTTTTTCATGAATTGCAGCCACACCAAATGCCGCCCAAATGTTCTCATCCCTGATGCGGTCCAATCTAGTGAGTCCCTGTAACAGCGAATCTTCTTCATTTCCATTACATGCAGATGTTATTCATGTCTTTTCGCGACTGCCCAACATTCGGTTCCATACAGTCACTATGACACTAAAATACATCATTGATGGCAATATTCAGGTTTGACGACAAAACTCCCGTGAGCTTGTCGGGTCCACGAGGTCGAAGAGAGGGTCTATTTTTACTGAAAGTATCCCGAGTGAAGAGGAGCAGGTGTTTTGTGTTGGCGAGTACCGTCGCCACGAAGACTCGTAAGTGGGTCAGCGGTGGCTGTGAGTCCTCGCGTGCCGCAGAATTAATCGAACTAAGGCGGACTGGCTTCCAGGAAGGCGCCGAATAGCTCACACTCAGCTCGGTGTCCGTATCGACAATCCCGCCACCTTTAACACACCACGGCGATGCTTTATCAAATCTCAAAATAGACTTACTTACATTGCTAAAAGCCATAGCCCTAACCAGTAATGGACTACAGGACCATGACCTCTGAAGAACAATTACATAGATAGTAAGTACTCGCGATATTAGTAAACAAAGCATTGACATTTGTTAGTAAGATAAGCTTGAAACAAAAAATAACATGCTGCCTGTACGCTGAAATCACGACATACAGTACCACTGGCACAACTAACAAACTCTGGTCAGTAATTTTCGCGCGAATCGCATTCTACCAAAAATGTATATTAATTTTTGAAAACGTTTATCTTAAATTTCTCATCTTTCCGACTCCAGATCACTTTTTTTTTTACTTATGGCTTTACGTTTCGTCGACGGCGAGGTCATTATAGACGGCATGGGACTGAGGACAAGGAACGAGAAGGAATTCGGCCTTTTTGAAGGAAGCATCCTAGCATTCGCCTGGAATGATTTGGGGAAACCTTGGAAAATCCAAATCTGGATGCCCGGACGGGGATTCGAACCAGTGTCCTCTCGGATGCGAGGCCAGAGCGTTAACCGCTCACCCACCACACTCGGTGACTTCATATCTATTCCAATCAGACGACCGAGTGTGCTGGTGACTGGTACCGTTCTTGCCTCGCATTTGGGAGGACACGGAGTCGAATCCCCGTCCGATCATCCAGATTTTGGTTTTCCTTGATTTCCCCAAATCTCTTCACCCAAATGCAGTGGTGGTACCTTAAAAAGGCCACCGTTCTTTGTTCGCAGTTGATCCCCACCTCTAAAGATCTCGACGTCAACGAGGCGCAAAGCCATAAGAAAAAAAAGTATTGGAGGGTGGCGGATATAAATAATTTTCTATGGTCCAGCTAAGTTGAAATGTAAAAAAGGATTTGCTCTTTCAAGTATACTGATCTAATGTCATGAAACAGTAGGTCTATATTTACTTTTATGTAATCCGAGTGCATGTGAAACTAGATCAATATGTTTATTATTTCGTACAATGACACTGTTATTATGGCTAAATTGTGGCGCTGACCTCGTTACATCCATGCGGTGAGACTTTCACTAAAATAAAATTTTATCATATACTGGGACATCATGTGACCTATTTACGGTTGCAAGATTCATTCCTGGATACCCTGTATATATCACTAGTTTGTACTACATACAGGCTTTGAAAAATTTCTTCGAGCGTTAGTTTTCAAAATGAAACCGGCAGCTCAAGCGATAAAGTGTAGATTGTAGAAAGCTTTGTTTGTTTAAGAGTGAACATAGCGACTACAGTAGGAAGGCTTAAGCCGAGAGCCGTGTTACTTAGCACGCAGCATAATCGTCGGACAAGGCTCATTCCGTCGGTGAACAAGGGTCAAGAGAAACCACACCTGTACCGAGCAGCCGGCGAGATGTAAACAGAAAACTAGAAAGTTGTCTCATCCATTAAGCTGTCTCAGTCGAGGAGGAAAAAAAAGGCGACACAGGTGGAAAGAGCGCCACGACAGACGAGGCGATACTTCACAGCGCCCGCCGTCTACTTCAGACAATAGACCGCACTCGAGTGCGGCTTCCATTGCGAGTTTTGTTCATCAAGGAAGAGTATAGGAACCATTGCAGGTTGATTATGACTACAAGGTAAGAAAAGAATTGCATGTTGAAGACTTGAAATGTGCCGGCCTCGGTAGCGTAGGAGCTAGAGCACTAGCTCCGCGTGCCGAAGGTCGCCGGTTCGAATCGGGCCGAGGGCATGGATGTATAAGTGTTGTGTGTCTGTGTGAATGTCCTGTCCGTCCTGTGGTGTCTATGCTTCGGAATCATAACATACTGGAGAAAACTAATTCACTGGATGACAAATCATAAGCACATTGAGCTGGCTAAATGGCTTAGTTGCCGAAAGTCATATTTAAAAAAATAAAAAAAATAAAAACTTGAAATGTCTATATCTTGACATAACATTTGATAACAAGCTCAACTGGGCAGGACGCATTGGACATGTAGTAGGAAAAGAAGGTTTGAAAATTCTTCACTTTTTTTTTTTTAAATTTATTTATTTATTTGGCCTTCGGTCCTGACGACCATATGGCCAACATCAAATGTTTACAGTTGTTCTACATACTTATCTATGATATATGCTTATATGTTATTTTCTGTACATCTTATTACATTACAGGTCTTATTGTATTGCATTTAACTTTTAAAATTGATACATGTCGACTAGTTTTATCATACTCAACAAACTTTGTTTCCACATTTTTTAGCATAGGAACTATTGTAAAAGAGTGTCTTATTTAATAACTATTTTACAAATCAGAGGGATTCTTAATTAAATTGACATATGAGTTTACAAAAGAATTGCTTTTTAATATGAACACAATTAAGCTTATTTTCCTCCTATCTTCCAGGTTGTCTTTGAAACAGATATTTCTTTAGACATTTTGTATGAGAGAATCTTGGTGAACAACTATTACATTCGTAATTTTCCCTATTAATACTTCTCATTTTGCACTAACCTTCCTTAGTTGTTGCTTTATGATATATTTCAATAATCAAAAGCTAATATTGGTTTCACTTAAGTAACGAGCTATTGCCCGATAAACGTCCTGTCGCTCAGTCCTCAGCAAATCAGTTACAGAAGTGAGCAGAGGTATATTAAGCTTAACAAGATTTTTGTATAGTTTGTTTTGGAATTCTTCACTTGGAGAGAGTGATGAGGGAATGTACGATAGTAGTAAAGGAACTGGGTTGCCAATCTTTAGTCAGACCATTGTTTGAATATGGTAGTGTAGGATAGGATACACATTTTGAGTATCAAATACAGGAATTGGAGAGGTCGCAAAAAAAGGGCTGCTAGATTTGTTTCTGGAAATTACAGTAGAAGACAGTCAGTAACTGATATGATAAAAGAGCTGGAATAGGAGTTATTGCAAGACAGGAGGAGGGTGAAGGGGGTCATGGAATGTTCAAGGCGGTAATGAGGCGTGGAAAGATACTGGTGGGCCGGCCTCGGTAGCGTAGGGGCTAGAGTACTTGCTCCGCGGGCCTAAGGTCGCTGGTTCGAGTCCGGCCGCGGGAATGGGTGTTTAAATGTGTGTCTGTGTGAATGTGCTGTCCGTCCTGTGGTGTCCGTACTTAGAAGCTGCAATATATATACTGGATGACTGATTCACTGGAAGCTATGATAATCACATTGAGCTGGCTGTATGGCCTCAGTTGCCGAATGGCATTTAAAAAAAAAATTGCTGTAAGAATTAAAAATAATGCATGGAAGGGAAAAAATGTCCATGACCACAAGATTGCACTCGATTTCAAGCACAAGGGACTGGAAAGGTTTTCTTTTTCAGGTAAGGGGGTCAGGGATTAGAATAAGTTACCAATACAAATGATGAATAATTTACCAAAAACGGTGAAACAATTTAAAGTTGAAATTTGTAGAGCGAAAAAGTAAGCGTGTGTAGGAAATGGGTGTGTAGCGTAATTGCCACCGGAGTGTGCGTTCCTTCGCAGTTAAAGAAAATTAAATTGCTATTCATTATTGTACTGAACGATTGTGTCAATGGTTTCCTGCCAGGAGTTGCGCTGTTTGTAAGCGAAATAATGTTATATACGTAATTGTACTCCTACGTCTCCTTAGTTAATACATTTATCTTTTCTTCTCTAGTAGCGGAACACAAACGTGTCTCATTGTAATGTTTGGCGAAATCTAAATTACACCACAGGCAACAGAGCATGCACAATGTCGGCACTAGTACCGTCTATATCCTCCTTTCGCAGCAATGCAGGATGCAATTCTCCCATGGAGACGATCGTAGAGGTGCTGGATGTAGTCCTGTGGAACGGCATGCCAAGCCATTTCCACCTGGCGCCTCAGCTGGACCAGCGTTCGTGCTGGATGTGCAGACCACGTGAGACGACGTTTCATCCAGTACCAAACATACTCAATGGAGGACAGATCCGGAGATCTCACTGGCCAGGGTAGTTGACTTACACCTTCTAGAGCACGTTGGGTGGCACGGGATACATGTGGACGTGCATTGTTCAGTTGGAACAGCATGTTCCCTTGCCGGTCTAGGAATGGTAAAACGATGGGTTCGATGACGGTTTGATTGTACCGTGCACTGTTAAGTGTCCCCTCGACGATCACCAGAGTTGTACGGCCAGTGTAGGAGATCGCTCCCCACAACATGATGCCGGGTGTTGGCCCTGTGTGCCTCGGTCGTATGCAGTCCTGATTGTGGCGCTCACCTGCACGGCGCCAAACACGCATACGACCATCATTGGCACCAAGGCAGAAGCGACTCTCATCACTGAAGACGACACGTCTCCATTCGTCCCTCCATACACGCCTGTCGCGACACCACTGGAGGCGGGCTGCACGATGTTGGGGCGTGAGCGGAAGACGACCTAACGGTGCGCGGGACCGTAGCCCAGCTTCATGGAGACGGTTGCGAATGGTCCTCTCTGATACCCCAGGAGCATCAGTGTCCCTAATTTGCCGGGAAGTGGCGGTGCGGTCCCCTACGGCACTGCGTAGGATGCGACGGTCTTGGCGTGCGTCCGTGCGTCGCTGCTGTCCGGACCCAGGTCGACGGGCACGTGCAACTTCCGCCGACCACTGGCGACAACATCGATGTACTGTGGAGACCTCGCGCCCCACATGTTGAGCAATTCGGCGGTACGTCCACCCGGCCTCCCGCATGCCCACTATACGCCCTCGCTCAAAGTCCGTCAACTGCACATACGGTTCACGTACACGCTGTCGCGGCATGCTACCAGTGTTAAAGACTGAGATGGAGCTCCGTATGCCACGGCAAACTGGCTGACACTGACTGCGGCGGTGCCCAACCGCTGCGCAGCTAGCGCCCTTCGACGGCCAACACTGCTGTTCCTGGTGTGTCCGCTGTGCCGTGCGTTTGATCATTGCTTGTACAGCCCTCTCGTAGTGTCTGGAGCAAGTATGGTGGGTCTTACACACCGGCGTCAATGTGTTCTTATTTCAATTTCCAGGAGTGTAGTTGTTCGATTAACGCTTTCAGTGTATTCTGACGCACTGCATTTCAGAAAATTAAAGTGATAAATAATCAAAGCCACGTATGAAAAATATATACTACAGAATTAAAAGGGGGAAGTGCTTATTGTGTATTAGGAAGGTCTTTGGTGAGTATTTCATGACGGAGTGTGTTCTTAGGCACCTATACGAATGAATTATGCGACGAATCATCATTTCTTCCTCGATCCACGGTCACGGCACAGTTACCGTAGATTTCAAGCTAGACAATAAGTTTTAAAACCTTTAAACGCCATGCCACACTTTCCTAAGGTGAGCTTGCCCTTACCAGACGATGACGAAAGAACATCAAATTGTTATAAATATAACCTGGCATAACTAAGAAATTACTAAACATATTTAAATGGAGTTTTAACCGTTTAATAACTCAAGGTTCTGTTTGAAAGTTGATACGTATGTAACAACATTATCTTAACTAGTGTTGGAGAAAAAATATTAATATCTGATCAAAACAGTTTTAAAGAAATTTGAAGCTATTCTACAGTCACCTATCTCATTTTTTTTTTTTTGTAACAGTTTAACGTCCCTTTTTAACAACGTGGTCTTTAGAGACGGGAAAGGATGGGGGCAAGGAATGGGAAGGAATTCGGCCATGGCCTTTTGAAGGAAGCATCCCGGCATTCGCCTGGATTGATTTGGGGAAACCATGGAAAACCCAAATCTGGATGCCCGGACGGGGATTCGAACCGCCGCCCTCCCGAATGCGAGGCCAGAACGCTATCCGTTACACCACCACGCTCGGTCACCTATCTCGTTGTTTGTGTAAGTATCGACTATTCAGCCTGTAACCCCGCTAGATGGCAGTAGTGTGGCAAAGACGACGAGTCAAACCGATAAAGAATTTATTGAAAGTCAGAGATATTTTAAGATAATAGGAATTGTTATGTAACCGAGGAGCGTAGCAAGAAATAATAATTCAGTCACGCCGAGAACAGATAGACGTCACAGATAACATTTCATCTCAGCTGAACACTCTTTCATGAGGAACCCACCTAAGATCGCGTTTCAACACAGATAAACACCCCACCATTTTTATAAAACTGATAATAAAGTATAATGAATATGTAACTTTAATTGCTTATTTCCTCAATTCTACGAAATGTAGAGCGAAGAATATGGGAAAACGTTACTCAATCCACTACATCACAGGTTAATACTACACTGGTGGAAATTAAAATCCAATCACCCATACAGAGTTGTGATAATTTAATGAAATTTGGCCACAAGTATCCCCATATGAAGAATATTAAATAATTAAAAATTGAAATTTTTTCGTAGTAAGAGAATTTCGGGGGTATTTATTATGCAATTTTTTTAAATTTAATTTTAATTTAATTTAATTGCAATGGAGCACACGCTCCGGTGGCAATTTCCCTACACACCCAACTTCCCCGTATCCTGCACCCACCTACATTTGCCCTCTACAAATTATAACTTTAAATTCTTTTAACGTTTTCTGTGAGTTATTCATCATTCCCTTTGGTAACTCATTCCAATCCCTGACACCCTTACCTAAAAAAGAGAATCTTCCCACACCCTTGTGCCTGAAATCGAGTGCCAGCTTGTGGTCATGGTCATCTTTTCCCTTCCATGCACTACTTTTCATACCTATTGCAATATCTGTCCATGCCTCATCGCCAGTATACGCCCTGTACACTCCCATGACCTTATGTTCTTTTAGCGTATAAGTGGTAAACAATGTGCTGCAACATCACACTTTTGTACACGAGTTCTTGTTGACACAGTCTGCCAAGGTGGAGTGTGACGACCCTGTACACCTAAATGTCTGTGAGAGAGGAAGGAGAATCGGCGTGTTTGAAACGGGCGCATCAAATCGCGAAATCTCCTGAAGGATTGGCCGTAGTGTAATGTCAGTATACACACTTGTTACACAGTGCATGAATGAAAGCTCTGATACCTCTAGAGCAGTAACAGGTACATACTAGTGATGTAACTGAGCTACGAATACGTATGTGCGGAACTTTCGCGTAAAATCCTATCTCCGCTTTCGCATCCGCATTCGTAATTTTTATTGAGTATGTATAGCGGAGGTTTTGTTTGCATTGTAATATATATATATATATATATATATATGTAATTCTTTTCTACTTATATGAGATTCGGTCCATCGTCACTTAGCTAACGACAACGTGGTTATTTTTTTTTCTTACGACCTTGCAAAAAAACATTGAACTGAATTGTGTTATTACCTAAGCGACGAATTTGCAAGTTTGAACTTGCATGTAAAGTAAAGCGGTCTATGACTATTCCATCTTATAGGATATCTGTTTAGAACTACTGCAGGATGAGCCCACCCATTCACGCTACTAGAAGGGATCCAACAAAATGGGGGGGCTACAAATGACGCAAAAGTTGATTTTAAGGGGGTATTTCGTAGAAAAGTGTGTAACCGGCTTTTGAAGGGTCAGACCTAAAAAAAGGTCTCAAAAAGTTGCGAGGGCGATTTCTAGGTGAGGGGGGGGGGGGGTTCCGTAAATCCGGAAAAACACCTCACGTAATTTATGGATGTCCCCTTTTCGCAAACTTGTAGGATGTTTCCTCCAACCATGATCCAATATCCAATAGCTTGTTGGACGGCATGGACTGGTGTGTGTCTGGGAGTCCAAACAACATCCAACGCGTTCTTCATGTAGTCCTGCAACCCCTTCCACGGCTCATCAAGTTTCCTTTATTGGAATATGGGATCATCGTAAGACCTACAAGGTTGACTGACTGTGCATGGGCCTCTAGAGCGGCGGAAAGGCAGGTGGTGGGCACGGAGATGTCGGTGGCGTTTCCTTGTGCTTGAATTAGTCGAGCCGCAAACTCCACAAAGTTCATATGACAAAGATTCTTGTTTTCGCGCTTGCGTAGTTATTTAAGTAATTTAATTCACTTGCGAAATCATCCCCCGTTTCTTGTTATTGAAAGATGAAGCAAAAAATAAATCAATTTGGCAGTATTTTTTGAAAATAGACATTTATTTTTCCACCTCCGCATCCACGGATGTCAAACAATGAACATACGCATCCACAAAGATGACATCCGTTACAACCCTATTCCATACTGTAGTGGGTGCCTTGGTGGGCAAACTACGTTACAATTATCTTTCATGCCTTTATGATTAATAATTGTGGATTTTTAATTTTAATTTTTATGAAGGAGTGAAAATTTATTAATTTTTGCAAGAATCTCGACGTTAGTTGGAATTCAGGAAAAATTGTCACAATATGACATTTACTTTCTTATCACTGGCAATTACAAGTCTGAGCGAATTTACCGTTACATTAACACAAATTCGCGAAATCATAAAAGCAACGCTCAGAGTTACAATTAGCCGTCATGAGCAAGCAAACAATTGTATATTTACTTTTAAATATATCTCAGAATCAAAATGCAAGAAATAATGACAATTGGAAACAATGAAAAATACAAGTTACGACGACCTCAGACAAAGGTATCATAATACTGTGACTTTACAGTTAAAAAAGAAAATCATGGGCGCCAGAATGAACAATGTATCATTCGAAAATAACTAGTTCTGGCAAATTATGCCGCTAGCTCAGGGGTTTTTACAATTACAAAGTGAGAACATGGACCTATCCTCTCAAAGTCGCTTACGGGTTCTGTTTCACGGAATGCACAATCAGATGGCTTGGTCGTAATAAGTTACCATGGTAGTCCTGCGTCTGATGTCTGCGGTGACTGTAGCGGACCCACGATATGTGAGATTATCTCACAAGTCGGCTATAGGCATCTCTGGTCTGACAATGCGCATCATCGCATTACCGGCTGTGTTGCTGTGATAAGCTTGCTCCAGCAAGGCAAGCTGGCAGCCAGATATCGTACAACGGCAGTTGGCGAGAGAAGCCAACTTTCCAAGTCCACCTCAGACTAGACTTGCATAGCTCGGACTCGAAGATCGAAAAAGTCCGTCGCTCTTCTCTCCCACGAGGAAACTTCTCCCTCCGCCCATTTGTAGTCTCGAAGCTCACATACCGTATAACAAAAATTCCCAGGACTTTAAGTTATACGCTCATTTGGATTGGATCTTCAGGTGATATCCCCGATGTGTAATTTGGCCAGGGTATCTAACAGAGGTCGGACATATTCGGCTAAGTTCGCCGGGGTGAGAGGACATTCGGGTTTCGGACGGCAGGCTTTTCCCGCCAGACGAGTGACGTTGTTGACCGCCCATCCCCAGGGAGCAGAGTGTGTGGCCCGGCAAACCCCAAATCCGCGACTTCTTGTCGCCAAGGTTCGGGAACACCAGATTAGCTTCAAGCCTACATAGCTCAATAATTCTTTGATATTCGCTTTACCAAAATACACTGTATGTTCACCATTTCATTACAGTTTGGTCCAGAAACCTACCTTAGGGGGGTTGTAATCGCCCTTCGGAGAATGAGACCTATAAGAAAAAGTTGCGAGGTCGATTGGTGGTAGGGGGGACCGAATCTCACAAAGTCTCAACAGAGGGGGAGGGGGAGATTCCGGAATTTCGGAAAAACACCCCACGTCATTAACGGTCCGCGCAGTTGGAACTGCGGGATATAAACAAGTCTTTAGTTAATGACTTGTGAAACTATTACTTCGCTTCTTATTGATATCTCCAAGACGACGTTCGCTGTGGTGTGACGTAGGTAAGAGCTCGGGCGCAGGTGTACTACGGGAGGTATAGTAGCAGTGATTAGTCTAACGAAGCTGAGTAGACAGCGACCGTTAGCGGCCTGGAATGCTGCACCTGGCTGGCAAGCCGGCTCCCTGGCTGATAAGGTACGGCGGTATGCAGTGCCGGTAGTAAATATGGCGACTCAATTAGACGAGGAAACATCTGGAGAGGTACAAGGTTGGAAATCCTCACTGCCAGACGCCAAGGGAAAGGCCAACAGCAAACGCATTACTCATGACACCAATCCTGTGAGAAAGGCTGTATCAAACAAAATCACAATAATGGCACTTAATTTACAACCACAGTGGAACTTGTCTAAGCTGAATCTTAAGGGGCTGTAAATAAACTTCGAATTACCGAAAATTTGAATTAGGAAGTGTTTATGGAAATAGGTAAAAATGCAAGAAAAACTCCTTAAAAATACTGTACTGTACGAATCCAGATTAAAGTTTAGTAAAAACATTAAACACGGTTAGCTTTTTTATTTAAATTGATTTTTTTCAAAGACGTGTGTCCTGGAGTTTATTTAAGGCAGTGAAGAGAGAATCACAGTTAGCTTGGCCCTGTATGAAGAGTCGAAGTTAGTGGATATAGTTAAAATAAGTATCGATAAACAAATTGCACAGATGACAGCACACAAACCATAAACGCAATCACGGACTGTACGCGGCTACTGTACTCTTAAAATCCCACACTTGACTGAACTGCAACTGAAATGCAAAACAGCTGCAGGTGGCAGACTGTGATGAAATGAGAGGAGAAGCAGAAGCAGTACAAATAAGTCGCAGACCGGCTTAGAAACGTCGCATCGAATTGACGTACTCCTCAGGTGGGAAGCTCGAGAACATTTTATGCAGTGAAAACTTACGTAAAAGAACTTGGGACTAAATAGAAACAATTTTGAATGATATTATGCAAGATACACAAGATTCTGACATTGCTTTAAAAAAAATTTAACTTAGTCCACAACACGAAGGTTTGTTGGATCCCCCCGAAGGAGGCATACTAAGCCATTGTGTCAGAGGTAGGACGGCCAGTTCCCATCCTCAGGGATCTACAGTTTAACGTGGAATCCGAACCACGAGACATAAATACTAGAAAAAAAAATCTGAATGTGTCTGAAACACAACTAACTACCGCAGTTATCACAGCATCACATATTTATGCCCTTAAAATTTTAGGTACAGAAATCAATTTAACACACAAAGTTTCACATAACCGTTCAAAACAATTTAGCACAGTATACATAACAATATCACACATACAGGAACCTATCATGGCGGCCGCGTAGCTCTGGCGGTAGAGCGCCCGACTACATCTACATGTACCCATACTCTGCAAGTCACAAACATTGTGGGTGGCAGAGGGTGCTATGCACCAATCCTAAACCAGCGCATTCCAATCCCGAATAGCGCGAGGAAAGAAGTAATACATAGAAGCATCCGTACGACATCTTATTTCTCTAATATTATCCCTCCTGTCATTACGACCTAAATAGGTTGGCGGAAGAAGTGTTTCATTGCACTCGAAATTTAAATTTTTTCGCATATTCTCCAATAAATTCGAACGCAAGCTACGTCGTCTGTCTTCCAAACTATCCCAGCCGAATCTATGTATCAATTCTGTGACGCTTTCATAAGGACCGTAGCAACCAGTCACGAATCAAGCGGCTCTCCTCTGCACCCTCTCCACAGAGTCAATCAGAACCTTGCGATACGGATCCCAAACTCCACAACAGTAATCCAGATGCGGACGCACTAGTGTTCTATACGCTACCTCCTTTGTATGAGCATTACAATTCCTCAAAATACGACCTATGAATCGCAATTTAGAATTCGCCTTGCCTACGACGGAAGTTATGTGCATGTCCCATTTCATGTTGCTTTGTACTATCACCCCCAGATACTTCAGGCAATCAACCGTGTCAACAGCTGAATTTACCGAGAGTGGTGGTGTAACGGATAGCGTTCTGGCCTCGCATTCGGGAGGACGGCGGTTCGAATCCCCGTCCGGGCATCCAGATTTGGGTTTTCCATGGTTTCCCCAAATCACTCCAGGTGAATGCCGGGATGCTTCCTTCAAAAGGCCATGGCCGAATTCCTTCCCATTCCTTGCCCCCATCCTTTCCCGTCTCTAAAGACCACGTTGTTAAAAAGGGACGTTAAACTGTTACAAAAAAAAAAAAAAACAGCTGAATTGCTTATTTTGTAACTCTGTACAAACTGATTCTTTTGTTACTTATCCGCATTGCCTTGCACTTTTTGCAATTAAGTGTAAGCTGCCATTTGCGTCACCAATCGAAAATAGCATCCAAATCGCGCTGAATTTCAAAGCAATCGTCGGGGCACCTTATTTCCCTATAGATAACTGCATTGTCGGCAAACAATCGCAACCAGCATTTGACGTTGTCACCTAGATCGTTATAAATATTAAGAAAAGGAGTGGTCCTATTACACTTCCTTGAGGAACGCCCGAAGTAACATTTATCTTAGAAGAGGCTTCCCCGTCGACAACGACGGCCCAGATGACCGGGGTTAAATAACCGACGAAGCCGAAGACTTTTCCACGAAGCTGAACTTCCGGAACGGCTCCCCAGGCCCACTCAGCCTGCTGTCCAATGAGTACCGTGGGGGAACTCCGCGGGAAGGTAAAGAACAGCCGCAGCGTGGCGCTGACCGCGTCATATCCACTCTAGTGCCGAAGGTTGTACAGGGAGTGTGTAGCTCTACCTCCGTGAATCCTACGGGAAGCGGCAGGAGCCGTCGGTACCCCGTGATCTTTACCTTTAGGAACCTAAGACACTTAATTGCAATAAATAAACCATTCCGCTTATTTTACACGATGGGGCACTAAGGGAGGGGAAAATGGGCTGAAGTTGTATTGGGTTTCTTCTCACTAGGGACTGACTGCTCCATCCAGTTCCGAGTCGTGCTGAGCCGTACACTCATCACATCGCACTCCCCTCACCTCTCATCACAACGGGCGCTATTCACGCCGTGGGAAACGCAAACACGTTGTGTAGGTCGCGAGCCCAGGAGAGGTTGATGCAAACAAGATACACCGGCCAAAGACTGCCGTCTCTGGTGTCAATCGTTTATGCGAGCGCCTTACGCCTCGTCAACGTTGTGGCCTCGCAGGGCCTATGCCCCACCGTCATCTCTTACCAACTGGGATCATGACTCATCCGAATAATCTAAAGGTGGCCATATACAATCGCCCCATTTCGATGTCATCCGTATGGGTGACATCCATGCGAATGACATCCAAAAGCGTAGCACATATACCATCACTGCAATCAGCCACAACAATGATAAACTAGGCAAGGCAAACAACAAAGTTGTCAGTTTCTTACACAACAAGCTAGTTATGCCAAGTACTAAATAAATGAGCCCATTTAACTTTAAAGCGTATTCAAACTTATCGAATACTGAATACCAATACTACGAATTAAATAAACATTCAAAAAAGTGCGAAATAAGCTCTGTGATATAGAAATGCTACAAAATGATTATATAACAGATTTATTAGTTTAGCAGGTCAAAATAGTGACATATGCGTCACATGTTGTAAAACAACATATTTAAACAAGTAGGCACATATGAAATTAATCTTATCGTACCATGTTCTTTTTATAAACAAGACCACAAAGAATTATCTTTTTTTTTAGCACCGGTTTCTATCTTTGCATTTACGACTTTATTTTTAAATAATACTAGCAACTGATCTACTGCCATATTTCTATTTATTTTATCAAGGTAGTCAGGATTAGAAATCTGCCACAGGAATGCAAAAATTAAAAGAAAATTTCGTCCTAATTGCTCCTTAATAATACTTAGAACTGTATTTTCAATAGTACATTCAAAATAGTATTTAACTAGTAGCAAACCAAATATTTCTATACCAGATTCAAAACAAAAAAGAAATGTTACAATTTTGCGTAGTCCACTCAAGGCACTAATGTTGTCTTATTATTTTTAACTGCTTAACGTCTCTCAACAGCAAGGGCTTTAGAGACGGGAAAGGATGGGGGGCAAGGAATGGGAGGGAATTTGACCATGGCCTTTTTGAAGGAAGCATCCCGGCATTAGCCTGGAGTGATTTTGGAAACCATGGAAAACCCAAATCTGGATGCCCGGACGGGGATTCGAACCACCATCCTCCCGAATGCGAGGCCAGAACGCTAACTGTTACACAATCTCGCTCGGTTGATGTTGTCTGCTCGGTGGTCGGTGACAGAATGAGAAGAGTTTGAACTGCGGTTTCGCCATACACGAGCCGACTGGGGTGATGGCTTGATGTCCCCATACACCTTCAGTCGGCTTGATGTCTTGATGGACGGAACTGATGGATATTGGACTGACCGGATATCCAAATAATCCTGTCAGTCCACGTCATCCACAATTTCCCCAGAGACGACGCGATAATGGAGTGAAATCGCTCCATTTGGGCGGATGGAGCGATCGTATATGGCCACCTTAAGTATCTGCATTGTTTATAATTTGTGGTAGTAATCGATCTTTTTCCAGTCATTTGGGACCTAAACGATATGTTCACAATCTCAGGAGAAGCCCCGCAGCCGATAGAGTTTTCTTAACAGTGGCGTCGGTCTTCTGTTGCCATATCCCAACGCCAGATTTCGCTGCCCTGTCGCACGTCTCAAATCGAGAGTTTTTGTTCTTTGGCGCAATGCTGCTGGTCTGTCAGTGCTGACACCACGACGAAGACGTCGCTGGTCTCTGTCATTGGCAATGGCGGGAGGTAATACCGTAAATCACATAGCCCGCACACTCTTGTCACTGCGGATCGGGGAACGTTGAATTCACTAACAATTTCCGAAATGGGATACCTCATACGTCCAGTGCCAATAGCAGTACGCATTCAGAATATGTTAACTCATATTGTGCGATAGTAAACATGACAGAAAATCTTTCACACGACAAGAGTACTAATCAAAGCCACGTTTCTTCAGAGTCACTATCATTTATTTTTTATTTATTTTTACTTATGGCATTACGCCTCGTCGACGGCTAAGGTCATTAGAGGCGGGATGGGACTGGGGACAAGGAATGGGAAGGAATTCGATCATTGCCTTTTGAAGGAAGCATACCGGCATTCGCCTGGAGTGATTTGGGGAAACAATGGAAAATCCAAATCTGGATGCCCGGACGGGGATTCGAACCCGCGTCCTCCCGAATGCGAGACCAGAGCGTTAACCGTTCACCCACCACGCTCGGTGAGGCGCTACCGCTATCTGGATATTTGCATCGTCCTATCCCACGACTTCTGGTCTTCAGTGTAATGTTATATAACATGGAGAAATTGGAAAGACTGTCAACAGCTGCAGGCTGACCTGCACAGGACATTACTGAGTGAATGGAAAAAAAGTAGGGGGAAAACAGGTATTTAGGGAAATTGGCAAGGAGCATCTGATAAAAGTCCTCAGACCCAACATTTTAATTAAATTCTATCTTCAGAGTTATGTATAGCAAGATGGGACTTGATTAATTATGCAAATTAACACTGTTTTATGGACAAAAACTATATAAATGAGATGCAAGTACGATCAAGGACACGGTTTTGTATGAAACATTAATTAAAAGTTTACAGTTGTTAGTATTGTTGTGAGCTACGATGTTCGGAGGACAATTTGCGACTGTTTTGACTGATTTATGTTGATAATGTTGTGTGTATGTGCATGTAAACAGTATTAACTTTCATTTCAAGTGATTTTATAGTGACTGTGAGTGATTTTGTAATTGTTTTTGTATTTATTTAATTGTTAAAGTATTGTTAGAATTCAAGAAACTTCGGGCGGAAGTATTTGAATTATTCTGGAATTTTCTGTAACGTATATTTAAATGAACGGCAGAAACGAGTTAGTTAGTTGAAATTTAGTTGGAAGTTGAGTTGTCTTTCAGTAGTTTAATCGCTGGAACATATGGTGTATCTTTGGATCGAGACGAGAAGGCTTGTTGTGTGATGTTATTGTAGAGCAACACGGGATAATAAATTTAAGTGAAAATTAATTCAAGCAACCAAATACCTATCAATATGTTCCATTGAAATTAAACTAACAATTAATAGAATTCGTTTTCTTTGAAGAAACAGTTGATAATCTCAACAGACTTTCCTCTCCTGTATTGCTGAAATGTTCACCAAGGCAGTTTTATGCGTTTTTTGGTCCTGTTCCTTCGTGCGTGAGTGCAGTGGATGACGGTCCAGGAACGTGCGCTATCGCGAGGCGGCCTCGATGAATATGGAAAAAACGGAGAGACACCGACCCGGCACTGGGGTCAGGATGTGGGTGGCTGTGATAGGGGTCGAAACGACCTCCAATCTGGGACACCGCGCCGTTCAGTGTGGCTTCTTTTATTACGCTGGCCACAAACATTATCCCCGCAATTTATGCGAGTGTGCGGGCGGTATCAAACCGCACAGGTGTGTCCAAACCAGGAGTGGCATAATGCAAGACCTGCAGATAAGTTCATAGTAACCGTAACTTGTCTCGCGCTCAGCGTTCTGAAATCGTTTTGTTCAGATAATGGTGCGACACAGTGCAACGAAAAACATTGCATGCTGTATAATGTTTGCTGACTGATGAACTGATATTTCTTCGTCCAGTTCCCAACAGGCCTCGAATCTAACTCTGTATTGCATGTTATTTCTCGTAGTAACGAAACTTTTACAATTTTTGCATAACTATTATCATTAAAAAAAAATAAAAAAAATATTTAAGTCTAAATTCTTGCATTATATGAATTCCTGAGAAACATTTTTGTAAGCTTTAATTACAGATTTTTTGCATATAATTTTAGATTGCTCCAAGATATTAGAATTTTAGAAAGGCTGCCGCCACGACGAACAACACCAATATTGTCTTGTACGTGAGTACTATAGATAAGGATGAATACCACGATTTTTTGGGTGTAACAGTACAAAACACCAACAATATGTATCAGCAGATAGAGCAGACTCTTGGTCGTGTAGCTCAGGAGATAGAGCGATAGAGTGTGTCCCGGAATATCGGGGTTCGATCCCCAATGATGCCGAGAATTTTTTATCGAAGCTGAACGTTCGGAATGGATCCGCAGGCCCACTCAACATACTGTCCAATGAGTACCATTGAGGAGACTCTACGAGAAGTTAAAACACGGCCGGAATGCGTCGCTGACCCCGTCACATTATTCTAGTTGTTTAATTTGCTCTATTGCTTCCCGTAGAACTAACGGAGTTGATATTTCAGATTCTCGACAACCACTATAAGATGTGCACTAGTGTTGGATTGAGTTAACCGAGCCATTGCTCTCTGTTCTGTGGTCATTTCTTCTGAAGCTGGTGTAGGCGGAATGTTCTTAAAATCCGAAGCACATGATGTAGTGGCTGATTTGATGAATCAGTTTTCAAACGTTTCGACGTATTTCCTTCTTCAGAAAATAATTCGTCTAATTGCAACTCTACTAAAGCACCAAAAAAAAAATCTTGATCACTTTAACGTTTCATCTAAACTATCTCTTTTTCGTTTACGTAATTCTTGATCTTCGTTTCTTTTCTATTAAGTTCACATATAGCAGACCACGAAGTTGATCCGTACTGAATAGTCAAGTAGCTTATATATATTCAAGTCAAGGTGTCTAACTAATTCCTTGCCAATCGCCCACTGAACACGCGCCAACTGGCTGACCTTCCGTACGTCAAAAGACATGCGCTTCGGGTGTATCTCAAGAAGTGTAATAGGACCACTTCTCTTCTTAATTTTTATAAACGATCTCGGGGGACAAAGTGAAAAGCCTTTTTAGATTGTTTGCTGATGACGCGGTTATTTATAGGGAAGTAACGAATTCGGCCGATTGCTTAGAAATTCAGCGCAATCTGGATGTTATTTTGGCTTGGTGCGCTGAGTTACTCTAAATTGTAAAAAAGTGCAAGACAATGAGCATAACTACCAAAAAGAATCCAATTGTTCAGAAATCCGAGTTAAACAATACAGTTATTGATATGGTCGATTCTATGAAATATTTGGGAGTAACAGTACAAAGGAACATGAAATGGGACATACACATTAATTCGTTAGTAGGTAGAGCAAATTCTAGGCTGCGATTCATAGGTCGAATCTTGAAAAATTGGAATGAACAAACAAAGGACATAGTGTACAAATCTCTTGTGCGTCCACATTTGGGACCCGTTTCGTAAGGGGTTGATCGAAAGTATAGAGAAAGTACAGAGAAGAGCCACTCGATTCGTGACCGCTTGCTACAGTCCTTATGAAAGCGTCACAGAACTGATTAGTAGACTAGGTTGGGAGTCTCTGGTAGATAGACCACGCACGTTTCGTTTAAACGTATTGGTAAACATGTGTACTCCCACTTTTACTTACGTTCGTGTTGAAATACTTCGTCCACCAACCTATATAAGTCGGAAGGACAGGAAAGATAAGATGAGGGAAATAAGGTGGTGGACTGATTCTTATATGAATTCTTTTTTCCCTCGTACCATTCGGGACTGGAATGCACAGCAAAGAGATTAGTTTTGGTGCTGAGCACCCTCTGCCACCCACAATTTTGTGAATTGCAGAATATATATGTAGATGTAGATGAGAAAGTCCTGTGGAAAACGGCAGGAGCAGAATGAATTCCATGACTTTTACCTTACATAAATCAGATTGTAGACAAAGCGAATTGTCGACTAAGATTGATAAACTGTAACTCATGTAACCGAGCGTGGTGGTGTAACGGTTAGCGTTCTGGTCTCGCATTCGGGAGGACGGCGGTTCGAATCCCCGTCCGGGCATCCAGATTTGGGCTTTCCATGGTTTCCCAAATCACTCCAGCAAATGCATGGATGCTTCCTTAAAAAGGCCATGGCCGAATTCCTTCCCATTCCTTGCCCCCATCTTTTTCCGTCTCTTAAGACCTCGCTGTAGAGAGACGTAATGAAGTAAAAAAAAAAACTCATGTACAACGGAGATACCGAATAGAACTCTCATGTGTGGCTACTGCTGTGCAGTGTAGTATCCACATCGCAAAGGATCGATTACTGATATCGACAGAGGAGAGCCGTTCGTTATTGTGACAGCTCCCTACAGCATCACGAATGTTATACACCTGCCAGTGTAGTTGTGAGCGTTTACACTGGGTCGGCAGATACTTCGGGTTCACTGGTACCTGTTTTCACACCACTCCGTCGTTTATCTTCTCACTGAGGCGTCCGGTTTTCGGGAGTGGCCGCTGCTGAGGTGGGCGTCGGTGATCAGGTGAAGTGGTTCCCCCTGCCACCGGATGGACCAAACAAACGGACCAGTGATCCTGGTCTCCGGAAGACTGGGATCGTCATGGGGTGACGTGGTGCAGCCCTCCCGCCGGTAGCACTCATTGCCAACGCCCGGGCAGTAAGACCTTAGGATCACGACAGTAGGACCCGTGGTGCAGGGAGGTGACGCGACCCTGATGGGAGGCGACGGGGGGTACCGGTAAGATGGCGTGATCTGGCAACGGCCGGGGTCGTCTCCAGATTGGACAGATTGGCCCTCGCTGGGACCAGTGATCAGTGATCAAGGAACTTGTGCTCCCCTTGCCGCCGGTATGAGCCATTTGCTGCCAAAATAGGTCCTCTTATACAAGGGGCATTCAAATGAAAAAATACGAAACGACAAGGTGGGTACAAATGTAGACTTTATTCAAAATATACACCATAGTCCTGAGCACAACGATCCCACTGATGAACAAGCAGCAGGATTCCTTGTTCCCAGAATTCCTGTGGCCGTGACGAGAGCCAGTCCTTCACAGCGTCCTTGAGTACGTCGTCCGAGTTGTAGCGCTTCCCTTTCAGGTGTTTCTTCAGTGGACCAAACACGTGGAAATCGCAGGGCGACATGTCCTGACTGAAGGGCGGATGGTCCAACGTCTCCCACTTGAACTTGGCCAGTTCCATGTGTGTGACTCTGCAGACGTGTGGACGCGCGTTATCATGGAGCAGAACCACACCCTCCGTGAGCAGCCCCGGTCTTTTGTTCTTGATGGACCTGCGTAGGCGTCGGAGTGTCTCACAGTACACATCCCCCACCTGTACGTCATCCTGTCCTCATACGGAATGCCGCATCATTTGGTCGCCGTTTCTGATAAGAGCCTTTGCTCTCTACTGCGCATGCGGGTGCCCGCGCATGCTCCGATCCCAATCAGAGACTCCAATCGCATCCCGAGATGTCTCGCTACGTTCTCCCATGGCGGAATATGCAAATATTTAACTTTTACGTTTTTACCTCGTTTCGTACCTTTTCATTTGATCACCCCTTGTATGTGGGGACTGGTAGTGCACGGGTCCGAACACCTGACCCAGGAGGGGCAGCGACGCCATTGGAGCGCTGCGGTGCGCTTCAGAGTCGCTTTATGCTGACGGTTGGTGTGCGGGGGAACACACGCTAGGCGCTTGCCCTGTAGCGCGTGGCCTGGTGGCCGGCGGCGGTGGCTTCGTGCTGCTGGTCGATTACTGGGAGGCGTCGCCTTAGGGGGCGGGTGGGGCCGGGTGCACCTGGAATTAGCAGAGATGCTTAAGCTATACGGCCAGGTTTTGGAAGGGTCTTCGGCCTGGTTGTGGCGGGCGTTGACTCCACGTGTCTCCCCGTGGGCACCCTTAATGGGTGGCGAAATGAACCTTGCTCACCGTCCCCACTGTAATGGCGGGTAGTGGTGGTGGAGCTGGGATGTGGATAGTTGGGGGGGTATCTACGAGGAGGATTAAGGGTGTCAATCCAGCTGCCTCCTTTGACCAGACCCACATTCCCGCTACTCTGTCTGATGCGGTGATATATTCATTTACCGATACCGTCGTTGATCGGACCCAAGCACCCAGGAGATGTTGAGCTAATTATTAAGGCGCATTCCCACGATCCCTTGTAACGAAGGCGAGACGAGACGAGATGGGACCTCATTAGCCGAAGTGTAGGGACGACCGCGGGCCGCAGGTTAGTCCTAGCTTACCTCGCCGCCACCTCCGCACTACGTTGCCAAGTGTCGTTTGGCACAGAGCACTTTACAGCAACAGAAGGGGTGCGCACAGCTGCTGCAAACCGATGGCAACAGCGCACCGCTACACACGCCTGTGATGTTTACCGACACAGAGTGGGTAGCTGCGTCTCGTCTCCGCTACCAGAGGCGGCCCTGTTCCCATGACGTGTGGTTGAGTATTCATTCCGTCCCGTCCCGTCTCGCCTTCGTTACAAGGGATCATGGGAATGCGCCTTTATGATTACTGGCAACGGGTGGCTGCTATTCCAGTGGTGAAACGGAAAATATGGGAATCAAACAACCCAAAAATTTCAATAAATACGGCGGCTGTGGCTTAAGCGAAATGTGGAAATGTGCACTCGTGGACAATCGCAACACAAAATCTCCAACTACAACAACATCTCTGGAACAGCTGACACCCGCTGCCGGTGACCAAAACAATTAGCTCAGCGAGAAGATAAACGACCGTCACAAGTGATACTTCACTTCTAAACAGCCCTGATGAAGACCCCCGGTTGGGCGCCGAAACGTCGGTAGTAATACATCGATCTAAGCAGCGTGAATCCAGAAAAAGTAAGTGGAATATTTGATTAATATGACGCCTGCTAAAAGCGTAAAATATTGAATAAAAAATACACTTACCATACAGAACACAAACTACATGTTTCGCAGGAACGGCAACATATATATACCAACTTTACGCTCTAGATCTAACAACACTGTTTCTAACTATGGTGGTGTCTCCTCACCCCCCACCCCCTCTCTCTCCTCCTCCTTTTTTATGCTGCTACTTATGCAAGAAGTAGCTAGTACGCAAAAACCCGTAGTGGCTGTAAGCAGAAACATATGTAAATATAAACTATGATACGCTTTTACCGATGCATGTCGTGTTTATTTAAGAAATCTCCAGTGACCTGCCCAACATAAATATCTCTCTATGCCTTTGCTATATAGCCAGATCGTAGTTGTCCTTCTTTAATATTTCTAAATACCTTCAATTACCGCAGAAATTTTTCACATTTTCTAACTTGTAGTACGTTTTAATAGTTTTATAGTTAGTCGTAGTATTTTAGTGGTGTACACTAAAATGGGGGACGCGTGAACTTGAAAACCTAGTACTCGGTTACTTGAATGCCGCATTCAAGGACAGTAAGACAATAGTTTAGCGTGGGAGACGCAGTCGGTAAAGTTCTGAAACCTCCTACGAAAACTGTCTCCAGCTGGCCAATTACAACCCTGCATGCCCTCACGTGATGAGGGCTAGCCAAAAGAGTTAGTCATCCCTACCCTGGATCGACACAGGAAGAGCAGTTTTTTAACAGCGCTCTTCGCGGTGCTGTCCGGGAAATTAAACA
>JARYHS010013630.1:16768029-16827450 GCA_031002005.1 Vandiemenella viatica
AACGCATTTTGGTTTAAATAAACCTAAAGCGATTAAACAATGTCACGGATGACCCTAAAAAGTCAGACTCTGGACAAGGTAGATATTTACCTGGCTGAATGAAAAAGGAAACTATTCCAGACCCGGGATCATACCCAAAACACGTTCACGACTGCACACACAGGTATATAAGCATATATGCCTTTTAGATGCAAGATGGAGAAACTGTAATAAGGACTGTTTACAAGAAAACTACGATTACGGAAAGAACAAGCTATACACATGCCTTTACCTTGTGTTGAGTTGTCTCTGTGCTATTGGAGAAATGAGTGCTCCGTAAATGACGTCACAGTGGCGGAACATACAGAGCGGTTATCGTTAGTTACTCAACGTAAGGATCTTTAAACCATTGCCGCCACTGTACAGTGAAAGTGAAGCCAGGGGAGTCAGTCACTTGCTGTGACAGGCTGGTTGGTATGTTGAGTTGTTCCTTGCGCGTCACGTTTCGGCCTCTCTGGCGCCAGCCGCCTCTGTGTCCTTGTGTTGACGTCGGGAGCGTGTACTGGCGGAACTATTAGTGTCTGCAAAGTGCCTGCCAGCATCGGAACCTTAAGCGTTCTCTTCATCCGGTTTCACGTTTAAGGCCCATTCACACTAGCGGTCAGGTCAGCTCAGCTCAGGTCAGCTCAGCTCACTATCCAGGATAGCGTTCACACAAGCGGTCAGCTCAGCTCAGGTCAGGTCAGATCAAGTCGTAGACGAGCCCATTTCTTTTCAATTGCTCATAGTGAACAATGCCATTTTCTACCCAAACGTCAATTAAATCGAAATGATTTTGGACCAAGAGCCTAAAAATACTTCAAGATCAAAAAGAGGCTGGTTCTGGGTACATCTTGAGTTTCAAGTGCAAACAGATCAAGAGAAAAATGAATGCTAACTACCAGCTGTGCCGTGCGAGACGATTGGTGCGAAATGCTTTTGATAGTTTAGGGCTCAAAGATTTCGAATTTATTTTAGAAAAATTAATACTGCTTCAGGATTAATTGATAACATAATTTTAGCAACATCTTTTTTGCACAATTATTTATGGAAGGATAAAATTTCATGCCATGTAGAAAGTGAATTTCAGGATGGGCGAGAGAAACCCTATTTACAAATATTCTTTGTTTGTGTGTTAACGTTGGTACAGAAGCCTTTGATTCAAAAATAAATTCACAATAATTTTTTTTAAATTCGGAAACGGGATCTGTATCTTGGCAGTACTAAAACGTGTAATAATATTTGAATTATATTAAAGTTTGCCGACAGAAATAACATACCGTTAAAATATTTATTTATTATTTATTACTCTTTTTTTTATTGCTCACGAGCATAGTTTTCAGACGTTCGCCGCCTATTAGATCTGACCTGACCTGACCGTTGCTCGTTCACACTAGCGGTCACCTCAGCTCAGCTCAGGTCTTGACCGTTGTTGATCTTCAGTTTGACCTGCCTTGCCCTGACCTGAGCGGACCGCGTAGTGTGAATGCTCCCATTGGATTACGTGAATAGCGAATTTTGACCTTAGCTGAGCTGAGCTGACCGCTAGTGTGAATGGGTCTTTACTATCTAGCCGCTCTCCAGAGCTAGGAACTAGCTGAACAATTAATCCGACAAATTCACGTAACACATTCTAACCTCAAATTGCGCCTTCACTGCAACTGGGACCTCACCGCCTGGTTGCAACGTGCAATACAAACAACTACTTCAGCGTGTTTAGATCACGTAAAGGCACTAGGCACATTTTTTTTTTTTTTTTACAAATTCTGTATAAAGTGAAACTTTTTCATTCCACCCAAAATCGAAAAATAGAAATGGTATACAGTCTGATGTCTTGTAAGTACACTTGTCGACAAAAAAAAACAAACTTTTTGGCACTCACTGGGGACTGCCGACAGAAGTGAAAACTTAATTATATGAATATCATACGCGCAATACGTCGTACTTACAGCTACAGATATAAAGTACTAAATTATAATAATTCCGTGTGGTCGCAATGACCTGGTGACAAAGTTTCTATGGACTCCCCATTCCGGTACCATATACCGGGGTCTACATCTACATCTACATATATACTCTGCAATTCACAAAATTGTGGGTGGCAGAGGGTGCTCAGCACCAAAGCTAATCTCTTTGTTGTGCATTCCAATCCCTAATGGTACGAGGGAAAAAAAGAATTCATATAAGAATCAGTGCGGCACCTTATTTCTCTAATCTTATCTTTCCTGTCATTCCGAATCAAATAGGTTGGTGGACGAAGTCTTTCACTACACTCGTGAGCGAAAGTGGGAGTACACATGTTTACCAATAAGTTTAAACGAAACGTGCGTCGTCTATCTACCAGAGACTCCCAGCCTAGTCTACTAATCAGTTCTGTGACGCTTTCATAAGGACTGTAGCAAGCGGTCACGAATCGAGTGGCACTTCTCTGTACTTTCTCTATACTTTCGATCAACCCCTTACGAAACGGATCCCAAACGGCACAACAATAGTCCAAATGTGGACGCACAAGAGATTTGTAAACTATCTCCTTTGTTTGTTCATTCCAATTTTTCAATTTTCGACCTATGAATCGCAGCCTAGAATTAGCTCTACCTACTAACGAATTAATGTGTAAGTCCCATTTCATGTTCCTTTGTACAATTGTCCTGCAATTTATCGTGATATCCGAACCACGGAAGCGTTCTGGCGTACTGCGCATTACGTAACAAGCTGTGCTGGACACGGAGGTCGGGTTAAGGATCTATGAAAATCCCCTCCGACACAGGAATACGAACCGGGGACCTTTCGTTCCCCAGTCAGACACCTTAACCCCTGAGCCACTAGACCGCTACATGTATCTTGTTAACATCAGCGCGTCGGTGACGTGAAATCAAGATTTTACCCAACCAAAAATCGCCGAACGCGTCTAAAAGAAGTTTTCACTTCAAAAACTAAAAAACTAACTTAGTCCTCAACCCGAAGTTTGGTCGAATCTTCCAGAAGAGGATGAACGAAACTATTGTGTCAGAGAAAGGCAGGCAAATTCCTTTCCTCAGAGGCCTACAGTTTAACGTCGAATCAGAACGACGGAACTTCCCGCCGTAGCTAATATAATGGAATACATCTCTTAAAAGTTCCTGCCCACCACGATATTTGAACCCGCGACCGGAGAGATAAACTTCCGGAAGTAAGCGCCTTAACCGCTGAGCTACCAGACCGCCTCGTTCTAAAGTATACGTATGCTAAGTACTATCAAAATCAAATACAGATTGCGTTTTTCTATGAACAACACTGACAGAAATTAAGGGGAGGGTAGAAAGAAGATAGTGATTAGGTTTTTTTTTTTTTTTTTTTAAAAAAAAAATCAAACGTAGATAGATATGTTCACTTTGATCCCATGTGAGAATAATCTCGTGGATGTGGAACAGTACGTACACTTATTTTTAATGTCAATATTACTATATAATTGATAATATTATTATATATTGACAATTTAGCTACAACCCGTTAGTATAACCAATATCTCCTGTAATCTACACATACAATCCCGAGTTAATTAATACTTATTATGTGGAACAGTGTATACACTTGTTACCAGCATCTAATAACCAGTTATTTTCTTACCAACCAGTTACCATGATAAGTTTCACTGTAATTTGCGACTACATATTATATCATGTTAGTTGCCATTTATGTGAAACAGTACACACACCTATTAACAATATCAATTATATTAACAACAACTCATAAGCAGTCAATTACTTAAAAACCTATTAGTATGATAATTTTTCACAGCAGTTTTTGAGTGCATGCTATCCCATGTTAGTTACTATTTATGAGTGAGATTTTGTTAACAGTGTAATTACTTCATTTGTCAAAAGTTTCAACAGAAAGAAAAAAAAAAACATATATCATTTTAGTAATTGTGGACAACTTTTTCACCTTCCCCTTCCATACACCATATATACTATTTTATCAGTCATTCTTAGTTACCAAATTCCAAGAAGAAAATTCTTTCACAGAGTAAAATGGGTTCTGAAGCAGAAACTCTTTCAGTTTAGACTTAAAGTAGTTGGGTTTTTGTAGATAACATTTAATTTCTGTTGGTAAGACATTGAATAAGGAAGCTCCAGTAAATGTTAACCCTTTCTGTACAATTGACAGTGATTTGTAATCCTTGTGAATATTATTATTATTATTATTATTATTATTATTATTATTATTATTATTATTATTATTATTATTATTATTATTATTATTATTTGCGGATAAGCCCATTAGGACTACGCAAAGTACTCAGAAGCGTTTGTTCGCTTTCCTTTGTGCCCATATTTCCTTCATACGCTTGCTGTGGGCTTCTTTCCTCTCATCTGATAATGTTGTTCCTGATCTTTTCTTTAATCTTTCCTCCCGGCCAACTTGCCACTTGTGAATTTTTTATTTAAATGTGTCTCTGTTTTCGAAATCTTCTGGAACAATTCCTGCTAATTTGAGGTCTTTCTTGATTTCTCCAATCCATTTCATTGTATCCGATATTGATTTACTTCGGTTTTCATACAATTCAACTATTTGTCTTGTAAGTCTGTTAGGGTTCATTCTTTTGATGTGTCCATAAAATTTTAGTCGGCGTTTCTAATATCACTGTGAATGTCTGCATATTGTAGAATTTCCTGATTACTTTTGAGTCTGTGAATATTATATTTATTCCTAGTATTATGGCTATGTATGTAAGCATTAAGATTGAAGTGTTCAGGATTTTCCACTACAAATGATAGTACGGAGTATACATACTGTGCCGGCATTGTTAGTACACCCAGATTTTTAAATAGATTTCTGCACGACGTCTGTGGGCTTGCTCCACTAATAGTTCTTATAGCACGTTTTTGCAATTTAAATACCCTCTGTGCTTGTGACGAGTTTCCCCAGAATGAGATGCCATACGTGAGCAGGGAATGAAAATAAGCAAAATATACTAACTTTCTGGTTTCTATATTAGCTATTCTAGATATTACCCTCAGTGAAAATGTTGCAGAATTCAGTTTTTTAAGAAGTTGTTGAATATGTTGTTTCCAGTTCAATTTGTTATCTATATATACACCCAGGAATTTTGTAAAAACTGCTTTCCACTGATTGCTTTTCCTTCTAATATCACATTATAGCTGTCCTTTGTTTTATTTTTTGTAACAAACTGAAGTAACTGTGTCTTTTCTACATTAAGTACAGTATTAAGTATTAGTTTCTTGGTATTAAACCACCTGTTAATTTTCTTTATAGCATCATTTGCTGTGTTTTCCAGGTTTTATGCTGATGGGTCTTTTAACGATATGCTAGTATCATCTGCAAAGAGCACCACGTATTCATTATCACCTAGTATATGTGGGAGATCATTTACATAGATTAAGAACAGCAGAGGGCCAAGAATTGAACTCTGAGGCACACCACATTTAACTATACCCCATTCTAAGTTTATAACATCTCCTGTATTAGCATCTTTCAGTGATACACATTGCTTTCTATTTCCCAGGTATGATTTAAACCAAAGTCCTGGCTTAATGTTTTTCTATTTTTGAAAGCATACCATTAGGTTCTTCGGTGGTTTAATTTATATATGTTGATTAATTAAAAAGTCCACCAAAAGGTTATGTTGATGTTTTGTTTATTTGTTCAAAACGAAGTCAGCGATATCCACAAGCATAGATACAATACAGAGATGTACTTCTGAGCCGTCGCAAATAAAATCTCTGTGAACTCAACTTGAAAAACTAACTGGATGAAACTCTCTGTAAAACTGAATACTGACTGAATACTCAACTAACTGCTCTGTCCAGCCAATCTGTTTATATAGTCTCTATCGAAATTACGTGAATTCTTCGAAGGCACCCGCCCGATATTTCTCGATCATTAACAATCACTCAATCAAACATATTAAAAACAATCGGAATTAATACAAAATTACTTAACAACATTACAAAATGATCTGAAATGGTAATTAGAGATACTTAAATATAAAATTATTTGCAGAAATCATCTCAAACTGTAGAAAATTGTCCTGTAGACATCAGAACTTGCATTAATACATGGAATTACAAACATTTAAGAAATTCTCTTGCACCATTCGGTTCTTAAACATATTAAATGGACTTTAAATAATTTTCTTTCATAAAACAAAGTATATGTACACTGATTTACAAGAAATTACAAAACAAACATACCAGATCATATTCAAGCAAACTTTAGCTCACTACAAATACTTCATACAGTACAATACTATTCAAAATTCAGGTATGAGGGCTGTTACAATACGTTTGCAAATAGGATAAAAACTGTGTGATTGTATTTAGAACATTGGCCAAAAAACATCCATTTTTATATGTTAGATACGAGTATAATATATACTTTCACTGCTGAACAAGCGCAAGTTGTCATTCTTACAGCTACAGATATACTGCTATTACGGCATGTTGGTGACGCGAACTCATTAGGTTTCACCCATCTAAAATGCGTCCAACGCGCACATCACACCGGCAACACATCATAGCATGTCGCCTAACGCTCCTATACCAATTTTCACTTCAAAAATTGACGTTCGCAGAAGACATGGTCGGACGTCACCGTAACTTGTACACATACACACCATGTACATAATTAGAGTTGAGTTTTTTTGTGACTGTTGGAACGGCCACCCGAATGAATTAGTGTTGTTCGTGTTTAGTGTTGTGCCAGGCCTGGTGGAGTTTATAAGGGGCGTGAACAGCGTCAGACCTCGAGTGATACACGCAGATGTCTCGCACTCGCGTGCACCTGAGGAGCTCATTGTTGGCCTCAATTTGGCCTGTTGGTCGAATCGTGCGATATCCAGATTTGTGAGTCATTCTGACCTAACAGTGGCCCGACGTTGGACTGATGAGAACGTGAGAGCAGGCATGCTCGTCGTCAAGGTTCCGGTCGACCACGTATAACCATCGCAAGGGAGGATCGCCGTGTTGTGCATCACCACATCGTAACCCCTTCACCTCTGCGCCTGTCATCCGAGAACAAGTAATTGAAACCCTGTTACATTCTGTGTACCGCACCGTTAGTTGGATTTTTTTTTCTTTTTTTTTTTTACTTATGGCTTTACGCCTTGTCGACGTCGGGGTCATTAGAGGTCGGATGTGGCCGGGGACAAGGAATGGAAAGGAATTCACCCATGGCCTCCTTTTTAAGAAAGCTTGTCGCATTCGCCTGGAGTGATTCGGAGAAACCTTGGGAAATCCAAATCAAGATACCCGGACGGAGATTAAAACCGGCGTTCTCCCGAATGCGAGGCCAGAGCGTTACCACTCACCCACCGCGTTCGGTCCCATTGGTTAGAGATTAGCAGCAGCCAGATTAGGGAATTACCATCCCATGCGTAGGTTGCCGATAACACCACAACACAAACGACTGCGTTTGTAGTGTGCGGTGACAGGGAAGCATGAACTGCTGGTGAATGGTGTCACGTGGTGCTCAGTGATGAATCGCGGTTCTGGATGACCAGCGTCGGTGACTATGGTGCCACCTTGCGCAGAGGTCCCAATCTACTTTCCCAATATTTTGAACAGGCTCAGCGGTGCTACTCTTGGTGTCAAGGTGCGAGGAACCATAGGATGTGCCTTCAGGTCTCGGCTGGTAGTGATTGAGAGAACTCAGAATGGAACCAGTAACAGATATGATAAAAGAGCGGGAATGGGATTCATTGCAAGACAGGAGGAGGGTGAAGAGGGTCAAGGCATATATTGGTATGAGGTATGGAAAGATATTGGTTTAGCTATGAAAAGTAATGCATGGAAAGGAAAAGATGACCATGACCACAAGCTGTAACTCAATTTGAGGCAAAAGGGTGTGGGAAGATTCTCTTTTTTTAGGTAAGGGTGTCAGGGATTGGAATAAGTTACCAAGGGAAATGATGAATTATTTACCAAAAACGTTGAAGTAATTTAAAGTTAAAATTTGTAGAGGACAAATGTAGGTGGGTGCAGGAAAGGTGGAAGATGGGTGTGTAAGGAAATTGCCGCCGGAGCCTGTGCTCCATTGCAATTAAATTTGAAAAAATCTCTGACTGTATAACGGTTCGACACGGACATCCTGCGTCCTCATGTGTGGCCTCTCATGCAACAATATGCTTAGCGCCGTTTTTCATCAGGACAAAGCTCGTCGACATACGCGCAGTGCTGCCAACTCTAAACAAATATTTTATGCCAAATCAACGTTTAGAAAATGCCAAAAAGTTTTTCGAAAAATATTGATAAAAGGCCAACAATGTTAAAGGCCATATTAAGATACCGACCATTAACATCAGTACCCATAATAAACCCTACGGTTAACAGCTCTACCATGAATATCACAATCATCATTACAAAAAAATAACTATACCAATAGACAAATCTACCAAACGTTATTTCTACCTAGTAACATCACTACCAATTACGAACCTTACAGCATGAAAAACCTACTATAAATATGTCTACCGCTGTTACCCTCTACCAATTATAAGTCTCCCATTAACATGTCAAACAAATCGTAAACATACCAAAATAAAAATTTTATAGAATAATTCTATAACCGGGAACATCTTTACCAAAACAAACCCTACTTTAAGATTACCATTTTCTAACACTACTGAAAGACAACTCTACCAGAATTTAGCCCTGACAGAAAAACCAAACTTGCCTATGTAGCCTATTATCCAATGTAAAAAGCAGAAAATATTAAAAGCTTGCATCTGCAAGACCCAGATGGTGACATGTAAATTTTATCTTGAAAATTATCTGAAATAAAACTTAAATTGTATTTTAGATAAAAATAAAAAACAAACACTACATGTTTAATGTTTTATAACAACTAAAGGGGACCTGGACGTGAAAATGACTAAAAAAATCGACATTTTTTTTGCCTCTATCTGATAGAAAAATTTCTCCTGTTTCCAAAAATGTATGGTTTATCAACTTTTAAATTGTTAGTTTGGTCCTAAATGCTCTTTAAAGAAATGTCTGCACCCTAGCCTAGCCTTCTTTCAGCTCACTGTTGCTGTCATTTTCTCAAAACTACATTTTTAGAACATTAGGTACATATATCTTCACAATGGTTGGAGCTATGTTTACAAAATTTCTACCAAGTGAAGAATGGGACAGTCTGTTTGTGTTATGACTAATATATTGCAGAAATTTTTTGTTTTAGTCATCATGCATATAATTTTAGTGGTAATTTTGAAACAAAATAATTTGGTAATTTGATAAGTTCTTTTTCTGTTTCCCCTGACGTATTCCAAATTTAAAAAGGAGAGGCATAATTGGTTCCTAGGAATTTTAACTGTAATCTGACACAGTTTAAACGCTAATAGACTGATGATGCACTAGTAAATGGTACCAGAATGGGAATGTGTGTTATAAAACAATTTACTAGATAAGATGTTGTAATTTTTAAACTGTAACAGATAATTAAATAAATTTCTATATACAAGTTTAGTTAATGTCATTCAGTGTTGGTACAAAATCGCAACTTCATCCGCATTACAGATCATGAGTAATGTGCATTCATACTAAAACGCAGTCTGTTCACGTCCAGGTCCCCTGAAGTATTTAAATTTTCTTTATTAAATCCGTTTATGGAGCTTTACACTTGTAAAATTTATAAGACAATCAATTTAAAATTAACAATAATTTACGACAATTTGTTGTGATAGATTATTCTAATAAATAAGTAAACAATACTAAAATTTTATCACTCCAAGGAAATAGCTGACTTATCAGGGAAAAAATGCAAAACAAGTGCTAAATAATGTTTTTTCATGCTAAATGACTTAAAAATGCGCTGAATTTAGCCATAAAAAGCTAAATTGGCAGCACTGGTCACGTGTGCGTGATGTTGAGGTACTCCCGTTACCATCATGGTCCCCAGATCTTCCCCCGATTGAGGAAGTGTGGGACCAGCTTGGACATCAACTCCTTCCCAGTGTCAGTATCCCCAGTATCCAAGATATCAAGGACCAGTTACAACACTTACGGACAAGCGTGCCTCAGAAGACGATACAACGGCTTGATGCCACCCTGACAAACCAAATCAGGCCAGATTCCCGCGTGACATGTATAAGTGAGTGTGGGACTAGTTACGTCGTGCCCAATAGTTTCCGTCGCGTGTCGGTTAGATCAAATGCGCCGGCCTCTTTCAACCCGAACAGCATGTCTTCAAGTCACACACGCACACAAGCACGGGGCTGTTAGGATATGCGTTATCTCAAATATGGAGATAGTTAAATGACTGGAATAAATATGTGTGTTCCGTACCCCACTTTAACTGTGACAAATAAAATTATTGAAAACCTACGTAGCTTGGCTAGGTCCCCCCCCCTCCTCGCGTAGATTCCTATCGAAACTCTCCACACCCTCCCCCTTGACAGAGCCACCCAAACTGAAGTCGTGGTGCTAAGTTCTGAAGTAGTTTATATCGCGATGCACCTCATCAAATCACCAAAACTATTTGCTACTGGATTATAAATCAAAATTCCGTCTGGAACAACTGTTGATGTTACTGCTTTCTTTATTTCCATACGCTTTTCGCCCTCATGGTGTGGGGCATCGTCAGTGATGTGAATTTGTTTTTACATGTGATATGTTACATTTGACAGAGGCATTATAAATTGTTATATACATATTTACATTGTACTTACAGCTAGGGTGATGGTATTTACATGGCGATCTGGAACAGCACTTTATGCATCTTACAGATCATCTATTTCACAATTTTAAAAACTGTTTTACACATATTACTGAATAAACACTGGCATTGTATCCATTGCAACTGAAAACTTCTTGTTTCGTTTGTCTGCTACATTATATACATGTTGTTTTGATGAAATGCAGTGCTACCAACTTTTTACTATTAATAACTAAATTCCTCGTGCCTTATGCTGGACAAAAATATTCTGGTTCAGAGTACATCTCAACGTAAGCAAAATCTCAACTAAAATTGCATCTCAAAAATCAAACATTAGGGATTTTTTTTATCTTTTTTGAGGGTATGGATGTCAGGGACTGGAACAAATTACCAAGTGAAATGATGAATAATTTACCAAAAACGTTTAAGGAATTAAAATTTAAAATTTCTAAATCACAAACGTAGATGGAGGAGCAATTTAACACTGAAATTATATAAGGTAATAAAAAATAAAATAAAAAACGAGTAATTAGATGACAGGGAATTACCACCGGAGCGTGTACTCCAAAGCAATTAAATTAATATTATTGATATTATTATTATAAACTATCCAGACATCCCTAAACATATTAAATTTTTCGCGAACTACATATCGGGTAATAGCAAAGCTGTTTCCATCAGGATTCCTAGTTTGCGTAGCCTAAGTTATCACAGTTAAACTCGCCATACACATTCCGTATGAACTGCAACTGGACTAACTCATGCTTAATAATGCATTCACTGTATCGCGGTGTAAAGTTGACCCCACAATTCCTAATTGTGCACCAAAGTCGTGGGTTAAATCCCAAACCTCTCCGCAGTGCGTATGGAGTGATGACATACCGCACTGTTCATGGTCCTTCAAATGAGGACGTAAAATCTTTGGGTTGCAGGTCTGAATGGACCTGCACTGGGTTTCAGCCTGTTTTTTTTTAATTTTATCTGCCATCCACAACATAAACAACACTCTTGACTGATCACGCCCACTATCACTGTTATACAAACTTAAAATGATTCTTAAGAACACTGTGCCACTGAAGAAGGCAACGGAAAACCACCTGTTTTCATCATCTTCTTATGGAAATGCCTTTGCCAGGATATTCGTATGGTGCCAATATTGAGTTCAACAACCGCTTTTATTCACTTCCTTTGAGGTCAGTATTTTAGCAGAGCCGTCACCGGTGAAGACATATATTTCAGCGGATTGACGTTAATACACTGTGCTTCCCAACCTTTCACGAACGACTCCATATATCTCATAGCGTTGCAACAGTTCTACACCTTCTTGACTGTTCTCCCGTGCCACGATTTCGAGTTTTTTGGCCCCAGTACAGTGGAAGAGCGTCAGAACACAATCGGGGCGTGCCGCCTTCCGGAAATTAACCGTTGAAACCCCTTGAGACAGAGTTGAGGGAAACTTCCCCTCTTCTCTCCAGAGACTCTCCCTACACAGCTCTCCTCAAGATTTCCTCTGCTTGGCTGTTGAAAATGCCTCCTTACGCTATATACGACTTCTACCCATTTTCTAATATCTTTCTTTATTTACTTTCAATCTGTATTTCAATTATTTATTTATTTATTATAAACTAGTGTAAGCCGTTGACCATTTTTTGGTATCGTCACGGGTCTAGAATAGTTCCAGTTTTTACGGTCAAAGATTAAGACAGGTTTACCTGATGTGGCCAAATACGAACTTGGCCTGTGTTTCACCCGCAGGATTACTGAAATCTCTTGAACTTGAAGAACTCAAAAGTAGTAATAGACGTATTAAACACAAACAAAGACTATCACGCTATCGTATAATTGTTTTCAAAGTTCATGGTTGCTAGACCCGATCTTGCTGAAATACAAACTTGTATTTGGACCTAATTGTTCACTCTGCAAAATTTGAAGAATTTCTGTTAAAAGGAAGTGCGCAATTGCTTCTAAAGCAATTTATTAAGGCAGGTCAAACATTCATAATGTAATCTTTGGCAGTAGTGTCCGTAACGACCAGAGAAATTTATTCAGATTTCAGCAACACCGAAGAAATGAACTGCCAGAACACTCGATTCGGTAACATAGTTGGTCTGATGTCCACTTTCATTAACCTAATAACTAACGTACAGCGAACATGAACATCGTCCATAACGCAAGTGGTTAGTAAAATACGTAAAAATCAAATAAACCCTATTGTATAAACTTTTCAAGCAGCAACATAAGCGGAAGTTTCAATTAAACCAAAATTTAGCTGGAATGACAATTGACATTCGTTGTTACAGCAAAAACCATGATTAATTTAAGTTTTTAAAGTTTTAATGTTGCTTTCACTAGCGACATGTTACTGAAAAGCAGTTCCACGTTTATACATATTTTTTTAACGATGAAATGCTACGAAAATCAAAGTTAATGAATGAATTATGGCAATTAATTTGGTAGCAGGTGTTTAGCTATTAAATTGTGAACTTAGATCGAATTTCTTCTAATGATATTTCTGGTCGCTGTTAATCTGCGGGCGAAGGCTGACGCGCGACGTCTCCGTTCCTCGGCAAATAGCTGTCGAGGCGAGTGAGTGAGTGAGAGAGCTTCCGAATTCATGTAGTTGATCTGTAAGCGGTCTGCGTCTGCCCATCCCTTTGTCCAGGCACCCCGCAGAAACTATCATTCTGATTTGGACGGTCTTTGCTGCAAACTTACGGTGTATTTTAAGATCTGCACCATGACTTACGACTCTAAGTGACCGGGGAACGAACCAAGAAATAATAATTTACCTGTAATGGGAACAAATAACCGCCAGAGATTACACTATATCCAAGATCAACACACCTATTAAAAGATAGCCATCAAAGATCACGCTACAACATACATTAAAAAAACCCACCTTATAGATTCTGTTAATATTGTATTTCGACTAATTTACTATTTATTTTATCAGTTTTCTGAAATATAGTACAATAGAATACACGGAAAACGTTAATCAAACCACTAAATAAGATGTTAGGACCCCAATAAGCGTAACGAAATTGTGGAATGTAATTTATGCACAAGGTAGTGAATTTGAACCATTGATATTCATTTTTCTAATGAATGATTGTGTTCCTGATTTTTTATCACAAGGTATATTGTTTGCAGATGACATAATGCTATTTAAAACGATCACAAGGTTGAAGGTCTGTGAAAAGCTGCAGGGTGATCTGGAAAAGATATCTAGTTGGGTTGGTAAACATGGGATGAAAATAAATGCAAAGAAGAGCCAGATTATTACACACACAGATAAAAAAACTAAAGGTTGATTATGATTGTAAGGTGGGGAAAGAACTGCTTGTTGAAGACTTTAAATGTTAATATCTTGGCGTAACATTTCATAACAAGCATAACTGGGCAGGACACATTGGACAGGTAGTAGGAAAAGGTTTAAAAATCCTTCACTTGTTGCAGAGAGCGATGATGGGATGTATGAGAGAAGTAAAGGAATTCGGTTACAAAACTTTGGTCAGACCATTGCTTGAATATGGTAGTGTAGTATGGGACCCACATTTCGTGTATCAAATACAGGAGTTGGAGAGGGTGCAGATTTGTTTCTGGAAATTACCGCAGAATGCAATCAGTAACAGATATGATAAAAGAGCCGGAATGGGATTCGTTTGAAGACAGGAGGTGGGTGAAAAGAGCCATGGGAGTGTACAAGGCGTATATGGGAATGAGGCGTGGAAAGATATTCATGTAAGAATGAAAAGTAAAGCATAGAAGAAAAAAGATTACCATGACCACATCTGGCACTCGATTTCAGACACAAGGGTGTCGGAAGATTTTCTCTCCTAGGTAAGGAAGTTAGAGTTTGGAGTAAGTTACCAAGAGAAATGAGGAATAATTTACCAATAACATTGAAACAATTTAAAGTTGAAATTCATAGAGGGAAAAAATAGGTGGGTACAGAAAAGGGAGGAAAATGGGGGCTGTATCGCAAGTAAATTATATTAAGTTTATGAAGACGCAAATAGACACATTACGAACGTTTATACTTTGCTACTAGAAGAAAAACAAAATCAAATGCATCACTCCGCACTCCAAGGTGATACAGGCAAAGAAGTGGCAGAATTACAGTGCAGAATATATTAGCGATTCCTCAGCTGTTGAACTAAGGACAGTTTGCGAGCCAAGGTTTTTCCTAGATGCTTTATGGGTCAGTTCTGACGATGATCTGTACTGAAGAAACACCTTTGATTTCTTTGCGAAGGGCGTGGAGCCATCAATTTCATCAACATCTCCTGGTTTTCTGGTATATGTTATTCGCACACAGAATTCCGTAAATGTAGATAATATTGTAGAAACAAACAAATACATTTAGTCATTCGTTTTCTGCTTGAAGTTACGCTTGTCAATAATTTCTGAGGTCAGCAGCGTGGCTGATGGGTCTTTTATCGAATGACCGATCAATATGTTTCGACGTCCTTGGCCACACCTGAACGATTGACAAGCATCCGCACGCGAAGCCTATTTCTGTCATTCAGCCGTGTGACTGCCGATTCACAGGATAGAGATAAGACGGGAAAGTGCCGCCGGATGAGGTCAACCCTCATCCCTAGTAGGTAACTGGTACAATACCTTTTCGTCGAAATATTTAGACACATTTACAGCAGAATTGAATGGTCACAATTCCGTGATAACGCACTAATTACGTAATGGCAACGCCTGAGGAGCATGTTGACTAATCGCAAATTCGAGATCCACTGTGGGTAGGGATGCAACGATATATCAGTAAACCGACACTATCGATAATATCTGACCAAAAATATCGATATTTTGTATTTGTGGCAGAGACCAAACTTGACTGCGCTAAACACTGATTAAAAAAATCGTCTTTTCCTACTCTGTAGTTCCACTCCGTTTTGTCCACTTTATTCGTTCCTTATTCATTTACGTTCATCGTTTTATTAGTTAATCTGTTGCTTTACGCTGATGTTCGTTGATTCTTGTTTCTCTCTAGGACGTATTACAATATTGAGAACGGCGTAAAACATATGACAGTCCTAACTGAAGCAATTGCTTCTTTTATCAGTGTAGATAACAGACCTTTTAATGCAGTTGTAGACCAAGGTTTGAAATTTTTAATGAAGCTAATAGCACCGTTATACAAAGTCTCTTCTCGTGGATCTATCAAAATAAAAATTGATAAAAAATATGAAAAGTTTCAAAAGTTGTGAAGAAGTTGTTAAGTGTGAAACATTTTCCTATTATTACGTATACCTGGACTAGAATAACACTGGCCATTTGGAGATTACGGTACGTTTTTCTTTTGCAAAATGAATTAAAATCGAGATCATGATTGGCATACGAGTTGGATTAAAATCTGTTCCAAATTGCAATTAATCATTTGTTCAAAGTAGCCTCGCCGGTACATTGTGAACGCCTATTCTCACCAGCAGGAGCCATTGACACTCAAACTAGGAACAGACTTCATAGGAAAATGATAAGTAAACCACAGTTTCCAGGATTTGTTGACGTTCAATATTTGCAGACCTAATTTTTTTCAATAAACTACCTCAAATTTATTGTTTGATTTTCATACTTATTTGAAATTCCTAATGTAATGTATACAAATATCGGAAAATATAGATATTATCTGCTTGAAAGGCAGATATTATTGATTATCGATATCTGCCTGGCGTCGATATAAATATCGATATATTTATCAATATTGATATTAAGTTGCATCCATAAGTATAGGGCCCAACAGTGTTGCTGCTTCGTCCTCATCAGCGGACATTCCCAAGGACCAGTGTTGGCGACATACCTCAACTGGTCTGCAGGGAATTCTTGTATGCCCATCATCTGGTTATAACTTCCAGAGCAGAAACTTCCAGAATTATAGGCTGGCTCTCAGTCAGTTCTACATACTCTTCAATAAGCGGAGGAGAAAGACAAACAAACCAAAAAACAAAAACAAAAAAAAAAAAAAACAAAAAACAAAATTTCAAGGCCTTGCTATTTTTGCCTCTCAAACGAACCTGCAATTATCACAACAATACCAATCATCGGACTTGATGAAACAGTAGATCATAAAGAGCACCCAAAATATGTGGGAGTTACCTTGGATAGTACCTTCACCTTTCGACAGTACTTGTCTAACTCTACAGAAAAAGTGATGATCCGTGAGAACCTTGTGAAGAAACTTAATGGTACGCGATGAAGTGCAGATGGACAGTACCTTCGGGGAGCAGTCGTCTGCTTGTAATTCTCCGCAGCCGAATACTTCTTCTGTACCTTGTTTGGTAGAGCTCCCACTGTCTTCAGGCCTACACCAGTACCCTGGCTGCAAGTGCTTCCAAACTTTCCTCTACCTTTTTTTTAACTGATTTACGTCTCTCAACAGCGAGGTCTTTAGAGACGGGAAAGGATGGGGGCAAGGAATGAGAAGGAATTCGGCCATGTCCTTTTTAAGGAAGCATCCCGGCATTTGCCTGGGGTGATTTGGGAAACCATGGAAAACCCAAATCTGGATGCCCGGACGGCGATTCGAACCGCCGTCACCGCCGTCCTCCCGAATGCGAGGCCAGAACGCTATCCGTTACACCACCACGCTCGGTTTTAATCTACCACACCAGTGGATAAAATTAATACTGCTTCGAAGGTGGAGGAAAACCTTCTCATAGACCTTCAAGCTCTGCTTCGTATATACCTAAAACCAAAGAAGACTCGCCTATATAGAAGTAACTAAACTGAAGCTGTAGACTCCAGAAAGGTGTGGGAATGTAACAGCCCACACAACTGAGAGATCCGACGACCCGTGTTCCCAGTTTAATAGATTTCGCACAGTACATTGCAATAGTGCGCTGTGTGACTGTGGAAACATTGGAACGACTGTCCACAATGCAATGCGGAGTCCTCATCACCCTGCTCCAAGCTGCACCGGCCGCAAGTAGATGGCTGCAATCCCTCGACACTGCCATGTGGTTGATGTTGTTGTATTTTCTTTGTGCTTTGTGATCTCCTATAAAATGATGACGTACTCAGCTCTCATATGTCTGCAGACTGCGTTACCTGTGGCATGGTAACTTACAGCCTGGAGGTCTTCTTGCTATCTTCTGACACGTGTAGACCACACTTTGTGACTACCTTCACGCCCACCCAGCCACAGTGATCACCTACACCAAGGGAACATTTGCCGCAGATATACGGCAGTGTATATGCAGAGACAAGTTCTTTCATTCATCCACTACAGTTATCAATCTTCAGTTTAAAAAAAAAAAAAAAAGGGAATCAAACTGTCTTTTTCCTGTGCGAGGTCCCACTTCATCAGACATAGAAATAATAATAATATTAATAATAATAGTAATAATTTTACGACTTATGCAATATATGAATGTATTTATTTTAATACAAGGCCGTACATTATAGTAGTATGTGTAAAAATGGGTAAATTTAAGTTTTTATAATATGCTTTGTTACGTTGAAGTTGGCAGGCTGTAATTGTGTTGTTTTGTTTTACTCAAGGAGAAGCAGATTGTTATATGAGATTTATGTATGTATCAACGAGAAGTGTAATTATTTGAATTTATTAAGATGTGTTAATAAATAGCAGCTGATTTTATAGAGAAGAGTATGTAATTAAATTTAATCTGCGAGGTGATAGCAAAAAAAAAAAACGTGTGAGACGATATCCTGGGGCCAAACATATCGTCCAGAACGTGCTATCAATTATAGAACAGATTGCAAAAGAACCTGAAAGGATTGGTAAGGCCAACCAGGAATTCTTTAATTATCAACTACAAAGAAGAAACCTCACACCTGTCACATATTTAATAGGTGAGAGCAACTAAGTCTATTTCTAAGTTGTGTCGAATGATAGTTAAACAGTTATTCTGAATCCAACTATCGGGAAACAGATTCCACGGATGTAGCTACTCTAGTATTTAAGACGCAGTTAATTCATCAAAAACGAGTTACATAAATCTTTTTCTAAACTCATTAGTAACTTTGAGATAGTTCAGTTGTGTTTAGTGAAACTTTGATTTAACTAACATTTCGAGCAGGTTAGAACAAGTGTAAGAACGCTATCATGATGGATAATGAAAGGTTAAATATGATTGGCGGAAATGAATGGGCTTAGCCATTGACGAGATAGCTTAAGTATGACTAGTTGAATAGGAGCGCATTGTTGAAGCGATAGAATGAACAACTTTTTCCACCAGTAGCTTAGAAAGATTCAATTAAATATTAAAAATGTAGGGAACGCTTAAATGTTTTCCGTCTATCGATCAAGACTAAGCTGATACAAGAATGATAAACATCTTGAATATCAAATGCAGGAGTTGGAACGGGTGCTAAGAACGGCTACTAGATTTGTCTCTGAAAATTACTGTAGAACACAATCAGTAACTGATATAATAAACGAACTGGAATGGGTTTCATTGGAAGATGGGACGAAGGTAAAGAGAGTACTGGGAGTGCAAAAAGCGTATATTTACTGGTGATGAGTTGTGGAAAGATATTGGTGAAACAATTAAGAATGATACGTGGAAGGGAAAAGATGACAATTACCACACGATTACACTTGATTTCAGGCAAAAGGGTGTGGGAAAATTTTCTTTTGTAGTTCAGGGAATCAGGAACTAGGAGGGTGCTAATGACCCCGCCGTCGACGCGCCCTTAAACCTCAACAACAACAAACAGGAACTAGAAGAAATTACCAGGGGAACTGAATAATATATTACCAAAGGTGCTGAGGAAATTTAAAATCAAAATCCGTAGAATGGTCCATGGCAATTAAATTAAACATTGAATCCACACAGTTCTAATATGTAATTCAAATTCGTATTCCATTATACGTAGCTTTATGCGAGATTTTTAAGTTTTCAGTAACTACGAGGCGCTTCCAGAAAGTAAGTTCCGTTTGGTAATAAAATGAAATTTTACACAGATACAGAAGAAATTTTTATTGCACAAAATTCTACAACTCTTAAACTACTTTTCCACATAACTGCCGAAATTTTGCAGGCATTTTTCATAGCGTGGCACCAGGTTTTGTATACCTTCTTCAAAGAAATCTGCCGCCTGTGTCTTCAACCAGTTGGAAACAGTTTCTTTCAGCTCGTCGTCATTGGTGAAATGATGACCGCCAAGGAAAGACTTGAGATGTAAGAACAGATGAAAGTCGCTAGGAGCGAGGTCAGGGCTGTACGGAGGATGGTGAAACACGTCCCAGCCAAATCCCTGTACGAGGTTTTTCGTCACGTTTGCAGTGTGTGGTCGTGGGTTGTCGTGAAGCAAAACAACACCTTTTGACAGCAGTCCCCGGCATTTATTCTGAATTGCACGGCGCAATTTCCTAAGTGTCTCGCAATAAGCATCTGCTTTGATTGTTTGACCACGCGGTAAGAAGTCAATGAGTAGGATGCCTTTCCAGTCCCAGAACACTGTGCACATCATTTTCCGAGGTGTCATGATTTGCTTCGGCTTAACCTTTGGTGGGGATGAAGTGTGCCTCCATTCCATTGATTGTCGCTTACTCTCAGGGATGTCGTAAGAAACCCACGTTTCATCTCCTGTGACTATCCGTCTCAGAAATTCTTCGCCGCTTTCAGCATAACGGGTCAAAAACTCAAGTGCACTACCCATCCGTTGTGTTTTGTGTTGCTCAGTGAGAATCTTTGGTACCCAACGTGAGCAAATTTTACGGAATTTCAGTTGTTTGGTAACAATTTCATGCATCAGTGATCGTGAAATTTTGGGGAAGTCCATAGCGAGAGCACTAATTGTAAATCTACGGTTTTCCTGGATCTTGTCATCAATCGCGTGAACCAGTTCTTCTGTAACCAAAGGTGGACGCCCACTTCGTTCTTCATCGTGCACATCACTACGCCCGCCTTTGAACTGTCGGACACATCTTCTCACCATCGAATCACTCATCGCATTTGGTCCGTAAACATCGCAAATTTTCCGATAAATTTCACTTGGTTTCACTTTCCTCGCATTCAGAAACCGAATCACAGACCTGATTTCACAGGCGGCGGGATTTTCAATCAACGCCGACATTTCAAACAAGCACAACAAAGCGTACGTAACTGACAGCGATCTCCAAATGGCACACGTTCTTCCCCTTGATACACATCGTCTACAGCACATGTGCGGAACTGCAATCGCAGCGCTGCAGCGGAGATAAATTGAAACGGAACTTACTTTCTGGACGCGCCTCGTATTTCTGTATGTTTCGTATGGTGACGTCTAATATGTCCGAGAATCTCCAATTTGATGTGACGAAGTTTCCTATAAACACGTTATTTAGAAACTGACAAAATGTTTCTTGATTAATCATTCAAAGAAGCCTAAGATGATTTCTGGAAAGTTTTCCGTAAGACGGAGTGGCATTCGGTTTAAAGAACCTGGATCTTCATAGATAAGAATATTTACGTGACGATAGATACCACGTGATGCCAACAAATAACTATTCATTTATGAAATCGCTATAAATCAGTAAGCACACACTTTACTGAACCGCACCGAGTTTGGAAGAGGGCGAAATCGCCCTGCTACATAACATTCTGGAGGACGGGGTTCAATCCCGTCCGGCCATCCCGACTGGGGTTTTCCGTGGTTTTCTCAGTCACTCCAGGCGAATGCCAGGATAGTACCCTACTAGGCCACAGCCGACTTCCATCCCCTTTCCCACCCCGTAGTATAGTTAGGCTGAAAATAGTTTCGTGACTCTCCGGCCTTCAGCTGGGAGGAATGAAAGACTGAACCGCTGCATGTACTTACTAGGATCCATGGCCTCGTTCTCAGCTGATGTTCTCAGCACCTGTTGTCAATAACATTCTTTCGGCTTTTGATGGAAAGTTGTTCTAGCGCTGATGTGCCGAAAACAAATAGCAGATATCGTTCTTACTGGCGCATCTTTATATATATATATATATATATATCGAGAGAGAGAGAGAGAGAGACAACCCTGAACGCTGGCGGCGACTTACCTTTGATGTTTTCGAGATGTGACCCCGTCAGACCAGCCTGCTGTCGACCTGTTGGAAGAAGAGACAAAAATCAGTGCTTCTGCAGATTTACTGTCACAAGGTATGAAGTCTGTACTAAATTAAGGAAAGGAAATAGATGAAACACATGCTACGCACACGCCCGTTAGCTGCAAGTTACCTTTCTCATATTATTTTTTAATAGTATGAACAATACTGAATAATAAAGTTCGTATAAAAATGTGTCACATTTCCAGTCGTTTTGGTGATACAGGTGCTTCAATTTTATGCATAAAGTATAAAATAAAACTCACAGAATAATCAAGAGCATGCAAATAACTTATTGAAGTACTTTATTGATGCAAAACACAGGTATATTTTACAAAAGTTTAATTTAAATGTTCGAAAATCCCACCATCGACTTCAATACACGCATAGCGCGCGCATCGGGACCGTATTTGTCGACTTCAAGCATCAATGAAGTGCTTCAGTTTGTACTAAGACAAGCGATTTGAAAGTGATTTCACGTTTGGGGCGGATAAACCGAAATTCACCAATTTTAGTCTTTTATTATGATTTGGTAATGCAAAATTTGTGCTTCCTACGATCGTGAATGAGTGAATAAGTGATGGAGTGATAAAATCGGTGAAACGTGCATATGAATAACTTTCGAATTAAGAACAGGAACGAATCACTAATACGTGTGGAGATGATGTTGGAGAGTGATTTAGAAACGTCGCATCAAATTCTTGGGCTCCTCGGTGGGTAGCCCGAGATTTTATTATTCTACAGGTTATTGTTTGTTAAGGTGCGCAAAGTGGTTGCAAACGTTTTTTATGTGAGGAAACTCTTAGTTTGTTGTCTTGGTTGCGCGGGTTGAAACGCGTCAATTTATGAAAACCTAACGTTTCGTCCATCATTTTGTGGCATCTTCAGAATCTGAAGAAAGCCACAAAATGTATGGCCGAAATGTTAGGTTTTCATAAATTGAAGCGGTTCAACCCGGACAATCAAGACAACATGGACAACGGCAGAGGAAGTCTGCGCACCCAACTCTTACTTTGTCTGGTGTTGAGGTGAATAGCGCACAAACCAAGACTTGCAGGTGATTACAGGTGTCCCGACTGGTGTCGGTACATCAAAGGAATACGTTGCCCGTGAAAGCAGAATGGGGGCTCAACGTCAGGGGAATGTGGTTTGAACAGTTTTAGTTGTAAGTTCATTTCAGATATTAAATTTACGGAGTGAAATAATATTATCTTCATTCTGTACAAAATTTATAAACAAATAATTTAAAAGAAAAAATTATCGGTTAAGATAAGTACAAACGAGTTTGTGTAAACTGTTTGTGGAAGAATGAAAACTGCATTCGAACAAATCCACCTTCTGAAAGAAATAGCAGGAAAAGACGGACATCAGATATCTTTTGAGAAGATTAAATCCATGTCCAATATTTGGGATTCACCCACAGCACTAAACACAGAGTATGGAAAAATTGACAAGGTCAATAAATTTAATTATGTAGGTGAAGTAATTCAGATTAATGGGCTTGATAAGGAAGCAAACAGATCAAGAGAACGAGAACTAACATACAACCTGACTACAAATACATACAATAAGAAGATCCTTTCACGGAAAACTAAAATCAAACACAACAACACAGAAATCAAACACAGCAACACAGAAATCAAACCAGAGGGTCTCTACGCGTCAGAATGCATGTTCTCTGCGAAAACTGGAGATATACAAAAGATTGAAAGGAAAGGAAAATCGTGAGAAAAATCTGGGGACCATTAAAATCGGAAAAAAGGAGAGTTTAAAGGATATCATCCTCGACCAGAAAAACAAGAATCATTCATATTGGTCATATAATGAGGATGAATAGCAGACTCACAAAAAGAACTTTCAACCACGTCCACAAGAGTAAGAATGGCAACCGTAGATACAAAAAGTAAGATATGATAGCGATAACAGAAGACACAATACAAGGTAAAGCAAATGTAAATAAGAACACTCTTCACTTGAACACATACAATAACTTACGTTACATTACTTCTCACAGTTAAATATTTAGCTCTTTCTAGATAATGCGTGAGTAAAAAAAAAAAAAAAAAAGTAGGGCTGTTTGTTCATTTTAAACAGCTGATAATTGTTTGTTGAACACGAAGAGTTAATGTTATTGCGGTCTTAGATTAGGGATGGCGATTCTTTACGAAAAAGATCGATTCTTGAATCGATTCGAATCGCAGTATGGAAAATCGATTCGCAAAAAAATCGAGTTCTGAAAGATCGATTTTCTAAAAATCGATCTTTTTCGTTTTGCTTTTTGAGTACGTAGTTTCAAACAAATCCAGAATTATCGATCTTCTATCATTTTAAACTATTTAAAGTTTTTTTTATAACTAAATCAAAGTATCAGTTATACAAAAAGACATTTATTTTATAAATTTATCGGTTACATAAAACAGTTTTGAAATGATAATTTACATTTCCCAGTGCTTAATGTCCAAGCTTTTCTAGAACAACAGTCTGTCCCCAGTCTACTAGGATCCAAGCGATTCCGTTCATCACTTGCGATGTTGCCGGCAATCGAAAAAAGGCGCTCGCAAGGTACTGATGACCCAACGATACACATATACTTCATGGCTGTTGAATAAACATGATGATAAATTGATTTTTTTTGTTCTTGCCAGTAAAGAATAGGATCATTCTTGAGGTGCACAACTGGTTCCGATAAATAATGTTTAAATTCTTCGTTTAAACCCTGTCTTTCTTGTGCATGTGCATTACACGTAGAGAGTTGTTTTTTCACAAGTAACTTATGGAAATTCCAAATTCCTTTTTCTATATCATTATCTTCTGCTTCTTCCTCATCACAACTTTTTTCTTGTGGGAGTTTTTGCTGCGATTTCTATAGCTCGAGAACATGCTATTTTGTCAGCAAAATGAATTTTTTTAAATCTGGGATCTAAAATTGTCGCAGCTGCTAACAAATGAACTTGTTCGACATGTCCAAATATCTTTTTAAAGCCTTCAATAATTAAAGTTCTTGTTTTAGCACCGACATCAGTTGAGGTTTTCATTGCATTATATGTTTCAGTCAGACAAGATACGATTGGTTTAATTTTACTGGCTGTAACATAATCTTCTCCTGATATTTCTGTTGTTATTGTTTCTAACGGTCTCAATATATTTATTAGATCTTTTATGAACTCTAACTGCTTTGCAGTTAGCATTGTCGGTGCTTTTGGGTACTTTAGTAGTATTGGCGCAATTATTTCTGATAACTCAACAAATCGTTCCAGTTGGTAAAAAACAGAATTCCATCTGGTACATACAGACTGAATTAGCGCCAAAGGCTTTGCTTTGTGTTCCTGAGCTTTCTTCAGAGATTCAGCAGGATCTATATTATGCTTAAAATACGTAGTAATATCTTTCACAGCTGTCAGCAAATTTTTGGCTTCTTCCAAACCATCCTTACTTTCAAATGGTTTTGATGCTACTAAATTCAAGGTGTGAGCAAAGCATGGCATGTGTTTATTTTTCCATATACATTTGTTACAGCTTTCACAATGTTTGCCCCGTTATCAGTGATAAATGCTATCACTTTGTTAGTTGTGATATTCCATTTTTCGGTCATTTTATTAATTACCTCAGCTAAATAATCAGCATTGTGAGGTTCTGTTAAAGCAGATACACCGAAAATTATGCTCATTAATTTATTTTCATGTATACAATGACCAGTTAAATGTAGCTTTGGCTATTATGCGGGTCCGGTCCAGACATCTGCAGTTAAAGATAATGCTTCTACCGATTGTACTTTTTGTTTGAGTTGTGCTGAAAGGACGTCATATTTATCGTCAATCATTTGCGTAATTGTTTTTCTAGTTGGAATTTTATATAGTGGTGCCACTACTTTCATCAAATAATTGAATCCTGCTTTTTCCACAGTATTCAGCGGCAAACCATCCTTTGCTATCATGAAGACTATTGCATTGTTTATTTGTCCACGCTTAACACCATTATCTAAAAATAAAAAATCATTATGATAATTGTATGTACTGTATGCTCCTCAACTTCAGATTAATAAATTCAAAGATACCAGTTTCATATCTTACCTCCAAATGCTTTTATGTTTGTTAAGCAAGAAGTAAATGTTTGCTGTTTGAAGACTGATACAGATGCAGTAGAAGAAGCCACACTTTCAGTATCCGAATTATCAACATTTCGAAGATATGCAACGTTGTATGTCTTATCGTTATCAACAGCCTAAAGAAACAGAAAAATGCTATTAAAGAACATTCCTATTTCTTAAAACTCGCGTAGGGAAACGAAAAATGCCATTAAGATATAAGGAATACAGGATTCACTGACTCGTACATTTCCATCACCATTTCGTGCAATACCACCACTATCACTCTTCTTTTTTTGACTTATGGTCTTGATGGTTGGGTGACGTCTTAACAGATGATTTCGCAAATTTGTCGTGTTCCCTTTAGTTTTCACTTCCAGGTGACATATTTACAAACTCCCCCTAAATCTTTTTTTATGAAATGATTCCATAGATCGCTTTTTACGCGACATCCTGAAAAATATATCGACAATCTATTTGTAGAAAAATAGCGGGCTAGACACTTCACTATTTTGCATGTAAATGAGGACATATTTTTTGGTTATGTAGATGAATAAACATAAAGCAATAGAAATCAATTAAGAATTACACATACGCATCTAATATTTACTAGTACAGTGATAAACTAATACAAACGACTTGCATGATTGAATCTGGCTATAGCGATTAGCATAACAATTAACAAAATTAAATAGATAGCATTAAAGTAGATAACAAACAGCGATTACTTACCCTCAAACACTTATTATTCTATAACAAGCACTACAAAAAATCATTATTTATTTCTCTATACGCAGAACACACCAAATTCAGTCACTCAAGACTTAAACAAATGATGCAATGTCAATGCCAACAAATACAACAAAGCAGAGAGTAAAAACATATTATTTCGTTCTTAGATCGCCATGCCTAGAAAGGCGCACGCTTGTATTTTGTAAACAATTGAAATTTTAATTGTTGTTTCAGTATGCGTGTTCACATTATTGTAATATTGGCGCCGACATCAATAGATATCTACGCAAAAAACGTAATAAATTAATAATTTTGTTAATAAACTTTATAATAAAAATAATAGCTTTAGGTATATTGCTTATGGTTAGTGCATTTACATGTTTTTTGTTTTATCAATACACTATCTTATATCTTTAAACGAGCAATTCTTGTATATGTATATTTCGGATTTTCGTATTTAGATAACGTTCTGTTTTTTAAGTTTATCTAAATAAGTGTCTTCCCTACAAGAATGCGATTTTACAAAATATGAACAATTTTTTCACTTGGTATCTTGAAAACGGCTCTAACGCCATTTCGTAGACGATTCAGGTACCAGAAAGACTACTAATAGTTTCTCTTTGATTTGAATGAATATTTATACAAACAGTTCTTGTATACTACCTGACCCGTGGAAATACTAGTAGCATTGCATGTTTAACTGTAAAACATTTTAAAAGGAAGATTAAAAAGAAACTTCTTTGAAAATCATATTATCAGTTATAACGTAAAAAGTGGTTTTCTTTAAATACTACCAACTTAATTCTAAAATATTAAACTAGAGGTGGTGGTCGTCGAGGAAGAGATCGCGAGTCTCGATTTTCAAGGGTGAAATATCGATTCACTAGATCGATTCAGTACTAATAATCGATTTAAAAAATCGATTTTCTTGTTCGAAAAAATCGATTCTTCGATTAATCGATCTCAGATCGCCATCCCTATCTTAGATGCATTTTGGAAGTCGATATTAGAAGGAATGAGATAAATGAACAGGATTAATTTTAATGGTCTTTAAATGCCCAAATTCGAAGAGAAGAAAATAGAACAATTCATGTATTCTTTCAAATCTACTATGATAGTCTCACATATTGCGTACTTCAAGAATTAATTTAGTACTAAGGAACCTTTAAAAAGATACGTAAGACTTTTGTAGGAATCTCATATAGCCAGAAAGCAAAGAGTAACTACCAATCTAACTTCCATGAAAATATTTTCTCTGTAATTTGTGTCTCTTTTAGATATTCTTTGACCGATTAGCGAGATCAAAAATTCAATCTCTTCCGGTGAAATGCTACTTTTTTTTATAAACCCAATCCTATCAACTGCACTCGCCCTGAATTTTTTGTTTTTGAAATTATATATATCCAAGATTTAGTTCTCCTATTTCTTTCTTGGTAATATCCTCCTATTCAGTTAAAACAGACACAATGACGCAAGATGGAGCACTAGCAATAAGTTTTCCTCTTTGAACCATTTAGACATACAGGAACCAGTAGGAACGATGATAAATGTTTGCACACGTATTATTGTTGGCGAATATTTCGTTGCTAAAGACAAGCCAAAACTACCCAATTACAAACACACAAACGTTTGTAAACACTGAAAACGTCTGCAAACGATGCTCTCTTGATGGGCCTTTAGACGCTAAAGTGTGAAAGTCAGCGATCCATTCGGTAATCACTGCAACTAATTCACTTTGCCACTACCTGCTCTAATCGAGAAATTCATACATTTATCTGTGCTTTCTAAATACTTGATTCCAATCCCGAACAGATCTAGGAAAGAAGGAATACATAAATGAACCAGTACGGCATCTTATTTCTCTAATCTTATCCCTCCTGTCATTGCGGCCTAAATAGGTTGGCGGAAGAAGTATTTCGTTGCACTCGTAACTTAAAGATTTTCGCATATTCTCCTGCAAATTCAAACGAAAACGACGTCGTCTGTCCGCCAAACAATCCCAGCCCAACCCAAGTATCAGCTCTGTGACACTTACGTAAGGACTGTAACTAGCAGTCACGAATCGAGCGGCTCTTCTCTGTACTTTCTCTAATGTGTCAATCAATCCCTTGCAATACGGATCCCAAATTCCACAACAGTATTCCAAATGCGGACGCACTAGTGTTTTGTATGCTATTTCCTTTGTATGAGCATTACAACTTCTCAAAATACGTCCTATGAATCGTAGTTTGGAATTAGCTTTGCCTACAACGGAAGTTATGTGCAAGTCCCATTTCATGTTGCTTTGTACTGTTACGCCTAGATACTTCAGGGAATCCACAGGGTCAACAACTGAATTGTTAACCTTGTATTCCTGAGCAAGCGGGGTCTTTTTATTACTTATGTGCATTGCCTTGCACTTTTTACAGTTAAGTGTAAGCTTCCATTCACGGCACCATTCCGAAATAACATTCAGATCGCGCTGAATTTCTAAGCAATCGTCGGAGCACCTCACTTCCCTATAAATAAGTGCATCATCAGCAAAAAATCGCATCCTGCAATTAACGTTGTCACCGAGATCATCGAGAGAGTCTGGAGGAGGCTGACTCTATGTGGTGGCCAGATCATCAACAGTACTAGTTAACAGGTAGTGAACAGTAACAGTTTCGTTCGAGTGTTTAAGCATTGTGTTTGTGAATGTCATGTCGTCGCTGTGGTATCTATAATTGGTTGGCAAATGCATACTGGAAGAAACGTGCAACACTACTCCTGTCCCTGGTGTTGTTATTATAGTTTTTGCATTACACTGGTGGCATAAATACGAACTTGCACTTGTTGTACCAATCAGCCTTAAATTATTACTTATTAGATCTTACCACGGTCGCCACTGGAATTACCAGATATTAGTTATCTGAAGTCACTCAAATAAAGTTTGTCTGGCACACTGATCGAGTACTGAGGTTATCATGAGCTACGACCATACAAATCACACAGGTTTACTGCACTGAAGTCTACAAAGCAATTACGCCGACCCCGGCAGCGTAGGGGATAGCGTGCTAGCCTCGCGTTGCAGGGGTCGCCGGTTCGAGTCCGGCCTCGAGCAAGGGTGGTTTTAATTAAGTGTTGTGTTTGTCTTGTGTCGTCTATACCACGGAGAATCTATAATACACTGAGTGATCCAATACATACCTGCAAACTACAAAAAAAAATTACACAGTGCTGGCTGTATGGCCTCGTAGCCAAAGGCCAATTTAAAAAATAAAAAAAAAAGCAATTACAACACGCCTCAGTAAACCACCAGCTAATGAGTTTGACCGGACTTCGTAATCCGGAAGACTGCGCGGCTCGTACTAGGTAAAGGACACTGACGGTTACTGCCACTACAATAGTCGCAAATATTATGACACAGGTTTACACTGTCCACAGTTCCTCATTATCCGCGCGTCACAAACACAATAGACATCACCACAAAAGTTATTGGCACACGATCAAAAGCGGTTTAAACCATCGTACCGTTACTAGTGCATAGCACTCACTCAGTGGCGTAGCCAGCTCAATAAGGGCCCCGGTGCAAAAAATTTATTTTGTGCCCTCAGGCCAGATGGGCGACCTTTTTTTTGCTTTGTGTTGCTGGTACGGGCCCCCTGAGCTGATGCTGGGGGCCCCTGAGTTGTGCTTGGGGGCCCACTGAGCAGTGGTTCGGGGCTCACCTAATCATTGAGGGCCTCTTAGTGAGGGGGCTTCCTGTGTCTCAGGGGCACCCTTAGACGACGGTAGAGCTAAAAAAAGGTCGCCAGTTTGCCGTGAAGGCTCGTGGGCCCTCTGAACTGCGATTGGGGGTCCCCAGAGGTGCGCTTGGGGGCCCCTGAGGTATGCTTGGGGCCCCCTTATCGTAGGGGCCCCGGTGCACTGCACCGCCTAGCCCCATAGTAGTTACGCCCCTGCACTCACTACAAAAGCACAACGTGTGCCCTAACCTTTTCACTGTTACTTAGCGTCTCTTGCTAAGATGCTCCTCCCACAGGCAAGTATCGATATATTCCACCCACCCCTTAGTGGGCAAAACGATCAAATAAATAAAATATCTTAGCTTTTTATAGTAACGAGATCTGTGGAAAGAGAGTTAAAACATATCTGGCCATTGTTAACACTGAGCACGTGACGTTACTGCTTTATGAACTTGATCACACATAATCATTGTTGAGATGGCTGTATGGCCGCAGATGCCAAAAGCAGGGGGAAAAAAACAGAAACAGTTTAGGATTGAATCGACCGTGTTGTAAGATATACAGAATTGTTCGTGAGAAACGTTCTGAATATGGCAATTAACTCTAATATGGCAATTGGTATCCAGACAACCTATTTGCGCTCAACTCGTTACCTTAAAATTTGTCTCGTGAAGCGAACGCAAGCATTTCACGGAGATTGTTTGCCGATTAGGTTGTACAGTAGTGCTACTTTTTGTGTCGGATTCGTTCATGTAGCAGCGGAACAGGCTGATCGATTTTAGCCTCGCTTGGCCGTCGGATGGATTACTCACCGCCATTAGAGTTTTATCGCACGTATTTTCTGTCTCGACGCTCTGGCAAGCGTTCCGGCAGCCGTGGCGTGACGTAGCATGGTTGCGAATGCTAATGACGACGTCCGTCCACCATTGCGACAGGTCTGCATACCAGCTGAGACAGGCTCAGTGAGGTGCCTGCAATTAGTTTCCACTGTAGCAAAAGGGTTTTACCCTGTAAGACTCTGATGATACTGTGAGGTACAGCTATCAGTACTAATAAAAGGCAGACTTGGCCATCCTATTATCACATCTGTAAAGCAGTAACGTCACGTGACCAGTGTTAACAATGGCCGGAGAAGTGTAAACTCTCTGTCCACAGATGTCGCTATTACAAAATCCTAAAATATTTTATTTATTTTATCGTTTTGCCCACTAAGGGGCGCGTGGGACAATTAATTTGCGTTGTCCTTTTTATTTTTCTTGTTCTTCCTTGGAGGGTGTACAAAGAAGATCAGCTAGATTTGTTTGTACAAATTATCGCAGGATCCACTCAGTAACTGATATGATAAAGGAGCAGGATTGGTACTCATTGGAGGAAAGGAGGAGGGCGAGAGATATATAGGCGTATTTTGGTGATGGGACTTGGAGAGATATTGGTCAAAGAATTAGGAATAGTCATGGAAGGGGAAAGACGACCATGACCACATGATTGCTCTCGATTTCATGCATAAGGAAGTCGGAAGGTTTTCTTTTGTTGCTAAGGGTGTCAGGGATTGGAACAAATTTCCATGTGAAGTGATGAATAAGTTACCAAAACGACTTAAGGAATTTAAAATTATAATTTGTAAATTGGAATGGAAATGTAAATCGGAGAGGAATTTAAACACTCCAATTATAAAAGTAAATTTAATATATATGAAATGTGGTAGTTAGCTCCATCACAATTAATTAATTAATCTTCCCAAAACCTCCTCCTCCTTTCGCTGTGGGCTTGACGTCTCTCTTGTGTCCAAGCATTTCTGAGTTTCATATTGCTTGCTGTTGGGATCATAGGGGCAAATTTATGTGAAGTCTATATATACTGCATGTAGATAAGCTTAAAAATTATATTATTTACATTTAACACCAGTCATTAACGAAAGTATTCTATTTCGTCTAAACTCACTTATTAACCCTCTATTGTACGATTTTTTCTGATTTTCTTTTTTGATGTGAAAAAATGTTAATAACGTGGGATATTAATCACAAAAACGGTTTATTGAGAAAAACTTTTCACTCTGCCTTATTTAGATATTTGTTTTATATTTCTGATGTGCTGTAATACGGTAACAACATGAGTTACAATGCAAGCTTCACCATATGATATTCAAAATTTATGTAGCGCCATTTTAAAAAAAAAGCTCAAAAAAGGTGGCGACAAAATAATGTTCGAAGGGGCGGCAATCTCATGACACGGTTCGCGGAAGATTCTTAGGTACACCACTGGGGCGGCATAATCGGGGCGGCATAATCGGCATAATCGGTATTGCACAAGGGCGTTCAAACAGCTAGCGGCGGGCCTGTTTAGGTATATAGTAACATTACTGCAAAACAATGATTTGCTGCAAGTAAAAGATGTCAGATTACCTAGCCTATTAAAATATTCGACTGATTGCTGTCTACGTGTTGAAAAAAAATAATTTCAAAATGGCTGCTACGCACTTCTGAACTCTAACAAGCTTTACTAGAAACTGTTGATCTTCAACTGTTTCTGCCAACAGTACAGAACTAAACTGTTGGGTACTGTAACGAGTATCATTTCTGAATTGCCACATGGATATGTGACCGATTTTTTTTTCCATTATTAATGAATGTTTCTTTCCACCTGGTAACTTCATGCAGAAGAAGGTTAATTGTTAGATGATTTTTGTTTTTATATTCCTTCTGCATAGTTTTTTTCATTATATTTTCTGTCCATAGGTGGCATGTTACAGTAAGCTAGAAAATATGGCATCAGGTTCATAGAGCGATGCACTGAGCGCATTAATTTTCTAGCAGTGATATTAGCTCAGGTTTCGATTTAGACAGGAATCACAACTGTCATTCGTCGTTACGGCCGACGGCATTAGTAATTTGTTTTTAATGATTTAAGTTGCTTTCATTAGCGCGATGTAACTGAAATCATTACTTAATGCTGATGTAAGTAGTTTGACATTAAAGCTATATGTACCGGATATAGTGTTGAAAATTGAAAAAAAAAAAATTATATTTGTGAAAAAACCTAGCACCCTTGTTTTTTTCAGAAAACAATGTGTTTGATAAATTATAGTTTTATTTATGGAACTTACATTTTGCATGTGTGTTTTAAATCTTACTAAATCATATAATGTCTTACATAATGATTCATAAATGTATCTCTATAGGTATCATAATTTTATTCATCCTCTATGTCAGTACCACATTCACTAGTATCAGCACTATCAACATTAGTTCGGCCGGAGTCGGAATTTTCTGTTTCTTCTTCTGGCTTCTCTAGATCCATAACTTCGGAAATAATTACACACAAAAGCTTTTGAGATTGCAATTTTAAATTGTGAGCAAAGTACACAATGTGCATAAAGACTGCGCCGATAGTTCTGTAGTAAGGTCTTTTAAGTTTGAATTTAAATCTATTTTCACACAAAATAGGAGCTTTATTTCTTTTTACGCCAACGGTTGCAAGGAAATGATTCATAATTACTGACAATTTAATGACTCAGCATCACTATACGCTGAGAGTCTAACAAGTATACGAATAAAAGGAAAGCACAATCAGTAATAAAAAGAGGCAAAAAAACCCGTTGATAAATTTAAAATTCCTAATTTTTTGAAAAGATCCGTAGGACTACAGATAAATTCGCAGGGTTGGCAGCACTAGTTTAAACAGCCAGTATCTCTCCAAACAACGGGGAACGGGGATTCCTTCTCACGCACCCTAGCCTTTTCGGGAAGTCCCCGTTCGTAAAAGAAAACTTCAGTCAATGTTGCCAATATTTTTGTATTTTTTTTTTTTTTACTGAACCAGAAAAATATATTCGATTTAAAAATTAAGGTAAGTACTTAGTATAAACTCTAAAACAGTTATATTAAACGATAAATGCCTTTAAAATTTGAAATTTAGTAGTTATGAAAAAAAAACATGTCCCACAAAAAAACATATTTTTTTTACAATTTTTTTCATGTTTTTTTTTTTTTTTTTTTTTTTTTTTTTTTTTTTTTTTTAAGTCAGAAAAAAAAACCGTTTTGTTACAACACTAACCGGATATAAACTAATATTAATGCGCATGTGTGCTTGCTCGTTTAGGCCAACTAGTACCATGGTAAGGCTGTGTTTAGCTTGAATTTTGCTGTAGATGTGTACATATCGTGTTGTCAGGCCTAGAGGGGACCTACCAAGGCATATCCTGGCGTCGCTCATATGATCAAACACACCTCTCAAAATTCCTGCCGCGATTCGAACCAAATGCCGGAGCAGTAACTGTTTTGAAAGCAAGCGCCTTAACCACTGAGCTACCAGACCGAACTACTATCATATAACTTAGTAAGATTTATTTTTGATTTAATTCTCTTTCACTGGCGCTATTTTACTGATGACGTTAGTTCAGCCGCATGTATGTAATTCCAACTGCTTCGCCACGTAACCGACAGCCGAAATTGGTACAACTTTACAAAATCTAGGCTATGAGCGTTAATTAGTATCTACTGTAATTGTTTAAGGAACTGAAAGAAATGAATTGCGAGAATACAGTACTCAACCGGTCATTTCTAAAGAACTTAGAACTACCTATAGCTGTGGCCATGGAATTTAGCCGGTGAGTGAAATGGCGCTGTTTTTTAAACTTATGGCTTTACGCCTCGTCGACGTCAAGGTTATTAGAGGCAGGATAGGACTGGAGACAAGGAAGTGGAAGGAATTCGGCCATGGCTTTTTGAAGGAAGTATTCCCGCATTCGCCTGGAATGATTTGTGGAAACCATGGAAAAAGCAAACTTGCATGCCTTGACGGGGATTCAAACCGACGTCTTCCGGAATGCGAGGGCAGAACATTAACCGCTCACCCTCCATGCTCGGTAATCGCGCTGTTGCCGCACTTGGAAACATTCTCGCGTAGCGCCCTCTCTCTATCACTGGAGAATGGCAATGCTGAGCATCCTGCGTCAACACACAACTATTACTACCAGCTAGCAGAAGAATTTAACTGTTAAGTGCGCTATTTGGTATCGGCACGTTTGAAGCCACTCGCCAATACTTCTAACCTCAGCTATACTGGTACAGTATGAATAAGGATTTAGCTACTACTACCGCCTGCCCTGCACTTTCTTTGGGTTATTCGAGACTGGAATGCCGAGTGTTAGTTTTGGTGCAAAGCACCCTCTGCCAACCACAATATCTGTGAATTTCAGAGTATGGTTGTACATGTAGATGTTGAAGTAATTTATTCTTATTCTAAAATCAACCTTGCACGATAACACACTACTAAATATCACTCAATGTTTCTGATTTTCAAATACAACACAATCGTTTAATACTTTCAAAGTGTTATCCACACGCAAAACGTTTTCTTAAATTTTTATGGTTCATTAAAATTTCGTTTAATCAACGTATGAGAGAGAGATAGATTCCTCCACTAACTATTCACCTCATGCAGTAATGTCAGCTTGATACGCTCTTGGGTAAATTACTAATTATTCTTGTCCCCAGTTAATGATGATTGCCTTTAATTACATCGTCCTCCAATTCATAGGTGGTCAGATGCTTTTACCTTCCACCAAAACGTTAAATGACTACTGCTTTGAATGAATTAAAAAGCCCCGTGAAATGACAACACCAACGTATCACTTTTTGCTTCATATCAACTTCTCCTTGAGCTCCATTATAACATTACACGCGGATAAGGCACTTAGACTGGTCCAAAGATACTAAAGTACAAATACACAAATATTCCCGCGATTGAACTGACAGCCGAATGTAGAAATGTTTGACGACTTAAAAACAAATACCAAATCTTCCGAAAACAGCTGACTCTGCTCGTTATCTCCGTGCGTTACAATAGGCGCTACAGAAACATCCAGGCAGCGGTGAAGGGTGCTGACATACGATTCTCGAGCACTAACAACACTTTCAAAATCAAATTCAAATACAAATTGTCAAAAATCATTCATGATAGTTATAAAACACCTTAAAATGAAATTTAACACTGTTTATATGCTTTTACACACAAAATTATCGACATAAACCACTCCAAACAGCCGAAAATCTTACTCAACACACCGTGGCTTCTACAACATTTATAAAAACGAACATTTAAATAATTTTTCGTGCACAATACTGTCCTTGATCTATTAAACATCATTCACGTAGTTTATTTCCATGAAGCAATGTTCATTTACATGACTAATATATAAAAATTAATTATCAATGCAGAAGAAATAAAATGTTGGGGGACGAAAACTCTCGCCATAATTGAACACAGATTATAAGTAAAGAAAGTTTTGATAATTTATGTGAAGGTCTGCGACAAACTAAGTTTTCAGTTATTTTTGACGATTCCACTGATCTTAGCAAAACAAAACGCTTGTGCTTAGCCGCGAGATATGCGAAAAAGCATCGCATCAAAGATCTAATTCCATGAGAAGCCGCTGATACAATTTCCTTAATTGAACACACTATAAATTTTTTCCCACATAAAAATAGTCTAATGGGTTTTGCATCTGATGGGGCAAACGTAATGAAGAGGTGTAATAATGTTCTTGTGACATTGCTACAAAATGAAGTTCCCAATATTTTTATACTTACGTGCACATGCCATTCGTTTCATCTTTGTGCGTCATTTGCTTGTGTCAAACTGCCACACAAATTGTGGTTATTGGGGTCTAATTTTTCATATTCCGATATTAGTGGGCAGCTCTCCCGATTTCGCATTTTGACGCTCGACACCACTGGAAGTGGCTTAACATGCGACGCACTGAAGCATAGGCCCTAATTATATTTCAACGGCATTATACGGAGTAGCCTCGTCATTGTTCTGAAGGGGTCTTTATAGATTATGCGTTCCAAGAGGATCGCGTGTTACCAACCCTAGCATCTTAACTAGAGAGCTTCACAAACTATGACTGTGTTTTAAGGGAGTTTCTGTGGACAGGTATGAACTTTGGTCTGTTTTTCGGTTTCCAATGTTTGCCGACGTCATAGACGCCTAGGCACCAACTATCTGAGAGCACCCTCTCCCGCTACCAATCAAACCTTGTGCCTACTCTCGCATATTGTCTCTCGCATACTTAATAATAAATATTTAAGCCTTAAAATTATCAAATTAATACCACACATACATCAAAATATACTAAAATTTATCAACGTGTAATGACGTATTACACAGGTTTCGCAGACAAATAGAAACACCATCAGTACAGCTTTTCCTATTTCGTCTCTGATTAAGGTAATGTTGTCAAGATATTGTAAGCTCTATTCTATGGTTTCAAAATCTGAAACTTCGGTCAAACTCTTTTAAGTTATTTTTAAGTTTTCCCATAGTGTAAGTAATAAGTACGGTTCTGGTCTTTATGACAAGTCATATTTTTATTTCCAGGCTTCTTTTTGATCCATAATATTGAATTAAATATTTCTTATTGTATTTAGATGTATTTTATATAACGTATACATGCTTGTTAGGCCTTTTTCCTAGTTTTTATCATATTACGATAATATTTATGGTCATATGGTCGTATTTTCAGGAAAAATAATAATTTTTTTAATAATACTGGGGTTTCACTAGAAGTTATAGATGAGAAGAAATTAAGATAATTATTCACAGAACTGTACTTCCATTAAACATTGCAGGAAAAACAAATCTAATTGTCATTTAATTGGTCAGAATTCACCATTATTCATTATTGAACTCTCTAAACGTAATGTTCCGCCCGCCTTTTAATCTCGACAATGCAGCAGAAGCATGCCTGTGTCGATCAGCGTCAATCAATGTCTCACTGTCACCGATACTTTTGAAAATAATCCTCAGTCATCGAAAAATTTGCAGTGGATCAGTGAGTACCACCAAACCGAAAAACTTCTGAAAGTGTGAAGTTATGGACTTATGTAAAGGAATTTGGCGAGGAATATTTTAATACAGACGAATGATTTCCTTTCTGTAAATTGTGTGAAATTAAAGTGACTTCAACAAACGATTTAAAATTTAATTTCCCACGGGTGCAGTAAGTGCTTGGAAGCAAATTATGCTGTCTACATCAAAGCAGCACTACTGGATGTATAATTGAGCATGTTTTGATGTATAGTAGATTTAAATGTTTGGTCACATTTTGTTATTTTCAGGTAGTACTTAACCGTTTTTAAGGTCGCATTTGTATATTTCTCTTATTCTTCTTTTTTTTTGTTTTTTTTTTTTGTTGTAAATATCCGAACCTTAGTAATACGATTTGTTGCTGAAAACGATTTTAATTTTGCACTCCATACCCAGGCAACGTAGTGCGATGAAACATACCTCGGACTTAAAAACACGGTCTGACTCTTAAAACTGTACAAACTCCACAAAAAAAACGTTTCTGTAGTTTCGTAGTTATGCTGGAATGTTTGTAAAAGAGTTTGTGACTTGAACAGCTGGTGACTTCCCCGACAGCATCAGATTCAAAGCCGAAGCTACGCTTTGCAGCTGTGGAAAACCCATGGAGATCCGTGGCGTCGTTTCCGCGTGGTGCCCGTTATACATATAATAGTGCACAGGCCGGTCGGCGTGACGCCGCCAGCCCCTGGCAGCCACGCGCACGCAACCCGCCACACGAGGGACGTGGCTGACCTCATTTTTGCGTCGTTCCTTCTGCTCTAATTAGCCGGAAGCCTCTCATTATAACACTGAATTCGCACCTCGAGGGTCACGTGCAAAGCTCTCACGTTATTATTCGAGGCTGAAAAGGTTTAAGTTGAAATATATATATCACTGGGATAAAGACATACGTCGAGTTACAGGCGTGAACTGGAAGAGGGTTGCTCAAAATCGATCAGCCTGGAGAGAACTGCAACAAAACTACTTAGAATTAAATTGTATTATATAGCTCATTGGCTTAAAGAGGCTGCATCCTGAAATATGGATTGATAAAGCTGAATTATATAATAATAATATATACAGCTTTACGGTTTGAATCCCCGTCCGGCCATCCAGATCAGGGTTTTCCAGGGTTTTCTCGGCGATGGTTCCTTCAAAACGCCATGGCTGAATTCCTTCCCGTTGCTTGTGCTCATTTCTTTCCCCTCCTCTAATGACCTCGACGTCGACGAGGCGTAAGACCGGAAAAAAAAGTCATTTGCCATGATTACTTTAATCGTCGATGTAGGTTTTGTGTTCGTTGAGAAACAGTAATGTTAATAACAGAAGTATTATATGATATCAATATTAAAAATTGTCTTTTGTATTCTGTAAAAGCCTTGTGCCTCACTCTAAGAACCACACGTTGAAGTCATTCAAGCAGTAATCCTATTAGGGACAGACTCGTTAATTCTGCGTACTGTTGAGGGTGTCTATTGGTTGTTTTCAAGTGCTGCATACTCCGCCTGTCCTTATCCCCGTTATAGATTTACCAGAAGCCGCGCTGAACACTACTCGGAATGCATAAGCAGGGCCCACGAGGCGCCTGAAACAGATCCGTAAGCTCTCTGCATTTCATCGAAGACAAACCATTCTAATCTCTGAATGAAATTTGACACAATGTGCCAGAAAATCAATGAGAAACTGAAATCTGCAAGACCGAACTGAGATTTAAACCCGCGTCCTCTCCAATAGCAGGACAGAAACAGGTTGTAATAAAAAAATGGCTCCTGTTTTAAGTACGGCTGTTTGAGGCAAAAAAACTGTTGTGTTATGATATAATAGATATCAAACCTGAAGCCCTGTACGCCAGCGAAACTTTAACAATACACAGGAAAGGTGACCTAGAAAGCATTTTGAAAGAAGAACCCAAAATTATAAGAAAGGTACTTGGCCCAGAAAAGAACAGATGATGGATATAGACTTGAATCTCGAGAAGCAACAGAAACACTGTCAAACCTCGCGGCAGACATCAGGAAATGAAGGTTAAGATTTTATGGACATATCCACAGACTCCCAGCAACAAGACTCATTCATAAAATTGTGACGTAAAAACTACGCCCTGAACGAAAAAACACCTGGAAAAAGCCCACATAAAGTCATCACAAATCAGAGACAAACATACAGAGAAAAAATTAACAAATGGGAAGTACCGCCAGAGAATGAAGTCATTCAGAAAACGGGCATGAAGTGGACTGAAGAAAGGAAGAAAATCCAAGGGGAAAAAAGGAAAGCTGTATGCAAACTTAGAAAAGTTAATTATTAAGGCTTTACGTGATCGGATAGGATCCAATTGCAGATAGAATTAATAATAATAATAATAATAATAATAGATACCAGTATAAACTATACTTTCATGGCTGACCAAACGCAACGCGTCATACTTATAGCTACAGATGTACTGTTAACATAAACATGTTGGCGATAAGAATTCATGAGATTTTACCCATCCATAAAGCGTCGAGCGCGCATATCATACGCGCAACACGTGATAGCGTGACGGTGACGGCACGTCACGGCATGTCGGTGACGGGAAGTCGCGAACTCATTGATTTAGCCGCGTTCAAACATCGCCTGACGCGCCTGTAGAAGTCTACACTTAAATTTAAAAAAGGAACTGATTTATTTCCGTCCCAAATAGGTCGTAATTCTTGGTGGTTGTTGAAGGTGTACCGAGCAAGCAGCGTGGGTCATTAGGACGGATCGTTTTAGTGTTGGGAGGAGCATAACCCGGCGGTTGAAATGACGCGGGCGGCGGTGCTTGTTGGCGGTCTCCTCGGGGAAATCACCGGCCGAACAGCGGCCCGGGTAAAGACCGCCCGCCCGCGCGCTGTTTGTTCAGCGCAAAGCAGCTGCGCGCTCGGTCGCCATCCAGTGACAGCATCACGCCCAGAGCTACACCGCAATTCATTTGTTTCCTGTCACAAATACGAAGCGTCGTGCGCGAACTCAACTGAACATTTGAACATTGTGCGTCGCGTATTACTGGCTATTTTTATTCTGATTAGTTTCGTTACAAATGTAGTAATACTATTTCTTAACCAAATTAATGAAGCTTGATACACTTGAATCTTTTCAGACGAATGAAAATAGTTTACGTGAAAATAAACTTCAATCCACCCGTTTCTTGATAGGGGGAGGATGAATCTAGGTTTGCTTTAATTCCGTAAAAGGTTGGCGCGAATTATATGAATCTTTCTACAAATGTTTCTCAGTGCCAGAATAAAAATAGGTTCTGTGTAAGTCTACGCCGACTGTACCGGGCAACGCCGGGAACTCCGATAGAACCTGCTTATAGAGTGAGAGTTGCTGTAACTAAGCAGAGCTGAAGCAAACCATATGTCTTCGTTACCAAATAACGAATGCGTCGCCTGACTCGAAGTACCGAATCGTTACTCACAAATTCATTTCGTTACTCGCATTTGTCGTATGGAAGTCAGTTTTATCCGATAAATGAACTGGAACGGTTCGCCCAGCGACTAAATGAATCTGAAAGAGAGAATGAACATTTGAACATCGTGCGTTGCGTATTTCTGGGAATTTTTATTTCAATTCGTTTCGTTACAAAGTAAAATGTAAAGAACAAACATATTAATAATATTTAATTAAACAGCAATCTAGCACACGCTCCGGTGGAAATTTCCATACACACCAATTTCCCCCCTCTCCTGCACCAATCTACATTTGTCCTCCACAAATTTTAAATTCTTTCAACGTTTTTGGTAAATTATTCATCATAATTTATTCCATTTCCTGACACCCTTACCTAAAAAAGAGAATCTTCCTACACCCTTGTGCCTGAAATCGAGTGCCAGCTTGTGGTCGTGGTTATCTTTTCCCTTCCATGCACTACTTTTCATTCTTACACCAGTATCTATCCTTGCCTCATCTCCAGTATACGCTTTATACACTCCCATGACCCTCTTCACCCTCCTCCTGTCTTCTACTGAATCCTATTCCAGCTCTTTTATCATATTTGTTACTGATTGCGTTCTGAGATAATTTCCAGAAACAAATCTAGCAGTGCTTTTTTGCACCCTTTCCAACTCCTGTATTTCATACTCAAAATATGGGTCCCATACTACACTACCATATTCAAACAATGATCTGACCAATGTTTTGTAACCCAATTCCTTTACTTCTCTCGTACATGTCGTACATCCCCTCATCATCTGTTTCGCGTACATTCTGTTAATTTAATTAATATTACTTACTGTTAAATGTTGATATTTTTAACGAGGTAAGTATGGGTAATTATGAAAACATAAAGAGTTATTTTGTAGTTTTGCTTTTGTCTAACGTTAAAATTTACAGAGCATAATTTGCAAATAGAAAATTTGAATAGATAATTTGAGGTGGTTATTGCTTTTTTTATTACTCATATCTTATTAATATTTTGTTAATTTCAAACATTTATGAACTGCTTCTATTCTAAAATGCGATATTCTATCTTTTATTTTATATTTCGGTGCAAAACTTACTTTAACTTTCGTTACTAAATGAACAATTTACTTAAACCTTACAAAGTACGAATGAAGTCATCCCGTATCCCGTGCGCGGCGTGACTCGATGCGATCCTTCATACTAGTGCTAGGTTGTGTCAAAAGCAACAGGTAACGAAACGGTACGGTAGTAACGAAGTCGTCCTGTACGCGGTGCGACTCCATACAATGCTTCATACTAGCGCTCGATTGTACCAAAAGTAGCGAGTGACGATTCAATAGTAACGAATACTGGATTGGTTTAGTAACGAATACATACGAGTATACACAATTTCTCGTTACTTTTACAGCTCTAGTCACAAACTGACATCAACTTTAATCAAATGTCTTGTGCCTGGAGACTGCGCTCACCTCAATAGATCGGCAACCTTCGGCGAGTCCGATAATGCCCGAAGTGTTAGTTACACTGACTGCCACCACAGCGCTGCTTGGCTAACCATACCGAGCATGGTGGGTGAATGGTTAACGCTCTGGTATCGCATTCGGGAGGACGGCGGTTTGATTCCTTATCCGGGCATATCCACATTTGGGTTTTCCATGGTTTCCCCAAATCACTCCAGGTGAATGCCGGGATGCTTCCTTCAAAAGGCCATGGCCGAATTCCTTCCCGTTCCTTGTTTCCAGTCCCATTCCACCTCAAATGACCTCGACGTCGACGAGGCGTAAAAAAAAAAAAAAATAAAAAATTGGCTAAAAGCAGAATTTAAATGAATAGCTGCATTGGGTTTATCTGACTTTCCACTGTTAAAAGAAAGTGTAAATTTCAGATAAATAATTGAATTTTATTTTATTTGCACTTATATTCTTAAAAGAAAGTGGATTTTCAATATCACCTAAAAGATAATTGCATGTTGTGAAAGTAACTGCACAAAAAAAACAAAAAAAAAACAGGAATAATTTTTTTTAATACGAGGCAAAGATTATAAAGTTACAATGGTAAGTTTGTTTAAATTCATGATGCTTTTTGTTTATTTGCGATGGCTAAATTCTGAGATTCATGTAAGGAGAAGAACGTTCGCTGTTTACGCTGTATTCTATGTATCAGTTACTGGAACCAAGTGACATCATTGTCTTCTAATAACTATTCTGACAGAAGATAACAAACACGGAATTTTATTAAAACTCAGACAAAGTTTAGTCGAAACATAGGTAATCACGAAATACATCAATCAAATAAATAATAGTTACTAGTTTTTTAAATTATACTTTACTTAAAAAATAATTTTATAACAATAAAAATAAAATGTAATAGATTTATTTAAACAATCTTAACCAAATACTCAGAGAAACTAATCAGAGAAGGTTTACTAATATCACGAAAAACATCGATTAAAAAGATAATACTGAATCGTTATTGGTTTTTTCCTTAGAACCATTCTCCAGAACGAATTCCTACTATCGCAGTAAGTGATACCCGTCACAACAACAAATATTAAAAAGTCATGTTCGAATGTTTTCCCTTTTCTTAACCCCAGTACTTTCCCGTCTCTACTTCAACGAGGTTTTTATTTATTCCCGACTCACAAACATCAAATTCACACCTGAACACTGAACAAGTACTCGTGTTTTCCCCGGGTGTGCTACTGCTCCTGATGCTTCCCGCATCTCTGGCGGTCTCCCTCGTATACTGCGGCTTGCAGGTTGGCAATCAAAGATTGTTTTTATTCATTGAACAAGCTAACCACTTTAAACCAGTTTCGTCCAGTACTTCGCAACATCGAGTGCCTTCGTTGTTGCTCGAAACAGAGCATCTTCGTCGCAGTATGATGTGTTCATACGGCACTCGAGCATATGTTTCACTGTTTGATCCTCACCATATTCAATATAACCCCATCTCATTAGGTTTTCCTTGGACCTGCCCACTCCTGTTCGCAATCGATTTAAGAAACACCTTACGTTCCAGTCCTCTGCGTGACCAGGTGGCAAGCGCTCTGCAACTGTCAGTGGTCGCGAGATGTTAGGGACCTTCATTTTACACAGCTGTAATTTTGCTTTTTTCAGGTAACCTAATTAGTTCCCGTGATGTTGTCAGGAACCTTTCCCTGGCCTTGAGTCTCTGGGCTGTTGGTGCAAGGCCGTGCAGTTGGTTGGTTGGTTTTTTTCCCGTTTCTACTTTAGTCCTCTCCTTGTTCACAGCTACTTCTATTCGATTACTGGATAGTTCTGTCCCTGAAAACCTATAAATCCTGTCAACTAGGTTAGGCTTTAGGCAGCTGTCACTAGTCTACAGGTGATGGTGAGGGCCACATCCACCTGTTTGGTGTGAGATGACGAGTACTAAACTGGGCATGCATATTTTGCATCAGAGTAACATGGACCATTGCTGATGTATGAGTGGCTCGTGGTTGACTGCCCAACCAGTTTAGGCAGTAAGTTTTTTCTTGTGAAGATTTTAATTTTGCAGTTCGTGTAGTATTTCTTATATGTGAGGGTTCTGTCGAGTGTCACTCCCAGTTATTTCGGGGTGTTACACGTCTGAAATTTGATACCTGGCCACATTACTTTCAACTTATGCTATTTTTTTCATTTTTTGAAGGGTTAGATCTTAAATGATTAACACTGTCGTATCTTTATAGGCATTCAAGGACAGCAGACCAATTTAATTCTACTTCTTCAAGCTTTGTGTTCAATGTTCCTAGACAACGAGTCATAACAGAAAAATAAATGGTGGCTAGACTGGTTCCTTGTCTGTAGTTTCTGTGAGTATGAAACGCTGTTGCAGAACTTGGCTATACAGTTGTATTAGTGTCTTTGTCTCACAGTCCAGTCACGTGTGTGTTCCTATAGCGTAACCTTAAGTCGTGATACCAGGAAACAAGATGTTACAACCGTACTACGCCGCAAATACTCATACACCGGTAAGAGAACGGCACCTCATAGCCGTCTCCACAATTCACACTTAATATCAGAGATATACCTAACCAGCTTTTAATAAAACGGACATCACAGTCCCTATTCGCTGTTGGATCGCACGTGTGTTTTCTCCTTTATACGGATAACTGCTATTCGCTTTATAAGTAGTTCTTTTTGAAACTAAGTTTATTGGTGTAATGTTGATAACGGGTTTTCAAGTTTCTAGCTGAATTATACAGAGTGACGTTGAAAGAGTTGGGTTGGGAAATGTAACCTTCCGGATCCCTTTACCTTTAATAATTCTCGGCTAATTTATTTATTTATTGAGTGCATTCACTTTTAGCAATAGCAAAGTTGTAGGGGATGGGATTGATTAAAAAATAAAATAAGTGGATAGATAATGGACCACACAAAATCAAATTATACTGATACAAAGGATTACACTCGAAATATGAACTTGTATTTAATCAAGCAAGTTCGGAAAATTGTTTAGTAACGAACAGTCACTCCAAGACCGTTATACATTTCATCTTATAGTTTACTTCACCTAATACCCGTAGCGAGAGTAAATTATTTGGCAGACAAAGAGAGAGAGAGAAATATAAATGGATTAACGTCTAGCAGGCAGGCATTACCACTCTGGATCACCACTAAGCAACACTGAGAAAACTGGGGGCGCTGTTGTATTCATGTGAGTCTTAAATACCCATTGGGAAACTGCAATTTGGATTGCCTGATGTATTTTAGGGAAGAGCACTGCCAACCCTGACCTCCTAACTTCCCAGTTGCTATGTATACAATCTCTGCTAAATGCGACAGTGCAATGGCTGCCACAGATACTACCCCTTCCAAAAGACGCCTTTTCGTGTTCATGGATTGGTGACTGGGCCACAACCTTCTCTGGGGCAACGGAGATGGCGGTAAAGGGGCGATTGACTACTTTGGCAGCAAGGTGAAGCCTCCTGAAATTCCTAAATTAAATCTGCTACCTGCCTCACTCTCGCTACCGTAATTTGAAATCCTTAATTCTGTTCCTTAATAACTATTCAATCCTACATCTTAGAGTTCCTACTTTAACCACATTATTAGGTGTCTCGTGGTTTATTATACGATACAGTTTAAAATTTTAATTGTATTTATTTCTCGAAGACATACACAACTTCAAAGATACTGGTCACATATATACTCAAACTCCAGCGATTATATTCGACACTTCTTCCAAAGACAATACTGCCACACACTAAAACTGATCACTCAAAACTGTCTTTGCCGACGTGTACTGTGGCCATCAAACAGTCACTGTAAAACTCTCTCTGTCTCTGCCACTCGCTTTATATACGTTTCATCGAAAGTTCTAGAGCATTACAAACACTCCCCATAGATATTTCTCGAACTTTAACAATAGTTAAACAATTAAAAACATATTAAAACAAATCAAAATTAATACATAATACAATCATTACAAAATGGTCAAAAATGAGGATTAAAAATATTTAAACACAAAATTGTCTACATAAATCATTTTAAACTGTAGCAAATCATCCTTTAAACGTCGTAGCTCACCTTAATACTTGGAATTGCAAACATTTAAGCAATTCTCTTGCATAGATCTGTCCTTAAACATATTAAATGGTATTTACATAATTTCTTTTCATGAAAAAAAGTCCATGTACACTGACTTACAGTAAATTGCAAGACAAATGTACAAAAATCATATTGCATCGAGTCCAGCTTGGTATAAATGCTTCATAAAATACAATTCCATTTGAAGTCTAGGTTGGAGGGCTGTTACAACGTGTATATGTCTTGTGGTGTCACGGAAGACGTTGATCACCGTATGAGAAGCTACTTGGGAACTTCATGCCAAATTTATTTCAGAACGACAGTTAATGCATTTTATCATCATATCAAGAAATGACCAAAAAAATACGGTAAAAGAATTTAGGGCCTAAACTAAGTTTCTTCTTTACCCATTTTTCCGAGGAGCGTGTAAGGAAACATAGTCCCTTACATTTTTGTTTGCATTATTTTAGTTTTATTGTTTTATGTTTCTATATTTAAAGGTAAGAATTTTTTGTATGTTTAATTTATTTTCTTTTTGTAAAAGGAAAATATACGTAAATAGTTACTATGTATGAGCAAAGAGCAGTGTGTTACAATAACATCTTTGGCGGAGAAAGAAGAAGAAGTCAGTCCAGAGATAAAAATGATGGCTGGCGGAGGCATGAATTGGTGTTCCTCGCTCGAATAGTAATCGAGATAATAAGAGAGAATATTGAGTTTTTAATGATTTGTTGAATGTGTAATTTGTGAAGAAAATGATGAGTGAAATATATAGAAAAGTGAAATGAACTTCTCCTTAGTTTTTTGTATGTTGTATGAATCAAAGAGACCAATTAAGTAGCAGAAACTGAAAGATAATATTCCATGGATTCTGTGGTGAGTAATATCCACCCGAGGCAAATCCAGGAAGCGTAAAAAGGACAGTTTCTTACAAGCGATAAGGGAATGGGGTGGGAAATGTGCACCACCGCCTCTCCCACCCTACAACCCTACCACCAGGATTCGAAGCAACTAACGCTATCACGATACCGCAACCTGCTTAGCCAAGGGGGCGAGCACTTGTTATTAAATATAAACGGTAAAAAAATGCATTTTGAGGTAGGTAGTGAGGTAATAGAACAGGTGAAATCAAATATCCTGGTTTCCTTGTTAAGTAATGGTTTGGATTCCTCGTTAAATTGTGGATCCAGCCGAGATAGAGACGAAAAGCGCAGCAAATCTAAACTGCACAACAGGTCGCAAGATCAGACGAGTTCACTTCGTGCTGAGTGGTGGCTCACAGGTTAAGGCGTAGGACTTGAATTCGAAAAGTACCCGGTTCGAATCCCGGTCTCGTTTGAGAGTTTCAAAGAACACTAACCCGAAGTTCACCTCTGGCACAGCCGTCTGTGGAATATGAAGTCGTATTCCACAACGCTTCCGTGTAGATCCTCAATACCAAGTAGGATTACCAAATCAAGTTAAGGAGTCTAGTATAGGGGAGGACTGCCCAACGAATAAAAACCCTGACACCGAGTCATTACGGCCACACGACTCTTTACCAGTTTAATTAAAGAAAGTATGCATTGAGAGTAGGAAATTACATTAAGTATTGCATTATCTCGAGAAGCTTTAAAACTCTATGTGTGTGCAGCACAGAACTTTATGGCATCGAAGCATGGACTTTAGGAATACCAGAAAGATGGAAAATTGAAGCATTTGAAATGTGGTACTAAAGAAGGATGCTGAAAATTAAGTAGACAGATAAAGTACGACATGAACTAGTTTTGGAAATGATGAGTGAGGAAAAAGGTTTGTGGAAAAGTCTTACACAAAAAAGAGACAGGACGATAGGTTATATTTTGAGACAAGCAAGATTGGTTAACTCGTTAGTGGAACAGTCGAAGATAAGAACTGTAGAGGAAGACAGAGATTAGAATTTAAACAAGGGAAATAAAGGGAAATATCTATGTAACTCTCCTGGTTAAAGGGTTATGAACACTTCTGAATTAATATTGGCATCTTAGGAATGGAGACAGGAGGCTTTTGAAATGTGGTTGAACCGGAGGATGGACAAGTTAGATGAACAGACTGAAGTTCTTGGGGCGTTTGAAAAATCAAAGAATCGATAGAAATTGTAAAATAACTTCAATGGTTTAAATCAAATGTGGAAGTGTGCGCTCGCGGACAAACGCAGTCCAACAACATCTCTGCAACATTAGACATTCTGTTCAAGAAATACAACACTCTCGCTACCAAAAACAATCCGCTCAGTGTGCAGGCGGACGATGCGGGGTTATCAGCAGCGGATTCATCAGCCTGAAATGGCCGTGGAAAGCCCCCAGATTGGGTGTTGAAACGTTTATAGCATTAACTATGTTGACGCAGCCTTAAACTAACAAAAATAAGAGGAATTTTACAAATATGAAGTCTGCTTAAACACATAAATTTTTATAAATGACTCAACACAAGGTGTTGTCCTTCTTTTTTGACACACAATTTGAGTCTACGTGAAATACTCTGACACACGCACGAACAAATCAAAATGTCGTTCTACATCAAAGTCTGCGCTAATGTGCCATACGCTTCGTCTTTAATCGCACACTAAATAAATCTACAATTAGAGCACGACTGGGGTATCACGGTTGGTATTCAACTAGTATAATAAAAGCGTTATCAAAGTGCGTCAGAACACTTGTAGCATAAAGAACAGGCACTGGAAATAAAATTGTTTAACTTCTTACCATATTAAGTGTTAAGTTACTTTTGCGGCACCCTGTGAACCTTGGACTGAGGGCAGGCTGGTGGAAACAGAAGCAGCGTTGCAATAGAAGTTCCGACAAATGTCAACTATCTACGGCTAAAACGCATTGTCTTAGATCGTCTGACCTCGCAAATTGCTTCCCTGTTCTTAAAATTATCTGGAAACAAAATCTTTACAATTTTTTAACCTTAAAGTTGAATGCTTCTTAACCTGATAATATTAGACATTTCTCTTTCTCAGTGATAAAGCGAGTTAACTCAAACATTGAGTAATTAGAGTTGACACTAATTATCTTATTACACTAATTATGTACAATTTCCGATTAACGAGTTATAATGTCTCACGTTTTAATAAATTCGACTGAGAAACATGTCAGCACGATGTATAATCACCAAAGAGTGTTGATATTAACACCTGCTGTCATATTACAGGCACTTAGACCCTTAATTTATAATAGAACATCTTTGAGAAAAAAATAAGTGAAGGCAAAAAAAAAAAAAAAAAAATAGAATGAAGTGAGCTGTGGTGGTCATCGGTTTATTCATGTTCGATAGCTGGTGATGTATTATTTTGGATGATCAGAATAAAGGTGGTTTATAAATGGTACAAGCCTTATTGATTTATGTGAAGTGTATGAACAGCGTACTGTAACGAGGTTTCAGGTACTGCATATGAAAGTAAAACATTACTACAAGGGGTGATCAAATGAAGAGGTACGAAGAGACGTAAAAACGTAACAGTTAAATATTTGCATATTCCGCCAAGGGAGAACGTACCGAGACATCTGGGGATGCGATTGGAGTCTCTGACTGGAATCGGAGCATGCGCGGGCGCCTGCATGCGCAGTAGAGAGCAGAGGCTCTTATCAAAAGATGCGTCCAAATGATGCGGCAGTCCGTATGAGGACAGGATGGCGTACAGGTTGGGGATGTGTACTGTGAGACACTCCGACGCCTACGCAGGTCCATCAAGAACAAAAGACCGGGGCTGCTCACGGAGGGTGTGGTTCTGCTCCACGATAACGCGCGACCACACGTCTCCAGAGTCACACACATGGAACTGGCAATGTTCAAGTGGGAGACGTTGGACCATCCGCCCTACAGTCCGGACATGTCGCCATGCGATTTCCATGTATTGTGGTCCACTGAAGAAACACCTGAAAGGGAAGCGCTTCAACTCGGACGACGTACTCGAGGACGCTGTGAAGGACTGGGTCTCGTCACGGCCACAGGAATTCTGGGAACAAGGAATCCTGCGGCTTGTTCATCAGTGGGATCGTTGTGCTCAGGCCTATGGTGTATATTTTGAATAAAGTCTACATTTGTACCCACCGTGTCGTTTCGTAACTTTTCATTTGATCACCCCTTGTATAAACGTCGTACTGTGACATGGTAGTTATCTGACAGTGTGTGTAACGCCTGGCGTTGATAGGTGACGTCATTCAGACAGTGTTGGCTGACGCTTGCTGGAGCAGCGCCCCTGGTGGCCACTGTGCGCTGGCTGACGGATGTGATGGCGCTTCGTGGAGTTGGTGCTGCGGAGCAAGCAAGCCTATTAGGGCGCGGAACAGCTACGGCCGGCTACTAATCCCCGCGCCCTCCACTTCTTCCAACCAGCCCGTCCAGCGAGCACAACTTGCGGAACGACCGAAACTTTCTTCACCTAACCAGCACGCCAGTTCCCACACAACACATAATTGCATTCCATAAGACGAGCAGAATGCGTAACACTCAAAATACGAGAGGAACTATTCTAAGGAATAATTGTGTTGATATTTTACTGCCAGAAATTAGATTGTTAGCAGATAACATAATGTTATATATATAAAGATGAATGTATGTATGTTTGTTTGTTTGGTCTTCATACAAATTCACAGTTTTCATCCAATCTCGATGAAACTTTGCACACTTATCCTTTGAAACAAGGAGAAAAATACTATCTACATTTGGTTGAAAAATTATCTGTATAAATAACACATGTTGTCTCATAATTTCGAAATACGACTGAACGGCGATAGACAGACGCGTCGGATATGGACATCTCCGTATTATTTTTCCGCGTAGCGGTCAGACAGCTCAGTGATTAAAGCGCTTGCTTACAAAAGTTTGGGTAGTGATCTCCGGTTCAAATCTCCGTGGAGGCCAAGATTTTTAAAAATCGTTTTTGATCGTAAGAGTCACGCCAGGACAGTAGATTATTCGGATTGAATATTAAACTGTAGATATCACAAAGTTAGGTGTGAAATGAGAGGTAAATCGTAGGTAGTGTTACAATGCTGAAGGTGAACACTTTTTTACGTTATAATGATCCCTCAGGGGTTGTTCGCAGTCAGTGTGTGTGTGTGTGTGTGTGTGTGTGTGTGTGTGTGTGTGTGTGTGTGTGTGTGTGTGTGTGTGTGTGTGTGAATCGCAGTGATAATACTATAAATATGGCTGTAAGTCTCTGTCTTTTTGTTACGTTTTGATAACTAAATGGCTATATCGATATTGATGGAATTTGACAAGAAAATCTGTATGAAGGGCACAGGACATTTTTTCCATTATGATTAACAGTTCTAGTCACGAACTTTTGAGAACTTATAGAATTGTTACAGAAATATGTTGGAAATTGATTCTCTTCAAGAGACAGGTTCGACGGTAAAATGATATAGTGATTGCTTTCCTGTCAAATTATGCCTACTCGGTGTTGTTTGGGACCAATCCTTCGTTACCAATAACTTTCTATATTCAATTCTGGCAAAAGAAATCTTAATCCACGCGTACGAAATCGCGGGTACGAGCTAGTGCTATATAAAAGGATCTAAACGGTAGAGAACTGTAAACAGCGCAAGGTCATCTGGACAGCATATCTAGTTGGGTTGGTAAAAATGAGTGGAAGAAAATTGCAAAGGTAAGTCAGCTTATTAGATACACAAATAATAAAAAAGGTTGATTATGATTATAAGGTGGGGAAAAAACTGCTTGCTAAAGAATTGAAATGTAAATATATTGGCATTAGATTTGATAACAAGCTTAACTGGGCAGGACACATTGGACAGGTGGTAGGAAAAGGTTTCAAAATTCTTCACTTGTTGGAGAGAGTGATGAGGGGATGTACTAGAAAAGTAAGGGAATTGGGTTACAAAACGTTGGTCAGACCATTGCTCGAATATGGTAGTGTAGTATGGGACCCACATTTTGTGTATCAAATACAGGAGTTGGAGAGGGTGCAAAAAACGGCTGCTTGATTTGTTTCTGGAAATTAACGCAGAACGCAATCAGTGACGGATATGATAAAAGAGCTGGAATGGGATTCATTGGAAGACAGGAGGAGGATGAGGAGGTTCATGGATGTGTACAAGGCGTATATTGGCGATGAGGCATCGAAAGATATTGGAGGAAGAATGAGAAGTAACGGATGCAATGGAAAAGATGACCATGACCACAAGCTGGCACTCGATTTCTGGCACAATTGCGTAGGGAGATTCTGTTTCTTAGGTAAGGGTGTCGGGATTGGAATAAGTTACCAAGAAAAATGATGAATAATTTATCCAAAACGTTGAAAGAGTTTAAAGTTAAACTTGTAGAGTGCGAATGTAAATGGATGCAGGAAAATGGGAAGATGAGTGTGTAATATTATATTAGAATTAGATGTCAGTACATATTACATGTATTTGACCAGCTCACTCTGTTTATCTATATTACTATAGAATAGAACTAAATCTGAAGCAATCACAATAGACACTCTGGTTTTTGCAGACAATACCGCTAACCTACCAAATGATTTCAGAACTACTAGCATCGAACGATATCTTCGCCAATTTTGAACCAATTTAAATGACATTTTTTAGTGAAGGGTATACCTCCAAAGTGGTCCCATACGAATTTCATTGAGAAACCACCCCTTCTACCCCTTCTACCCCTTAATTTGTTTACAAATCCCCATTTTTTATTCGATCTCGATGAAACTTTGGACATATGTAGCCAAAAATAAAGAGAAAAATACTGTCAACTTTTGGTTTAAAAAAACTGAACCCCTCTCCCCATATCCACCCCCTTATTTTTCCCAATTTTTTATTCAAAGCTACAGTCGACAACATTTAACTGATCTCCATTTAAGTTTTCAATTACATGTAGTTTTTCATGGAGAAGGTTTCTGACTCAAAAAAAATAAAAAACCACCCCTCTCCCCTTTATACCCCTTAATTTTATAGAAACCTACATTTCTAATCTGTTTTTTTATTGAACTTTGCCTATGTATACTTTAAAACATAGAGAAAAATCCTGAGGTGAAATTTCTCGGCATGGTGCTGGATTCTAAACCTACTTGGCTAAGACATGTAATACAAATGGTGTAAACATCGTTAGCGCGGTTAAACACCTCAAAAGACCTTGCATCCCTGATCTGGGCACCGCTACGCAGCGTGTACTACATCTCAGTGAGAAATACAAGTAGAATGGAGTGCGGGGGAGTACACATGTTTACAAGTCTACTAATCAGTTCTGTGACGCTTTCATAAGGACTGTAGCAATCGGTCACGAATCGAGCGGCTCTTCTCTGTACTTTCTCTATACTGTCGTTCAAACACTTACGAAACGGATCCCAGATGGCACAACAGTACTCCAAATGTGGACGCACAAGAGATTTGTACGCTATCTCCTTTGTTTGTTCATTACAGTTTTTCAAGTTTCGGCCTATGGGTCGTGGCCTAGATTTAGCTCTACCTACTAACGAATTAATGTGTATGTCCCATTTTGATGTTCCTTTGTACTGTTACTCTCAAATATTTCGTAGAATCGGCCATATCAATAACTGAAATGTTTAATTCGTATTTCTGAAAAATCGGATTCTTTTTGTTAATTATGCTCATTGTCTTACACTTTTTACAATTTAGTGTGAGTTGCCACTCAGCGCACCATGCCAAAATAACATCCAGATCACGCTGAATTTCTAAGCAATCGGCCAAATTCCTTACTTCCCTACAAATAGCCGCATTATCAGCAAACAATTTAAAAATGCTTTTCACTTTGTCTCCGAGATCGTTCATAAAAATTAAGAAAAGAAGTGGTCCTGTTACACTACCTTGAGGTACATCCGATGTAACATCTGGATTAGAAGAACTTTCTCCTTCAACAACGACGTACTGCGACCGACCAGTTAGAAAATCCTTTATCCATTCACAAAGCTGATCCGATATACCGTACGCTCGAAGCTTCGCTAAAAGGTGGTTGTGTGGCACAGAGTCAAATGCTTTCTGAAAATCTAAAGAAATTGCATCTACTTGTGAACCAGCATCAATAACTTTCATTACGTCGTTTGTAAAGAGGGCCAGCTGTGTTTCACATGATCTTTTCTTCCGAAATCCGTGTTGAATGGTTGTAAGCAAATTATTTTCATCTAGAAAACTCATAGTGTTCGAGCATATAATATGCTCCATAACTCTACCACAAACAGATGTTATAGATATGGGACGGTAGTTTCCAGGATCACTTCGATCACGTTATCCAGTCTGAAGGTACTTTTCGCTCTTCTAAGGATTTACTGAATATATCAGACAGAAATGGCCCAATTTCCGCCGCATACTCTGAAAATACTCTTACTGGAATTCCATCCGGACTTCAAGAGCTCTAATTGCTTAATAATACCTGCAGTATCTATTCGTAATGATTCCATCAACAACTCAACACGGCGTGATAAAATGGGAATACTATCCTTATTTTCATCAGTAAATCAATTTTTGAATACAGTATTTAGTACGTTAACTTTATCGCGGCTTTCGTTAATCTCCGAACCTTCACGAATTAGTGCTGGAATATTGCTGTTGGTGGAATTAACTTTTCGTATATACGACCAAAATTTCTTTGGGTTTTCTGTGAGATTCTTAGAGAGAGAGTTGGAATGAAAAAATTTGAAGGCCTGACGCATCACATTCTTAACACGTCCTTTTAACTCAGCTAATATTTCTAAATAGCTGCGACACCCCTTCCTTCTTGAGCGTGCGTGTATCCTCCCTTGTTTTTTTAGTAATCTTTTGACTTCGCATGTGTACCACGGTGGATCGTTCTCCCCCTTTATTGTCCGCTTTGGTATATGTATTTCCATACCTTCCCTGACTATACGTATAAATCGATGCCACCTATCTTCAACGGTGTGCTTTGTTAACTTGAAGTTATTGTAATTATTCCTCAGGTAGGTTCTAAAACACTCCTTTGAGGCCTTACTGAATCTGTATACAATCCGTCATTTCCCCCTTTTTCGCTTGATCATTAACTTCATACTCGCAATTGCCGCTTTGTGATCGCTTATTCCTGCGGTCGTTGAAATGTCGGTGAATAATTCTGGCCTTGTAACTTTCAGCTCTGTATATCCAATTCCAGCAATCAAATTCTAAATCCACGCGTACGAAGTAGCTGGTAACAGCTAGTTACTTATATAGTCTACATGATCTACAAACTTATACTTACTATCAATAACTATGTCAAGATATTTATAATTTTAAAGGCAATTAATTTTAGTTCCATTCATTACAGCAGAATGCAATGCCCCTGCTTGTTTCCTAAAACATTTCTTCCCCATCACCATAAATGTTGTTTTTGCTACATTCAGACAAGTTTTCATGTAGCAATTCATTAACTAATTTTAACACATCATTTATCACCTCTATCATTTTTTGTAGATTTTTTCCATGATAATATATTAGTGTATCACCCGCAATTTTACAGTTCTTTAGTGTTTCCATGACATCATTTATATACAGTATAAATAATAAGTGACCCAGTTAACTAGTTTGATAAAAAGTCGCATAGTGTTGTACCCTCTGAGTGACTCCTAAATGACTCAGGAGGTACAATCGCTACATATCCCGGCGGAGTTTTTCGAAGTATATTTTGTTATGCGGTTCGTAGTTTAAGCTGTATGTAGTTCAGGCCTTAGAGCCGCCTGACCACGGGTGCAGTGAAAAACAGCTGCGGGTGAAAGCAACAGCGCGTACGGTCGCCATGAAAAGGAGAGGAGAGGGGGAAATCAGCGGCGCGTGCAGACTCGCAAAGAGGGTTATGCAGATGAGGGAGCAGTCAATCACGGAGAGTAAATAACATTTGGGGGCCGCTCCCGGGGGAGGGAAATGCGTTTAGGGGCACTCCGGCAGGTGTTGACAATACAGCCGCCTCCCGCGAACTCCAGTGCGGCTCTCTTATTAAACTCAATTTGAGCGCTTACAAGAAGGAGTTTTATTTTCTGTGGTCATTCAAAAGTAGGCAAAAAAAAACTTCAGAGAATATCGTCAGAGTACACAGCGAATGGGTGGGCAGACTTATCCGGTCGTTGCCGATGTTATCCTGATTGTCCCGGTGGAACCGCGTCAATTCATCGAACCCTAGTACGCGGTAGCAATCCCAGCCATGACAGTCCTCTCAAGAAGGCAACAGAATGATGTCTGAAACGTTAGGTTTCGATAAATTGACGCGGTTCCATCCGGACAACCAAGACAACTTACTCAACAAATGATTTATATATGAAAAGGAGAAACCTTTTAGTTTCAGATATTGATCTAGGATTTAGAAAAAACTTGTTTAAACTCTTTGTGTGGAGAAAAGCACTTTGTGGTAGCGAAACAAGGGCTTTAAGAATACCGGAAAGAAAGAAAATTGAAGTATTTGGTGCTACAGAAGAATACTGAAAAATTAAGTGGACTGACAAAGTAAGAAATGAACAAGTTTCGGAAATGATGGGCGAGGAAAGAAGTTTGTGGAAGAAGCTTACAGAAAGAAGAGACAGGCTGGTAGGTCTTATTTTGAGACATGCTGGATTGGTTAATTTGCTTGTGGAGGGAACAGTTGAAGGTAAGAACTGCAGAGGAAGACAGAGATTAGAATATATGAAGCAGATAATTGAGGACGTGTGTTGTAAGGGGTATGTAGAGATGGAGAAGTTAGCACAGGATAGGAAGAGATGGAGGATTGCATCAAACCAGTCGAAAGACTGATGACAGCAAAGAAATATATATATATATATATAAATTTCACAAGAAAATTTAAATCACACAAGACAAAATTAAGGAGGTGCAAATTAGTAAAGCCCGCCACGTTGGTTAAGTTGGTTTCGGCACTCACACGGGTCTGAGTCTTGGTGGTGGACTTGGCTGCCCGGATAGAAGAGGTGTTGGGGCACAATACCTAATCACCAGAGTGTGCACCATATGGAGTGACACCATACGACATTGATGTAGATGATTCGACCGTCGGATAGAAAGGTAAGCCTTGTTACCCCCTAGTGTCTTTCGGAAGAGTAAAAACAAAATACTGAAGGAAGATTTTGGACTAAATATAAACCGACGAAGTCAAAAGTGATTAAATGTAGCAGAAATGATACCAATACTAGTAGATTAAATATAAAAAAGGTCGTATGCGATAGAAGAACATAGTGAATTTTCCAACTTGGGAAACAAAATTACAGCAGATGGCAAAGAAGGAATGATGTTCGAAGCAGAATAACACTAGCGAAAAGAGTCTTCATGAAAAAAAGAAATCTTTTAGTTTCAAATATTGATCTAGGACTCAGGAAGAACTTTTTGTATGTGTGGATCACTTTATAGCAGCGAGGCATGGGATACCAGAAAGAAGGAAAATTGAAGCATGTGAAGGATGCTGAAATTTAAGTGGTCAGATAAAATACGAAATGAACGAGTGTCGAAATGATGGGCGAGGAAAGAAGTTTGTGGAAGAATCTTATAGTAAGAAGAGACAGATGGTAGGTGATATTTTGAAACATGCGGCATTAGATATTTTGTTAATGGAGGGAACAGATAAGAACTGCAGAGGGAGACAGAGATTGGAATATATGAAGCAGTTTTATTGAGGATGTGGGTTATAAGTGGTATGTTGAGATGAAAAGGCTAGCGCAAGATAGGAAGGGATGGAGGATTTAATCAGACCAGTCGAGAGACTGATGACAGCAAAAAAATCGTGAATGAAGCGGCACAGGATTTCAGAGTCATCCTTCTTTTATTTTTCATCCATTCACAACACAAACAATATACTGTACTGAACACACACATCACAGTGCACCCACATTAAACACGTAAACACAGTCCTCTCAGTAGGGAAGGAAAAAATAAATCACACCTGTTTAAAACTTTCCCAAGAAACTTTTAGACTGGTGTTTTAAACGGTTGAGGAGAAAAGAAGCAATACATGGAAAAATAACGTAACTGTGAGAACCTAACAACTCTGACATCCTCTATCGTGTGCATGGAGAAACAGACAATCGTGTAGGTCAATGCACAGTGACGAAGAGCAAACATATCAAACATTTGTAAAATGTGATAAAACATTATTTTGTATGCTTTTCTGCACAATAAAAGAACTCTCTCATTTCTAAGTTTCTATACACTCATTGCATTTTTTGAAACCTTAATAATCATTTGAAGACCCAACGCGAAATGTGTTAACTCCAATTTTTACAAGTTTACAGGGAATTTATTTGAATACTTGATTGGCGATGTACTTCAGATATACGTGAAAATATCGATTAAAAATATTTGGAAGGTTAAACAATTTTTTTTTTTTTTTTTTTTTGCTGTTAAAATTGGATTCATTAATAGCCAACAGAATGCATCCTAATTTATTCTCTTTTTTTAAAAAAAGAAAAGGACTTATTTCGTCTTTCC
>JARYHS010013630.1:17428450-17618411 GCA_031002005.1 Vandiemenella viatica
TTCATCATCATCAAGTTCAGGATAATTTTTGCCACTTTGCTGTAAGAATAAAATAATTTCTGATTTCAAATTGACAAATCGTTCCAGCACTTTTCCTTTGCTTAACCATCTGACAGCAGTATGTAGGATAACATCACTGTAACAAGCCTGCAATTCCTCCAGTAGTTCTTTAAATTTCCGGTGATTAAGTTCACGGGCACGAATGAAATTTATAACGCTTATAACCGTTTTCATAACATTCTTCAATTTGGTATTTGAAATTTGACATGCCAGACTTTCTTGATGCAGTAAGCAGTGAATGGAGAGTAAATGTGGCAAATTCCATTCCTTCTTAATCAGTGCTACCAAACCATTGTTGACGCCCATCATTGATGGACAGCCATCTGTACATACTGATATTAATTTGCTCATAGGTAAGTCATTTTTTTCTACAAACTCTTTAATTGCATCCATAAAATCAGAACCTTTTGTGTGACCTTTCCATGGTTAATGCTAACAACATTACGTCCTCTATTACCCCATCATATGTGCAGTAACGCACAAATAATGAAAACTGAGCCATTGAAGCTAAATCTGTACTGGAATCACATGCAAGACTGAAGTATTTGCATAGTTTACTTTATTAATTACTTCCTCAAACATATTTTTGAAATATCTTCTATACGGCGTCGACAGGTAGATTCTGAAAGTGTGAGCTTATTTATTTCAGCTAATATTTGCTTACTGTTTAGAGAAATTTTGAAACAAAGTGTCCAGAACAGTCATCATACATTTCTTCACTAATTCAGCATCAGTGAAAGGTTTCATATTTTTTGCTAGAATATTACATACTTGGTATGATGCTTTTGTGACAGCCTCACTTTGCCCAACTGCTGCTAACATAACGTTTTGTTGACGACGAATGGTAGATTTTAGATGAGCCAATTTTTTCCTTTCTTTCATTTGAATTCAAAGGAAAAGCTACTGTAAATGAACTGGCTTACTTGTGTAGTGGCGAAATAAATTGTATCTCTTCAGTCCCACGATGGTATCCCGGCATATTAAGCAAGTAGCAGTACCTTCGTTGTGCCCACTTATAAAACAAAACTCTTCTTCCCATATTTCTTGGGAAACTTCTTGTTCTCTTCAACTGTATTTTCCTCTTAGTCACTGTTTTTTGAGGGTACACCAGACATTATTTATTCCACTACTAATGATAGCACAAAATATGAGCACAAATACACTCAAGACGCGCTACGAACCGACTCCGGAGCACCGATTGACAAGACAAAGCTAACACTTGAGGTGGCTGCGGGACAAACCCGCCGACAAACCAGCGGCCGTAGGGGCGCGGCGCGTTTGATGCACGGCTTACATTGTTGGCTAGCAGTGCGCTCACGCCTATGAGCGCTGCGGATCGCCGCAAGTGGCCCCGACTTCAATCACAATTCTACGCAGTTTCCGCAAACAAAACACGGCTACGCCAGACAAGTAGATAACTAATGCTGCCCGTGCGAAGCCGAGGAGGGCCGCGGGCCGCACGAAAACTTCATTCGGGCCGCATGCGGCCCGCGGGCCGCAGTTTGACGACCAATGCTCTAGAGCGTTACACTCTTGTCCTATTACAGTAGAGTCCCGCTAATCCGAACCCCGGTAATCCGAACATGGCAAAGCATTACATAGTCTTATATAAAAAATGGTAAAAGAATTAAAACACCCTGAAAATACAGTTCATACGCTATATAATTGTGTGGTTAACTACTGTACATGTACACAATTTTAATTTATACAGAAAAATTAGCTAGAAAAGATTAAATTTAAAAAGTGCGTAACACTGAAAGAAAAACTGTCAAACTTACGATAGTAGTTACAACGGTTAGAAACACACATTTCATCCCTACTTTTTAGAGCACAGAAACTCAGTAATTGTTTTTTGGCGTAATGAAGACAGTCTGTTATATGACGCAAAGTTGCGCCATCGTCTGATAAACATTAAATCAGCTGGTGTAGCAGTGGTCTGTTGCTCCATATAGCGTAGCGCGAGATCAAAGGCTTCTGCCGCGTCAGTGTGTGACACCAACTCTCCTTTGTCACATTCCGTCTCATTGTCACTTTCGTCGTAACATTCCACTTCTACCTGGTCTTGAGTCACAGCAGCCACTAAATCAACGTCAGTAAGGTGCTCCAGTATTGAATCATCCGCTGCCATCCATTCATCTACCTGCTTCACAGGCTTCTTCACATCCAGGGATTGTCTGTACCATTTTTAGGAAACTCTCCTCTTCATTTTCAGCTGGTATGTCCTGAAATTCAAGAGATGTCCATAGTTTTCTCCAAGATTTTCTCAAAGTGTTTTCTGAAATTTTCTGCCATGCCTCAGCAGCCCAATAAACAACATCCTTCAGATTTGTTTTTTTTATTTTTTCAACTAAAGGAATGTTATCATCTTGGATCAGCATTCTTAAGAATTGTTTTCTGTAAATCAGTTTTAATGTTTGTAGTACGCCCTGGTCCATCGGCTGTAGAAGTGGTGTAGCATTCGGCGGCAAAAACTTCGCCCACGATTTCTCCATCACATAATTCCTCAGTGCTGGGGTGAGATGGTGCGTTATCAATCAAAAGGATTAGCACGGGAGGCAAATTATTTTCCTTGGAAAACCGCCGGATAGAGGGGAACAAACTGGTCATGAAATCATTCTTTGAACACCTTACCATCCATCCATGCTTTTTTCTGGTTGCAATAGTATACAGGTAGGGATTTCATGTTGCAGTTTCTGAAAGCTCTGGGGCTAACAGATTTGCTGGTCATCATTAAAGGGAGCTTGTGATTACCAGCAGCTTTGCTGCACACTAGTAAATTCACACGATCTTTGCTCATTTTAAATCCAGGAGCTTGGACTTCTGCTTTTGATGCCTGGCTTTTTGTTGGCAATGCCCTAAAATTAAGGCCTGTCTCGTCAGCATTATAAATTTGTTGGGGAGAATAATTTCCCTCTCTTATCAGTTTATTAAATTCATGCACGTATTCCTTCGCTGCATCATGGTCAGAAGAAAGCTTCTCTCCAGTAATTGTTAGCTGACGAATCCCATGACGTTTTTTAAATCTGTCCAACCAACCCGTACTCGCATTAAGACTCATCACCATTCATTAATTTGTTTAGGTAAACAGCCTTTTCCTGAACCATTGGTCCACTCAGAGGAGTTCCCCTTTCTCTTTCCTGTGTAAATCAAAAGAAAAGAGCTTCATCCACTTTATCGAACTGGGACTGTTTCAGAATCTGCCGAATCTCGAGTGTTTTTCCCGAAGACGTTGCGCAGCACTGTTCAAGCTTCACTCGGTTCTTCTTCCAATCACAAATGGTTGCCTTACCAACACCTAGTTCCGTCGCCAGCTTAGATACATTCTCACCACTGTCCAATCGCTTCAAAGCATCCAGTTTTTCTCTGAGCATTAACGTCGTATGTTTCCGTTTACTCATGGCGATAACACGCTAGTGTACACGAATTTTGTAAGTGTGTTAGCGATCGATTGCTAAGATTAACTCAGCAGTTCGCGAGCCGTCCTGAGAGTGCACTGATCACGAACACTTCAAACATCTCAACAATAAAGGGAGGGAGTGAGAGTGAGCCATTGTTCACCCAGTTTGTTCCGAATTGTTACCATGCTGTACCTACTTATATGCTTGGTATACTTCATTGTAGAAATTAACTCCGGCTAATCCGAACAAATCGGTAAGCTGAACAAGGCCCGGTCCCAATTAGTTCGGATTAGCGAGACTCTACTGTATGTCATTGTTGATCAGCTTGACAAACTAATGATACTGCCGTAGAACAAATGAAAATCTTCCCCTATCAATGAACACATTCACAAACTGCAAAAATAAATAAATAAATAAAATTGTCGGACATGCAAAGGTACATATACCTGGAGGCTATCCCCTTAAACTAAGCATATTACGTACCATCTAAACATTTTTATCATGAACACAGACATGAACCAACAATTAAAAAGTATTGATGAAATGGTGGTGATATTTAAATCTTCCACCAAGAGTAGTAGTGCTTTTGGCTCACTCATGAAACTACTGCCGCAGCTTTAAACAAATCATTAACCTTGAACTCTCATAATATTGAGAATATTGATACTTGGACCAAAAATAAACTTGATACTCACTGTGCAAGTCTAAACTTTCACTTTGCGCGTGACTCTGTAGCTGTCGGCAACCGTGTAACTGACTCAACAATGCTGTCATACACAGCACTGAATGTACACCAACATTCACAATCCTGCATGTTGGCATCCGCACTCAAAACAAAGCAGTGGGTTGTGTTAGAGATATTTTCCTGGTCTCTTAGTATGTAAGTTGTGTACAAATTGCCTTGACGATTGTGCAGAGGTATCTACTCGCTAGAGCGAAAAAGTAGGTGGATTGTGTGTACTTCGTCTTTAGCATGAGATTTAAAGTGATACAGCTGTAAACAAATTTTCTGTCATGAAATAGTGTTCCCTGACGGGAAAGAATCGGAATAGCATGTCCTTAAATTTACAATATTTCATTCAGAGCAGCAGGAATGTTTTGGGTGCTCCGAAATCTTCGCAAACTGATTCGGTACCTATTTCTAATTTGAGACACACCTTCCTGTGCCGAATTGACTTTGCGTCTCTCCATGTGACTACTTATATTCCAATCGGTTCTTCTTTCTAGTCTTCTTCCCTCTTCCTTCATATGTTTGCCACTGATGGTAGACTTTCGTGTACTATCTTTCTTGTCCAACTCTGCTCCCAGTGATGTGAACCTGTCGATGCCCAGTATGAAATCCACATTGAGATCTGGAATTACATAAGGTTCCATTTCCACATGCAACCCTCAGAATTCTCCTTCCAATTGCAGAACACGTTTGACCGTTTTTGTTTTGTGCTCTGCAGCAGCAGTAACTACTGACTGGCCACTCCTCCTATCTTCCGTTACTCAGCAATTTTCTAACACGGACCCTCTGAAAAGCACGTTACTACCACACCAGTGTTAATATTACGTAAATTTGGGGGGGGGGGGGAATATGTCTACTTCTGTTCTAATTTGTCTTCTCTCGATAACGACTCCCTCACATCTTCATAGCAGGTGTACTATTCTTGTGCTCTTTCCTGCCAGGTAGCGCCAGCCCTGATCATCTCTTCATGAAGGGCGGGTTACCTTTCATTAGTGAGTGGAGGTCACTCTTAAATTCGGCCTGAAGGGCAAAGTTACTTTCTGTCAATTTAGGCCAAAGGGCAATGTTATTATCCTTTATGATAGACTTACTTTTTCGTGTCCAGTTATTAGAGTGAAGAGCAACGTTATTTTCTGTTATTATAAAGTGAAGGGCAACATCATTTTCTTTTATTATAGTCTGAAGGACAGTGTTGTTTTCTTTTAATTCCCTCCTAAGAAGTTTGAATAAATCACCAATAGATATCTCATTACTCTCTCCGAAGAAACACAACTGAGAAAAAATATTTCGGCTCAAATCTGCTGAGCCTTGAAAATAAAGAAGATTGAAATACTTACTAAACAAGTACTACTGGACATACACAATACTCAAAACTATTCATAAGCACGATTCAATTTTGCTAATCACTTGAAAGGTTTCCTCATCTATTCTGACAAGAAGAATTATGCCACTACCAAAGACAGAATGGAAAAACATGTGTTTTTTAAAAAAAATATCAGTTGAAAAATGAAATTTAGGATACTATCCATAAAAGAATTGTTATTGAAGTGCTAGGTTAAAATATATATGGCATATGTTCCTATCTTTAGTTGTCTTCTTTCACCCGGCAGCTCCCCATCCTGGCTGATCGTGAAATACCTACCATGTTGTCGCTGCCCGTCGTATGAAGCACTTTACCGCCTGTAGTGTTCCATGACTGCGGAGTTGCCTTGCTGCCTGTCAGTTGCGCTGCTGTTGCTCTGCCTCCGATGCTATTGCAACTGTGGAGTAACACTGTTGCCGGGCACTAATGACCTCACTGTAAATGTGCCGCCAAGCCACAACAACAATAATCCACTGTTGCCTGCTGATGGTGCCATTGCTGCTACTGTCTCTATCAAAGTATCTACACTTTCTCACATTCATACACTCCTGACTACTAGTACTTTCATCTTCTTTGCCCAGATCTCTGCTAACACTTGGTGTAAGCTCTGTCGCATTATTGTCGCTTGTCTGCTTCCCAATCAAATCTTCGATATACCAACTCACTTTCCACTTTTTGCGTGTTTTCACAGAGATGGAAAACAATTTTGTTGTTGCTACTAATTTAACCACATGTTGCTGTCACTGGCACCATGTGGCTGACATGCTGTATTATGCGTGAAATGATGACCAAAGTTATTTGTGATAGTTAATCAATGTCCTATGCTTAACTATTTAACACACTAATAGTTATTTTAAAATGTTTGGTGTGCAGCTGCTAGGCTGGTTGGACTTGGTGATTATGCTGGGATGAGGAAAGTGGTTCGTCAATATTGAATAATGGCAGGCAAGGTTAACTATAGTTTATTCACTTCCGTATGATAGGATGCACAAAGATAGCCACCAGACGAAAAAGATTATCAGATTTCATTATCTGAAGATTGCAGACTCAGTGGAAAGTAATCGAAATGTGTTAAGCATGCAGCTGGCTTAACACTCAGTATTTCTATTACACCAGTCAAATCTGTTCTTCTGCACTGTTCACAGCTCCTACTAAATATGCTTGTCATGTAAGCACCACTTCCGCCCATAATCCTTGTGATTTTACACGATATCTGTTCCAGCACATGCTCCCAAGACCAACTGTTCACATCACTCACCCACGCTTGACTGCCCCTGCTCACTCACTTGTCACCCCCGAAAGCATTTCTGGCCAGAGGCATTACTCTAACATAAATCTCCAGGAGCATTATATAGGGTTTAACTCTGAAAATTTCTATACGTTCCTGTTTTTACTGTTTCTGTACTGACCTGCCATTGCTTGTGGTAATTGATTTTCTATCTTATTTGGATGCATATTTGCTAATCAGTTCCTTCTTTCATGATCACAGTCATATATACAAGTGTGGTCTGAAAAGTTTCCGACCTAACAAAGATACAAGACATTTTTTCTGAATTTTTTTTTAATTTTTTTTTTTTCAACATAGTCTCCTTGTAACTCTACACACTTCTCCCAGCGATGTTCCCATCTTTGTAACCCATCCAAATAGTACTCTGCATTTTTCTCTGCAAAATAATTGTTCACGAAGGTGATTGCCTCTTCATTTGGCAAAAATCTCTGTCCTCCGAGCGCAATTTTTAGATGAGGGAACAAAAAGAAGTCACTTGGGGCTAGATCTGGTGAGTAAGGCGGATGGTCAAGCAGTTCAAAACCGTAATTTGTGAATTTTCGCCATGGCAACCGCTGAGGTCTGAGATGGTGCGTTGTCTTGATGAAACAGGATTTTCTTTTTCTGCCTTCAGCTTGTCAAGTAATGATGCATAGTATGCTCCTGTAATGGTTTTTCCTTTTTGATGGTAATCGATTAAAATAACTCCATGACTATCCCAAAAAAAACAGTCACCAGCACTTTCCCAGCCGAAAAAAACGGTTTTTTTGCATTTTTTGGAGCTGGTTTCCCCTTTGCAGTCCGCTGTTTGGACTGTATTTTTGTTTCGGCCGTATTTAGGTGTATCCAAGTTTCATGTATAGTAATTAATCGGCGCCAAAACTTGGATTAATTGCGCGTAAAGTGTGCCAACAGCGCTGGAAATGTTCATTCGATCACATTTTTGGTCTAATGTGAGCAAACGCGGCACCCAACACGCAGACAGCTTTCTGATACCTAAATGTTGATTTAATATGTAACAAACACATTCTTTTGAAATGTTCATAACCTCTGCTATCTCTCTCACTTTAATTCGTTGGTTGTCTAGCACCAATTGGTGAACTTTGGCATTGTTTTCGTCGGTAGTTGCAGTTTTTTGACATCCCGAATGTTCATCGTCTCCCAAGCTCTTACGGCCACATTTAAATTCAGCTGCCCAAAATTTCACTGTGGTAAGTGATGGTGCAGAGTCCCCATACACAGAATCCAACTCATCTTTGATTTGCGTAGGCATATTGCCAAATATTTAATGACAGCTCAATACTCGATCTTGTCCATTTTCACAAAAACGCTCACATCAACTCACTCAAACGACTGCGCGTCCAAAATGGCTGAAACTTTGGTGAGTAACTGTCAACAGATAAACAACGAAATTCACTAGCTTTTATTTACGAGTGCTGCCATCTTCACGTTGAGGTCGGAAACTTTTCAGACCACCCTCGTATGTTTCGAGGAGACAAAAACTCCAGGGTAGCAAAATAAAAATTAGAATTGGTGAATAAACTCCAGTTGGTGGCAAGGTGGCGCCTACATGGAACATTGTAATTATCAGGTATATACCCTTCCTCAGCCCTAGAAAATGACATGGGGTCAGTTAGATACACATGATCCCATCATGTATCCTATCCTATTATTGAAGATTTATGCTGAAATGTCCATAAAATGAAAACCATGTATATTGGTTCCAGAAAACTCGGAAATGACTACGCAGATTTCGATGGGGTTTTCACCGTTTTAAAGACTAGAATCTCAATTGAATCAATTGAGTCTTATGCTTCAAAGTAACACAATGCCGGAGCAGTGAGTGAAAATCTGAACATATAGCATGAAACGCCATGCATACCAAACCAGCCATTAGTACTGCCATCCTTATCACATAAAATGCTGTCTCCCCATGTTGGTATTGATGGGAGATTCATATGTTCTAAGGTGCAGGATACACAGTATTCCAGCAACATCTGCCAAGCTCTGATATCCCATAAGTACCCATCAAATTTGTTTTTCCTCCCACTATAAGCTGCTAGCCTAAATTCTACATGCTTAGTTGGCTGTCAGCCTCCATAAGGCAACCAGGTCATTCTATTGATGAAGAAGGGTTATGAGCATAAACATATCAATGCTCTTTGTGTGTATGTGTTTTTTCCATGTTTTGAAGCCACAGAAATCTTAATCTTTTTACAATTATAAATATTATCAATCATTTGGTGAGGCTAACCACTCTTGCAAATGATAACTATTTGTAAAATTTTTACCCAGGTACACCCAAGGATCCTTGAGGTGTTACTAAAACACATTCTCATCATCACTATAATCATTATTTATTAATTGATTAAAAAACTGTACGTGCTGTAAAAAGAGTTGTAATTTTTAAAAAAATTATGTTAATTTGATGCTGTTCTGTCGCCTTTCCTTCTGAATTGCCAGGAAATGATTCTTTGTTCTGCTTAAAATATTTTCATAGCTCAATGCCATTTTGGATATATTGGAAAACATTTCCAATAAGCCTCATAAAGTTTATCATACAATGCATTTCACACCACACTTTCAGTTTGAAATAACACTTCAGTGAGCAATATTATTAAAGATGCATCAAAATTCACTTGACAGAACAAAATTAAAATCTTGAGAAAAAATTGGGGACCATTAAAAATGGAGTTTAGACACCGGAGGAATAAAGCTCTATACAAAGAAGAAGAAATTGAAAGGATATCGGACACGATCAGAAAGAGGAGAATCGGGTGTTTTTTATTTTATTTATTTGGCACATAATGAGAATGGATAACAGGCTTAAAAAAAGAATTTTCAACCATATTTACAAGAGTAAGAAGGGCAACCAATGGATCCAGGAAGTAAAGAAAGATATGATTGAGATCAGAATAACAGAAGATTTAATACAAGATAGAGAAACTTTTAGGAGACTGATCCAAAATTTCAAGGGTTTCCAGGAGAAGAGGAAATGTGGTAACATATGGACGGAACAATGGAGGAAACAGCAAAGTGAAAGTATGAAGAACTGTTAGAAGTCAAGAAAAGGATTGAAATGAATGCACTGGATTACTTTTCGTAGTCCTTAGATGACCGATATCGAAGAGAAGAGGAGTGGTGTGGTGAGATGCAGGCAATCCGAATCAAAACAGCTTTACATAAGAATGCAGTTTCTCTCTGGCGAAGTGCGGTCTAGAACGTGTGTCGCAAGTTCTCGACCTCACTTCACCAGAAGATGGCGACAACTAATGACATTGCTAAAATATTGTGTAATTAAAATGCTTCTTTAACTCAGCTAGTCACCTGAGAACATTTCATACAAAACAGCTTTGTTTCAAAACATCAAAACAATGCGAACTGTCACTAGTAAGGAAAATCTCGTGTGACATCTGTAAAGCTGCCCATTCACATTCCAAGTTATAAGACTTAAATGATCCAATTTTCCCATATAGGACCGTGAGTGGTATGCGGGTCTACATGTTGGATTCACACACTAGCCTAATTGGGTCTCTCTCATCCATTAACGTACTACATCAGTTTGTGAACGGGGTAATTGTCCAACAGTGTGTTCAACAAAGAGGCTTTCCACTTTTTTTTTTATCTCCGTAAGCCATTTAACTAGTCATAAAGGGGAAATAATATGATACAAGCAAATTTAATTTGATTTTCTGGTCATTTGCATTCAGACAACTTTTAAAAGCTTTCCAATATTTTTTGTTAGCATTTTAATTATTACTAAGTACCGGAAGACCTGGGACTTCTGCTTCTGTTTCCACTTCTGCATCTTTTGTAACAGAAGTTTAGCAGAAGCTAAAAATAAAATAAATTAATTGGTGTCACTGGGTTCTGCTTCGGTGTTTGAGCCAACTTCAATTCTGTGAGCACTGTCAGTGCAGGGACAGTTTCTTGTTTCATTGTTGTTTCACATATTGTGAAGGGCACTTACAAGTTGTTTATATATATTCAAAAGTGTCTCAAAATGTAACTAAAAACAAGTCTGAGCTGTATAGTTTTCGGAAAAATCTTAATATGTGACAAATTGTAAAATATGTGAAAAATAGTATTTTCGTAAAAGGCGTACTACCCCTGCTTTAAACATTTATTTGAAATCTATGCATCAAAAGAGTTTGGAAAACTAAATGCAGATCTGCAGTTGCAGCAATAAGAAAAAAAAATTATCAAGCTGTCCACTCCACTCCTTGAAGCAAAAAAAGCAAGAACAAGACCTTACAAAAAAGTAAAGTAGTGGGTCACATTTGATAGCCTTGCAGAACTTACCATTTTATATTGTAGATGATATAGAATTGTTTTGATTCAATATAAATTATGAGTACGACAGTTTTCCACACAATTTGTATGTGACGACTTTTACAATCTCTCCAACTGCTCGTGGGGTCACGAGTGATTTCCTGGTTTCCCGAAAATGACAATCATTTTGAAATGTAAAGTTATGGAAGGAGAAGTTATTTTATAAAAATTCCAGTCTTTTTTTCCAAGAATGGGTAATAAACTCTGATGCAGTTCATTGCTTAGTATGTGATCGAAGTTCTACTGTGATTAAAGTAATGCTGTTGTCAGATATTCAAGATTTTTATTGCAGCACTGCATCTGAACTGTTACACAGAGGAATGGTTAGAGCAGCTGATATCAAAAATAGACTGCAGCAAAGAAAAAATACCATTAAAAGGAGATCCTCTTAAGTGGCACCAAATGAATGATCACAAATATTCTCTGTTAATCCGAATAGTCCGCGGATTTTTATCAGCTCTAACAGTGTTCCTAGCGAACAATTGTTCATTGGCTGAGCCTTAATTTATGATGAAAAGGAATCAATTTAAAAGGGAAAAGGGCCTCTAAACTTTTGCTTTTAAAATATAAATTGGCACTTTAAACTTTGGAATATTAGTTACAGTAATTAGAAAAATAATATTACCATCACTTATTAAAATGTAAATTACTGACAAATTTGTTTGGTATTAAAATAATCGTCATGATTTCCATTGTTACTTTAATTACAAGTAAATAAACACTAAATGAAGATTCTGTTACAGTAAATAAAATTTTCAAATCTTCTGCTTCTGCTTAATATATATATATATATATTAGACATTGGGATAGGAGAAAAACCACCGCTTACCAAAGATGAGGGCTCCAGCGGCGTCAAAACACGAAAAAACACACAAACATAATACAAATTTTCGAGCTTAGCTCTTCATCAGGTTGTAGGATGAGGTGGCTGCCCCGCGGAAGCTAGCAACAAACTGAGGAGACCACACGGGGTGCACATGGTCGGCTGGTCGGGGTGGAGAGGGAGGGGGGAGAAACAACATGGCGGGGGTGGGGGTGGAAGGACCAAAGCCCGAAAATGATAATTAGACTGCACAGTGGAAACGCGGTTGCGGTCATAAGGTCACTGGCATAAAACAAACCAAGGAAACCCGGGGGGGGGGGGGGGGTGGAATCTACTGAAAACGATCTATAAGTGCCCCCATAAAAAATTATTCCACACGCAAAATTATTGAAAATATTACACACGAAAAAAATATAATAATATAAAACACACGAGAGAAAATTTTTTTATTGCAATAGATCTAAGTACAAAAAGAGAATGCTCTGGTGAGCGATGGTTTTGTGGGAAATGATGGCAGGTAAGGGGCAAAGGTCGGAGGAGAGAGGAAAATTGGAGCTATCTTAAATTTAGTGCAGGTGGTTGTCTGGTCCCCAGTTGGTACTGAAAGGCCAGTTCCCACCTTCTCAGTTCTGAGATGCTGCTTTTGTCTGGGAGTACTTTGATGGCGCGGACTGTGAAGCAGGTGTTGAAATTGTTGGTGTTATGAGTGGTGGCATGAAAAGAAACAGGGTGGTCAGGGTTCTCAGTCCAGACCGATTGTCTGTGTCCATTCATCCGGATGGCCAGTGGATTTGTGGTCAGACCTATGTAGGAGGCTGGGCAGTGGTTGCAGGTAAGTTGATAGATCAGGTGAGAAGTTACGCAGGTAGCCGATCCAGTGATATAGAAGCTTTCCCCTGTTACGGGATTGGTGAAGGTGGTCGAAGGCGGGTGCATCATGCAAAGTTTGCAACGGGGCCTGTTACACGGAAAGGATCCTTGGGGCTGTCTTGTGGGCTGAGGGGTTCCATGTTTATCGACCAAGAGTTGGTTCAAGTTTGGGGGTCTACTGAAACAGGTTCTGGGGGGCTGGGGAAAGATTTGTGGTAGGAGTGTTTTCATTTCCGGGCAGGCTCGGAGGAGATCATATCCTTGTCTTAGGATCCTGTTGATGGATTCTAAGCCAGGGAAGTAGCGGGTGACCAAAACTGGGCTTTGGTTGGTTCTTGATGGTTGTGGGGTGTTGATGGATTGTGTCGGTACTGATGTGGCTCGTGTAACTTGTTTATGAACTAAATCTGGGGGGTAATTGCGGGATATTAGGGCTTCAGAAATGTTATTAGTGTACTGCTTAAGGGACTGTTCGTTGGAGCAAATGTGCCTGCCCCGGATTCCCAGGCTGTATGGGAGGGCGCGTTTGATGTGATTAGGATGGCAACTGTCGTAGTGGAGGTATTGTTGTAGATTGGTGGGTTTTATATGTACCGAAGAATTGATGCCGCCATCAGAGAGGGACAGGTCGACATCGAGGAAAGTGGCCTGGGTGTGGGAGTAATTCCATGTAAATTTCAAAGTTTATTATTGAGGTTATTGAGGAAAATGAGAAACAGGATCCTAAGACAAGGATATGATCTCCGAGCCTGCCCGGAAATGAAAACACTCCTACCACAAATCCTTCCCCAGCCCCCCAGAACCTGTTTCAGTAGACCCCCCAACTTGAACCAACTCTTGGTCCATAAACATGGAACCCCTCAGCCCACAAGACAGCCCCAAGGATCCTTTCCGTATAACAGGCCCCGTTGCAAACTTTGCATGATGCACCCGCCTTCGACCACCTTCACCAATCCCGTAACAGGGGAAAGCTTCTATATCACTGGATCGGCTACCTGCGTAACTTCTCACCTGATCTATCAACTTACCTGCAACCACTGCCCAGCCTCCTACATAGGTCTGACCACAAATCGACTGGCCATCCGGATGAATGGACACAGACAATCGGTCTGGACTGACTTGGGAACCATCAGACCTGTTCAGAACGGATTTAGATCCCCCGAGTATATGTTGAAGGGTATTTACACCATATGTCTGTATTACAATCATTTCTTCAAAACGAGCCTTAGGTATCAAGAAATTAACGCGCAATCATATGTGAATAACTTATAAATATTATAATTTTAGTACACTCTTTTATAGCTTCAGTGTGGTGTATGCGGTAAGGCGTTTGTTCCCCATTTTGCGAACCCGGGTTCAAATCCCCATACTGCCAAATATTTTTATTTCTTTTTATATGCAGTAATCATTGAGCATTGATTTTATTTCATTTAAAATTCATTTACGAATTTTTATTATGCGAAATAACAGACATTATGTTAGTTTCAAACATTTACATGCTACCACCACTGCACGGAAATAAGTATAACTGTGGTAGGGGGGAAAAACCACGACCTTATGGCTGTAATATATTTACTTTTCGATATTAATTGTAGAGATACAAGTATAGAAACGATGAACATGAAATATACCTGCTTCATAAAAAAAAAAACACACACACATATAAACAATAAACTTATCATCAAATAATGATTTTCTAAAAAAAAAAAGTTGGGACCTTATATTCTATAATATTTTGTTTTAGAAGTTAGTTCGCATAATAAAAATTTGTAAAGGAATTTAAAATGAAATAAAATCAATGCTCAATGATTACTGCATATAAAAAAATAAATAAAAATATTTGGCAGTATGGGGATTTGAACCCGGGTTCGCAAAATGGGAAGCAAACGCCTTACCGCATACACCACGCTGAAGCTTTTAAACAATGTACTGAAATTATAATATTTAAAAGATATTCACATATGTTTGCGCGTTAATTTCTCGATACCTAGGGCTCATTTTGAAGAAATACTTGTAACACAGACATATGGAATAAATGCCCTTCAACATATATTCGGGGGATCGAAATCCGTTCTGAACAGGTCTGATGGTCTCCAAGTGAGAACCCTGACCACCCTGTTTCTTTTCATGCCACCACTCATAACACCAACAATTTCAACACCTGCTTCACAGTCCGCGCCATCAAAGTACTCCCAGACAAAAGCAGCATCTCAGAACTGAGAAGGTGGGAACTGGCCTTTCAGTACCAACTGGGGACCAGACAACCACCTGCACTAAATTTAAGATAGCTCCAATTTTCCTCTCTCCTCCGACCTTTGCCCCTTACCTGCCATCATTTCCCACAAAACCATCGCTCACCAGAGCTTTCTCTTTTTGTACTTAGATCTATTGCAATAAAAAAAATTTTCTCTCGTGTGTTTTATATTATTATATTTTTTCCGTGTGTAGTATTTTTTCGTGTGTAATATTTTCAATAATTTTGCGTGTCGAATAATTTTTTATGGGGGCACTTACAGATCGTTTTCAGTAGATTCCACCCCCCCCTGGGTTTCCTTGGTTTGTTTTATGCCAGTGACCTTATGACCGCAACCGCGTTTCCACTGTGCAGTCTAATTATCATTTTCGGGCTTAGGTCCTTCCACCCCCACCTCCCGCCATGTTGTTTCTCCCCCCTCCCTCTCCACACCGACCAGCCGACCATGTGCTCCCCGTGTGATCTCCTCAGTTGGTTGCTAGCTTCCGCAGGGCAGCCACCTCATCCTACAACCTGATGAAGAGCTAAGCTCGAAAATTTGTATTATGTTTGTGTGTTTTTTCGTGTTTTGACGCCGCTGGAGCCCTCATCTTTGGTAAGCGGTGGTTTTTCTCCTATCCCAATGTCTAATATATCCGCTCTCAGCGCCTTTGTTTCCAAACAATCTATATATATATACCGCTTCGGTAATTTCTCTTCCATTATATCCCCAATTACTACTAACTAACTTGTACCAAGACTATCTCTTACCTGCCAATCATCACGATTTCCCCTGTTGTTTTATGAATGAATTGTATTGTTTTACGAATTTCCAAACTAAAATTTGATTGTGCTGGTGAGATCTATATATGGAAGAAGTTTATTGCAGTTTTTATGAACAGTTGTGGTAGATTTTAAATTTCATTCATGGCTTTATGTGCAATGAACCTTCTTCCACGTGACTATAACCTTACGCCAAGAATTTTACTGTAACCTATAAATAATTGATCTGTTTCTCAGATTTTACATTGATACTGTTGCTGAAAGTAAACTTGGCCATCATTGAATGTATTTCTTTCCACTTCAAGTTCATGCTGTCTTCACTGTATGATTGGTTGTTAATTTGTGTAGATTGTGAAACTCTGCTGTAACCATGTATAATTCTAAGGAACAATATTACCAGACATTTAGGAAAGTGTATTCCGTAGAATTTCCATGAATATTAAAATCAAGATAGGGGAAAAATTTGTTTTTTGTGTATTTTGTAGGTGTGATATTAACATAACACATGGTAGAATTAATGATTCGGCCAATCATGTTAAGTGTAATAAACTCATTGCCATTTTAAAATCATAGGAAGAGAACTACAAAATCGACATATTAAGTCTGGCTATTCTGATTCAGATGTAATTGAAGTAGAGTGTTTGTTCATTGCATTTTTAGTGGAACACCATATTCTACTGTGTTCAGCTGATTAAACAGTTGCCAAGAAGTTCATCCAGATATTGTCTTTATTGATTGTGTGCCACATTATTAAGTCTACCACTTAAAATAGGTGAAATTATTGTCGATATTTATTATTTCCAAAAGAAAAGGGCGTCATAGGAAATTTCAAAACCTCTTCAATAAAGCATATTAGAATATACTCTTTGACTGAAAAGTTTGTTAACCCTTTCGCGGGCAAAATAGTTCTGGCAGCCTAGCAAACCAAATTAATCTTAAAAACTATCTAAAACTGTCTTCTTAGTATTATGGAGAAGAGAGTCCAAGTTTCTCTGTTTGTCTTTTTGTGTACGAGGAGGTGGGAAGTAATCTTCCCACGGGCACTTCTGGGAAGTAATAAAAAAGCTTGTTGTGTATCAATTTTCTTTTTATTAAAATGCATATTTTATACACAAATATGCTCCTTTCACGTCCAATGTAATTTTCTGAAGCAGGGTTCACTGCATAAAGGTACATCACATGTTGTGCACATTTACCTAGTTCGTTTTTCAGCAACTTTAGTTCTGCAATTTCTGCACCTTCTGTAAGTGTTACTTACAATTGGTTGATGTGTCCCTACACCTATCAATCTTGCATCATCAGGCACTTTCCCTCTTTTTTCCAGAAATGCTAGTTTGCAGCCATACCGTTTTCTATAAGAAAATCCTAAAATCAACTGCCTCTCAAGGTGAAGCCTGTATGTCAGTTGGTCATAATTTCCGGAATTTCTTTTGTTTTGTTTCCATAAAAGCTGTTTACTATTACTTGATCCAATAAAAACTAGAAGATCCTGTGCCACTAGTCTACAGAACGCATTCCTACTGCATGACGTTCCCTAAGTTGGTCAGATCTCCAATAATTTTAATGTAACAACCCACCACTAACTTGTTTTCGATATTGTGAACAGTCACTTCCCCATTCCTCAGTACTTTCTTCCGAATCTGAGTACTCTCCACTAGTACTAGGAATTGCAGGCGTACTTATATCAATATCTGTCTCTGTAACTTCATTCTCAGATTAACTGTTTCTAACCATGTGTGAATCATCCAAAATATTCAGTTCATCTGGAGCTTCAGGACTTTTTCTCCACATCAGAATCACCATGAAAATAATATATCATACACCACATCTTGATACCTTGGGTTATTCATGTCCAAGTATTCAAACATCTGATTGCGGAATAAGCAGATAAATAAAATGTACGATAGCATACAAGGCAGGAAATATGTCACTATTATTCAAATGTGTGCCACTATAATTATAATATGAAATGTTAGGGCCACAGCAATAAATATTTGTACATGAATTATTAAATAATATGTTATGTTCACAAACAGAACATCGATATATAATTATATTTGACATATATAAAGCCTATTCAGTGCAAATATTCCCAACAAGTTATTGAGCTTCTCCAAGTAATACTAACAAGGGACAGTGCCGTGGGAAGATTACTTCCCACTCGAAAAAATTAGCTTTACAAATTACATGTACAATATTTTTTTGTGTGCAACAGTTGAGAATATTGCTAAGGTACCCAATTACATAAATAGCATTCAGAATTTGTTAATGGTTTCCTTTAATAACATTGTATTAGAAAAAAACAGCAATTTCGTCCAACACAGCTTGAAAATGGACGCAAATTTCACAATGATCATCAAGAAATTTGCGTTGCACAGACCACAATGTAAAAATGCACCATAAAGCGATTTTAACATGTTTCTTCAAGCTTCTGGCAGATGGCAGCACTTGTCAGAGGTGGTAAATGCGCTTCCCTCAAGAGCTTTACTCGAATTTGTCAAGTGGGAAGAAGGTTTCCCACTGCCCACGAAAGGGTTAAAGGTTGTGTGTGTCAACAAATAATATAAAGTAAGCAGATGAGGTTTCACTTAAATATACTGTTACAAATTTCTGTATGTTTTGTGTATGGTTAATTAAATTCAGATGTTAAATTTTTTGTCTATATGGAAATACAATTTTAAAAGTTTACTGGTATACTATCTAGTTTTCTTTACTTTACACTTTTTTACATGTTGCTTTATCTGACATTAGTGAATGTAAAATGTTTGTTTCACTTACCTTCAGAGAACTTCATAAATTCCTCCGTACATTTCCTAAGTATCTGAGAAGATATTTTGCAACTGAATTTGAGATCCTCACATGTTCTTTCTGTGACCAGAAATCTGAATGTTTTTTTCTATGATTCATTCTGCTGGTATATATTCATGCAAGTGTGTACTGCATTTTGAGATTGACTTTTTCTAACAGAAATGTGAAACTGGTGTTATCCATTGGCAATTATTTTTTAAAATCCTCTCGATCTCTCTTTCAACATTCTTGCATCACAGTAGTTTGTGTAGTCAATAAACTTTATATATAAAACTAAGAAAGGATAGGGAAAAATGACCCAACGCTTACCGCAGGTGGAGGCAGCTGAGAACGATGAACACAAAAAAGAGAAAATGGAAGAAAAGCGCAGTACGCCAAAATATTGCAGTTTCTTGTGTTCGTTGTTCCCAGCCGCCTTCATCTGTGGTAAGTGTTAGGTCATATTTCCCTACCCTTCCTTAGTTTTATTGCCTTAAAGCATTTTCCTGCTCATTTTATACACACACACACACACACACACACACACACACACACACACAAAGTTGGACTATGAATGGACCATTTATATGAACGTGAGTCTAGTTACCACAAGGCTAATGTTCTTGGGAACATAATGTACTATCACGTATCTGTTAGTTAAAATGTTCGAGCCTTGTATCGCCCAAAAACTACAATTTCAAGTCACACACACTCGCAGCACTGCCACTGTATAGTGCATCGAAAATATGGAGATACTTAAATGACTGAAATAAATATCCACATGCTTTTATTGTAATTTGGATTACTGAGTCACTTTTCATTTCATCTCGAATTAAGCTGTGTTTAAGTGCTCATACACATTCACATGAAGAGCATTACTTGGAACTGAGAAAAGAAAGACTTATTCCATACTATGCTATACTTCATTATTCCTTTGTCGCTTTTTAAAAAAGAAATTTTATTTTGCAGTTGTTTGACCATTGTTTGGCACCAAGCACAGTTGGTGATGGAACTGGATGTGACAACATGACAGCTGTGATTGTACAGTTTTTGCCATTGAATAAGACTGCAAAGCGGTGTCTTTCACCTAAAAGTGAAGGAGAGACATCAAAGCGTCCAAAAACTGAGGAATAAGTTCTGTACAAAGTCAGTCACAGATGGCTGCAGTGTGAATTGTACAAAAAGTGTTAAGTTGGAATTTAGTTTCTACAAACACTTTAAGGATGTTTGAATGTAAGCATTGTACACAATGATTATATTCACAATTCAGCAGGACAGTGATTTTGAAGAACAAAGCAGAGTTATGTATTTAAGTAACATCTCATTTTCCATTTCCTGCAACTGTTGCTACAAGTTATTTGTAAAGGTCATTCTCATTGTATATATATTTATGTTTAACTGTCAAAACACTTGATACATTGAGATTGACTTTGTACAAACTTAATGTCATCTATGTCCAGTTTTATTGGATAACAATGCTAGAAGCTATTCTTTTTATTATATGGTTACATTCTGTTTTAGCTTTTTCGTAATTAACAAAATTAGTTGAACAAATGAAATGTGCATTTTTTAAAGAAAAGTTTTTAATGATCTGCCAAAGAGACCTGTAATTTGTTTAGAATATATATTATTCTGCTTCCTTTTTTAAAAGCTGTTTATTGAAAAAATGAATACATGTAAATCTATGACAGCAAATGCAACAATGGTTTCTTTACTGTTTGGAATTCTTAGCCGATAAATAATAAATAAACCTGTTAGAAAAATGAAATTTCAACGATTTAGTATCAGATTTTCTATTGTCTCTTGTTGCACTCGTTCAGTTTTTTGTAATGACTGATACTGTACTCGAAGCCGTTCCAATTCAGTAGATTTCTCAATAATTAGAGCCTGTAACATATATATTCACTCCACAGCATTATATGTATACATGGAAATTCTGTGTTGAAAAGTATATTTTTATATTCCAACAAATAAAAATGGTGCAGTTTAGTGATCATTAAGTGTATTATTCTTTCTTTCTTTTTTTTTTTATATATTTGAAATTGTCTAAAGTTTGTAACAGTGAAATCTTAAATTTGGCTAAAATTGTTTCCTTAGGAATTCTGCAATTTTTTTTTTTTTTTTTTAATCTTTGAAAACACAGATAAAGTTAATGTACATTAAATAAAAATCTTGGTTACCATAATGATTTCATGACACTTTATTAATTCCATAATGGTACTTAAAGTGCCACGCATTCTGCTACTTTCGTAGCTTGGTATAAACAAACAAACTAGGCCTACATATGAACACAGAGCCCAAATCATGATGCACTTGTCACAAAGCAAATGTGCCTCTAAGATTTAGCACACCCCAAAACCAGCCACAAAAGTTGACTAGGTATAAAGTGTCACTGGTTCATTATTGGCAATGTTTTTGGGGTTTCATAAGGTTTACACAGTGATAGCTAATTACTTCATACCTATTGTGTGTTAAGATGCAGAAGAAGAAAAAAATTTACAAATCCAACTTTTTTTCAAAGAAAATGTTGCTATATATATTTTTCATAGTGAAAGTCTTAAGTATAAAAGTGGTGGATTCAAATTTAAACAACTTTTAACTAAGAATTTGTCGAATAATTTATTATTTCAAGAAATTATTAATTAATGGTTTGTTTATTCTTGATATTATGTGTTCAAATATCTGTGCAAATCATGACGGGCATCATTCTCATTCCATTAAAATTTCTCTGATACCCAATAGCATCATTCTGAATGAAGACTTGTCGAAAATTGCAGCCACAAAATACCCCATATCTATATAACTCTTTAAGTTTCCAGTTTTACAGCTGATATGAAAATTAGGATAATGTGAATTTCATCAGATCCAATATTAGAATTTTTATTATTGTTGTTGTACACTTATCTGTACAAATTGCCACGAGTGGTTACTTTTCCATAATACGTTATTGCCCAGATATCTTGCTTTATTTTATCCTATAACTTTTTTGATAAGTCTCATATCTAATATTAAGTAACAGTGATCATTATCAGTAAAAGATTCATAAGAAGTAAGTATAAATTCCTAAGACAATCAACTTCGACTTTATGGAAAACCACAAATGAAAATAACAAATTAATGAAGGTAGGGAAAAAACTTCATTGAAACTAAAAGCAATTTTGTTTGAATTTGTGATTTTACAACTACAATAATTAAAAGTATTTTTATCTGTTTTTGATTAGAAATTCTGTGATAAAAGAATTTACCTCCAATATGATGTAATAAATACCCCACCACTTCTATTGTTATATGGAGGAGAATAAATGCCGAAGTTAGCACACTTGGAAGAAAGGAAGACGACCTATTGGAAGACCATAGACAAGATGGATGCACTAGGCACAGAAAGACGAGGCCAAGGGAGTTGACTGGAGACAAGTAGTGGAGGAAGATTCTTGGAGAGATCAAAAGAGGATCTGCCAGACAACCTGCAGAATCAGAGATGTCAGATGGTGATGATGGATTATATAATTTCCTATTCATTCGCCAGACCTCCTGGAAGGCTATTACCGAGGTCCATATTTCTTAAATAGGTATACCAGGCAAAACCAGCAAACAAATGAATAGTTAAATCTGAAAGAAGTCTAATAGTTCAATATGAAAATGTTTTTAAAGAGAGGTAGTCTTCACAGGTTTGAAGTGAATTATAAAGAATCTATTATCTTGTATGAGTGGCTGCGTCGAACGCAAGTCTTGAGCAAGCCCAGTCACCTACCTCTGTTAACTTCAAAAAGGGGCTTTCACCCAAAATATAGTTTTTTTTCTTTGTGTGTTTTGAGTTGCTGCTGCCCTCCTCCCTTCAATTTCAGTGAGTGTTGGGTGTATTTTCCCTTTCTTTTCCATGTGAATCTATTATCTTGTTTTATTACTTGTGTATACAGTGAATGTCATCAGTATGAAAATTTGTTAACTTGCAGAAATAACCAAGCTACTTTTACCTTTAACCTCAGCTACACTAACATATCCATGTTTATATATATTGTTATGGGGAAAAAAGGTGCTATAAAGCAGATACGTTAAACATTTGGATGGGAGAATAATCACCACTTGCCAAGGTAGAAGATTACTACAGCGTGGAAACATTAAAAACCACGTAGACACACAAAGCTATGAAATTTTCAGGTATATAATCCTTCAACAATATAGGATTAGCCTAAATGATTCATAGGGTTTCAAAACACTGCGTATTGAGAAGTATAAGACTGACAAAGACAAGTGGAGGTGGAGAGTGCAACTGTTCTAGGGATTCATTAAGAGAAATAAGGGTACATTTGAGGCTTTTAAAAACTAGTTTATTGGTTGGTTGATTGCATGGCACAACACTAAAATTGGAGCGAGGAGGGACAAGTAGCACCGTAAGTCTTCTGTGCAGAACTGATTCACATTGGCGTGTAGACGAAGTTGCACTACATAGAGGAATATGTGTGTGTTCACTCTAAATTTCTACAGTAGAGAAAGTGTATGTGTGTGTAGCTGTTTGCTTAAATAAGATAAGTGGGGATTAAGTTGGTCGTTCGCTATTTTTGAGGGCTTGAGAAGTCGCTCCGTATAGTTGTGCTTCGTCGAAGGCAAAGTAATATTGCTGAGTTAGAAAATTTGGAATTTCAAGTAGTCATTCTGAAGTATGTTTGTTCATCGCAGCAAAAGTGCCATGTTTAAGTGAGCAGGGCCGGCGGATAATGTGGGTATGGTGGGTGGCAGTGCCCAGTCGGAAAATTCAGAGTGGGTAAAATACCCACCCGGAATTTGAAAGTAACTGAGTGTGCATAAAGGAAAGACCTGAAAGAAAGAGAGAGCAGCTAAGCATATTGATTTCATTATCCAAAAAGCATGTAAAATTAATGGTGTCCCCAATGTCTTGAGCGAAGCGCAAAAGTTCTTTGTTTCAACAGCTATCGCCTACTGAGCACAATTGACTGCAAACAATCGTTAGGTGTAAAAGCAAACATATTTTGTAAAATATTGTACGCCCAAACAGAAGACGTGTTGGCAGGATCGGTGTGTATTATCGTCAAAAAAGTTCGAATAGAACAATGAAGGCCTTGGCGACACAAGGTCTGTCTGCGAGATGAGCCAACAACAATTCAAATTTCATGGCATTTTTAAAGGCTTGCACTAAAGATGTGACTGAACTAAAATTGTGGCTCCAAAGGGATGGTTACAAATAGCTTCATCATGGCTGTCGGAATGAAATTCTTGAATTGGTAGCTACTCTATTTTCTGGAATCATGGAAGAAATAGGAGCATCTTACCCAAGAATCGTTTCAGATTTCACTGCAAGTGAACATTTTATTGGATTGTTTTTAACTGCAAACACCAAGGCAGCAACCTAATTTGATCTGATCACTGACATTTTCGCCAAGCACAAATTGGCGCTATCAAAACTCAGAGGCCAGTGCTACAATAGGGCTTCTAAAGTTTCTGGAAAAATAACAGGATTTCAGTTACGAAAACGAAAAGAAAAGCCTCGAGCTTTATTTGAACAATGTAGTGCTCATAATCTCCATCTTGTAGTATGTTTCAGAAGATGATGTGTTTATTATCCATAATTGTGTAACACATGCAAATGAGTTAAAAACTGTTAGGGACTTTAATTTTATTAATGAAAAATATATATTAATCCTCACAATGCAATGTATATGCAAATAAAGAAGTAATTACAAACAGTTAGGAAATATTCAAGAAACATTAAAAGTGTGAAAATAGAGTTCAAGAGTTAATTGTTAGAAATTATTGCAAGGTAAGTATTGTGTGGGGTAGATACTTCTAGAAATAAATATATTACCCATCGGCGAGTCTAAATAAAAAGAAATGTGCCAGAACAAGTTTAGAAGTGACCACTGACTGAAGGTATGAGAAATTTCAGTACTCACTTCACCAGATAAAGTGAAAGTGATCTCCACTTAAAGAAGGTAAGAGTGTGGGGGTGATGTGTCCGATTGCTGATTGACATGTCTCTACCTGCCAAGAAATTAAATAACAATGATAAATACATACATAATGGAAAAACTGACAGTCTCCTCCTGCATTTGTTCTTATCTTATTCTCATTACTTTTCTCGCAATCTTTTAATTCTCTACGCTCTTTACTTCTGGTATTTCAACATTCTCTGTTCTCTCTTGGTCTTGATTCCATTAGCCGGGTCCTGGAATGTGGGCATGACTTGCTATGTTCCTTCACTGTAATGTGCACCCATCTTCCCAAAATCCTGCCCCTGCACATGCTTTAGCACACCAACCAATCTAACGAACATCTTGGTCGACAAATACTGCACCCTTCACATTTTCTCAAATCGCTACATGGATCCTTTATAAGCAACTGACCTTACTGCAAAACTTATAGCATGCAACCTTGATCTACTCTAACCCAGCCAGCTTTCAATCAGAATGAATGGCTACTGGCAAACAATCTCTGCTCCAACCTAGACTACCCACTTGAAATCCATGCTTGTTTCCATAACCCTCACAATCTCAACAAGTATTTTTACTGTAAGAGTGGTTAGAGTTTTACCGTTAAATACCCCCGCTGTTGGAACTACTGTACCAACAGATTCTGAACACCAGGCATTCGCCTAACCTCAAACTCCGATAAGGTCTTTGCCAATAAACCCATCACTTACTGTTTATTTATTCTTTGTCTGTTTTTTCCCCACTATTATTCCCTTATTTATGAACTTTATATATTTGACACTAAGGAAAAAAGAAGTGTCTGTTAGGCAATACAAATAACAAAGGATAGGGAAAAGAGCCAGCACTTACCAAAGTTGAAGGCTGCAACGAGTGAATAACACATAAGATAGACACAAAAATATAATATTTCAGTATAAAATCTTATTCATGCACTAGAGAATGAGTCACTTGACCGAAGGTTACCCCATGACTTTGGTAACCTTACGCCCTCCCAAATGTCAAGTCCATTAGTTTCAATACTGGCTTTTAGCATTGTTTCTTGTCTTGTTAATACTGTATTAATACATGTTTTGCATGATTTCATAGTGCCTTAGGTAGCGTGCATAAACCACGTAGCTCCATTCTGGCCTCCTGTGAAACCCCCTCTCCCCCACGTAGCCCTATGTGGCTTTTGCCTCAACCCCACCACCCCACGTAGCTTTTTTCCCCCTTTTGATTCCAGAAAACATTTTGTACTGTTTTCTCTTGTCAGACTATTGTAAATTACATACGGAGATAATTAATATGGAACTTTTTAAATTCAGCAACAGGACATTTAAAGTACGACTGTTGAACTTTATAAACAGGATCTGGAGAGGAGAATACCCACCTCAAAGCTGGCAGAGGGCAATTGTCATCCCAATTCACAAAAAAAGGAGACGTCAAGGATTGCAATAAATATAGAGGAATAAGCTTGCTCAATGCTGGTTATAAAATTTACTCAAGCATTATTAAATCAAAATTGCATAAATTTTATGAACCACTACTTGGAGAAGAACAAAATGGGTTTCGGAAGGGTAGATCATGTGCAGATGGCTATTTCACACTCAAGATGCTAATTGAGAAACAGAAAGAGTTTAATCTGGAAACACACCTGGCATTTATTGATATCAAAAAAGCTTTCAATACAATTGACAGAAGAAAACTTTGGCTAATTATGGCAGAAAGTAACACCCCACCACAGATCATAAAAGCAATTCAAAACATCTACAGCCACAATGTAATCGCAGTCAGAACTGGACAACAGCTGTCGGAATGGAAACCCATTAATCGAGGAGTGAGACAAGGATGTTGCCTATCACCACTATTATTCAGCATATATATAAACAAAATCATTAGTAACTGGAGACAAAACCCCATGGTAGAATAATAATAGACAGACAGACCAACCTGGATACATTACTGTTTGCAGATGACCAAGTGCTTATTGCTGAGTCAGAAGATGACCTGCAGAGATCGGTATATAACCTCCATATTACAGCAAAAGAATATAGCATGGAGATTTCCCTCAATAAAACCAAGGTTATGGCCTTTATTGGAAAAAACCACAAAAGAACCAAAATCTCAATAGACAACACGCCCATAGAACAAGTAGCAGAATTTAAATACCTAGGTTACAACCTCAGCTACACCCTAGAAACCGATATGCAACAAAAAATCACAAATTTCACGAAAGTTACAGGAATAATAAATAACATTTTCAGACCATCTCTAGTTCAATGGCACACAAGAATCATGCTATATAACACCCTGGCTAAACCTACACTACTGTATGGTAGCGAGGCCTGGACACTACGCAAAGGTGATGAACGGAGACTAACGGCGGCTGAGATGCGATTTATGAGGAAAACAGCTGGCTACACATTACAAGACAGAAAGAGATCTGATGATATCCTTAAAGAACTTAAAGTAAAACCAATTCTCCAAACTGTACAAAATTACAGAACATCTTGGACAGAACATGTACTGAGGATGAAGACGGACCGGATCCCACGGAAAATTCTCAAATACCATCCCAGAGGCAAGAGAGATATAGGAAAACCACCAAGAAGATGGATTGAGACCGTAACAGGCCACCAGGCCTAGTACCGGACAGGAAGAAGTTTATTGACTGAGGGAAATAAACATTCAGATGCTGTTGCGAGTTCTGTTCCTCATTTTAACTGTAAAAAATGTTATGAAAGGAAATCTACGTGGCCTGGCTTGGAACCCTCCCCCCAGCGTAGTCTTCCAGACAACCCCTCCCTCCCCCTCTGGTCCGAGCCACGTAGTTTGTGCACGGTCCCTTACGTGTCAAACTCCACTGTTGTTTTTATAAAGATTGGGTGCAGCCACATTTGCAATTCAGAAATACGTGATCTCCGTATGAGGAAACTAGTTTAAAATATATATATATATATATAATAACAATGAAAAAAGACGCTAAGTAGCGGAAAGGAATCAAATAAGGATAGGGAAATGAGCCACCACTTACCTTTAGATGATGGATGTGGGGCGCGAACACACAGAAAAGACACAAACACAAATAATAAAGAAATTTTCGGGAAAAACCCTTCTTCAACAAGAGAACATTATGGGAGGTGGGTGCACCCGGAGACTGCCTCACGGAAAGACCGCCGGTCGAGAAAATGGTGGGGGAAAATTCAAACATAGGAAAAGTAGAGGGGCAGTGAATCAGAGCTCATACTCGAGCAAAAATTAATATCCAAACTGATTTCTGGTTGGTGGGAAGATCAAAATATAATATATATTGGAAAAAAAATTTAAAATATTATACAAATAAAAATATATATATAATAATAATAATAATATTTATGAAGTAAACATCACCTCAGGTTAGTGGTGGTTCAATATAGGTAGTGGAAAGGAGAGGAATTAAAAAAAAAAAAAAAAATAAAAAAAAAAAAAAAAAAAAAAATGACCGGGTATTATCTTAAGTTGAGACCAGGTGGTTGCCTTGTGCCAAGTTTGTACTGGTAGGCAAGTTCCCACCTTCTGAGTTCAGAGAAACTGCTGCTATTAGGGAGAACTCTGATAGCACGGACTGTGTAACAAGAGTTGAAATTATTCAAGTTGTGGGTTATGGCATGGGCAACACAGAACCCAAAGCACCCAGTTGCTGCCCATGCCATAACCCACAACTTGAATAATTTCAACTCTTGTTACACAGTCCGTGCTATCAGAGTTCTCCCTAATAGCAGCAGTTTCTCTGAACTCAGAAGGTGGGAACTTGCCTACCAGTACAAACTTGGCACAAGGCAACCACCTGGTCTCAACTTAAGATAATACCCGGTCATTTTTTTTATTTTTTATTTTTTTTTTATTTTATTTTTTTTTTTTTTAATTCCTCTCCTTTCCACTACCTATATTGAACCACCACTAACCTGAGGTGATGTTTACTTCATAAATATTATTATTATTATATATATATTTTTATTTGTATAATATTTTAAAATTTTTTTTCCAATATATATTATATTTTGATCTTCCCACCAACCAGAAATCAGTTTGGATATTAATTTTTGCTCGAGTATGAGCTCTGATTCACTGCCCCTCTACTTTTCCTATGTTTGAATTTTCCCCCACCATTTTCTCGACCGGCGGTCTTTCCGTGAGGCAGTCTCCGGGTGCACCCACCTCCCATAATGTTCTCTTGTTGAAGAAGGGTTTTTCCCGAAAATTTCTTTATTATTTGTGTTTGTGTCTTTTCTGTGTGTTCGCGCCCCACATCCATCATCTAAAGGTAAGTGGTGGCTCATTTCCCTATCCTTATATATATATATATATATATATATATATATATATATATATATATTCACTCCTTAATGCCATATGTAACAATATTCTGGGGGCAATTCTACTCGGTAGTGTGTTCAGAGCCCAAAAGTGAGTAATAAGAATAATGCCTGGGGTTAGCAATAGAACTTCATGCAGAGAGCTGTTCAGAAATTTAGGGATTTTAACATTGGTAGCTGATTATATATACATATTAATGTCCTTTGTAGTCATAAGTTATACTGTGTGAAGACAATTTTTCCTTCTAGTTCCATAATTGTGTATTTACTGTGTGTTTCAAACAATGATTACAAGTCACCATTTGTTCAAAAAGCAGTCCGATTTTCAGGTATACATATCTTCAATAAGCACCCAACACACATTTTAAATAAGATTAAATTCAGGGTAAAATTAAAAGAATTGTTTAGTTGACTGCTCCCTCTACTCTGCCGAAGAATTTATTTCTAAGTTATCTACAAAATAATTGCTAGTAGTTGGTGTAATTACAGTTGATATAATAAATGTACCATTTCTGGTTTTTTTATGAAATTTTTTATTTCTAAATTGGCAACATCCCGCAGAGCCAGTATCATGTATGGGGATCTATGGAAAATGAATGTATTGTATAATAAACAAATGGGGAGAAAGGCATCATTTAATGACAATACATAAAAAATAATGTAACTGGAAAAAGGAGAATGGGATTCGGCATATACCAGGTGTGTAAATATGAAACCAGAATTTGCCGATAGATGGCTCTAGTTATCAATGCAGTTACCAACAGATTGCTTCAATGTCACCATTTTCTTTTCTTGACAGATTTTCCACTCACAACAATACAAGTTTCATATGACTGTAGTGTTCAATAAAGTTAAATATGTCACAGACATCGTTGATTTTCTGCTACCATCTACAGAAAACTGCTGCAGAATTGCATTGAATGCTTTTCAAAGCTTAAGGGAAGCATGCTCTCTGCAAATTGCAGTGTTTTGAGAGCTTTAAAAAATTCAAAAGTGGTGATTTTGACCTGAGAAGCGAAGATCATGGAGGAACTCCAAAGACACTGAGTTGCAAGCATTGACAGATGAGGATGATGCTCAAACGTAACACCAACTTGGAGTTCAATTAAATGTAACACAGAAAGCTGTCTCCACATGTTTAAAAGCGGTGGGAAAGATCCAGAAGATGGGAAAATGGGTACCACATGTACTGAATGAAAAACAGTAAATAAAATGAAAAACCACTTGTGAAATGCTGCTTGCTAGGTATACAAGAAAGTCATTTCTCCATCGAATTGTAACAGCTGATGAAAAGTGGATATATTTCAAGAACCCTGAGCATAATGGATCACAGGTCAGGGCGGTGTAACGGTTAGCATTCTCGCCTCGCATTCGGAAGGACGGCGGTTCGAATCCCCGTCCAGGCATCCAGATTTGGGTTTTCCATGGTTTCCCCAAATCACTCCAGGCAAATGCCGGGATGCTTCCTTCAAAAGGCCATGGCCGAATTCCTTCCCATTCCTTGCCCTCCGTCCTTTCCCGTCTCTAAAGACCTCGATGTTAAAAAGAGACGTAAAGCAGTTACAAAAAACTCCAGGTGTACCATCAACTTAAAGGCCAAATCGCTATGGAAAGAAGACAATGCTCTGTATTTGGAGGAATCAAAATGGTGTGATCTATTACGAGCTACTAAAACCTGGTGAAACTATTAATACCGAATATTATTGACGGCAAATGATCAATATGAATCAAGCACTGCGGGAAAAATGACTAGAATACCAGAAAAGGCAACACAATGATTTTGCTTCATGACAATGCGCCAACACACAGCCAAACCGGTCAAGGAAATGATTGAGGCACTTAGTTGGGCGATACTGGTGCATGAGGCTTACTCACCTGACTCAGCTCCGTCTTTTTACATCAATGTGACAGGCACTCGCTGAGCAGCACTTCACTTCTAGTTTGCGTCAAAAGAGCAAAAAAAATAAAAATATTTTTGCTTGGCATTCATAAATTACCAGAGAAAGGGGGAAAATGAATATCTAGCAATGGACAATATTTCAAATAAGGTACTTTGTGTCTTTTGATACAATAAACGTGTATTTTTTATGAAAAAATTCCGGTTTCTTATTTACACACCTGGTATTATTTAATATGGATAGAACAGTGTAGAAGAAGTTAACATAATTAAAAAGTTCCTGTTTTTGAAACTCTTCATTGCATTATCCCTATTTCTCAAAATTTAGTAAATTGATTCATACTGATAATTAAGTTTAACATAAATGATAAAAACCTCATCTACTGAGCACATTTATTTTGATGGAGGTAAAATGAAATTTTTAACCTCACATAGCAACCAACATCATAATGTTACTAGCTCTAATAATCTCAACACTATCAGAGCATATAAAAATCTTTAAAAAATTAAAATTTGTGTGCCTATGTAGACTTAAAACAGGAGGTACATGTGGTTAGGTTGGAATGCTGCTTGCACCAGAAATTTCATTATACTGATATGCTATTTCCAATATATTAATTCTTCAAATTAATTTTAAAAAAAAAATCGATAAGCTCAGCTACTTATTCAAAACGAAATATTTTGGAACACTCCGATGATCAGTAACATTCATATAGTAATTGAAAGGCATACGTATAAAACTTCTAGTTTCTTTTAATCTGCAAGGTTTGTTATCCGTTGTTGTTTCCATTCTAGCAGTATCATTCTTCAAGGTATTGCTAAAAATATCATTAAATTTAAGCTGCATTAGCACTTGATATATTGCACTATTTGTGTACTGGAAGTTTCCGATCACCAAATAACTGCAACAAGCTGCCAATTTATGAAATGAAAGTCATGACTACAAGAAGTTCCTATAATCAATTACGGTTGCATGCCAAGGAAAAATGTCAACCCAAGGAAGTAGTTTCTCCATTAATGAGTTTACTTGATGCACTGCCAGAAAATAGTTCACTAATAATGTGTGGATTTTGGTAATTAAATATATGTTGCAGTAATTCATCTATTCAATTGGAAGAATTAATGGAAGTAGCAAGATATAAATTCCTTATTTCAAAATTTGAAAATCATTCTTGTTTAAACCATAACACATCTACCAGAAGTGAGCACTCTAATAAAATCAAAATACCTGTAGTTGCTGGTGCTCAGATTCTCTCTGTTTTGTTACAGATTTAAGCATGTTACGAAAACCAATTGCCTTGATCTTCTCTTTTTCTACTTCCTTCTCCATATTGTCTACCAGTGAAATAAATCCATCTGCAAGCTTCTGAAATTCAGTTATTTCTGAAAGCAAGTATGTTATTTAAATAAATAAATAGCGACATGCATACAGGTAACTACCGGGTGTTTCAAAAATGACTGGTATATTTGAAAAATCAATAAAAAACTAAACGGGCAGCGATAGAAATTCACCGTTTGTTGCAATATGCTTGGGACAACAGTTAATTTTCAGGCAAACAAACTTTGAGATTAGTTACAATTTTCAACAACAGGTGGCGCTGCAGGCCATTTTAAAGATATAGAAGTAAACGCAGTCTGTGAGTTCGCCATTCTGTAAGTCGTCTTTCTGCTGTAAGCGTGTGCTGTTCACAGATTGCAAGTTTGCTGTGAAAAAAATGGTTTATTCCTTAGAATAATCGTACTTTAGATTTTTCCATACTGCAGCGCCATCTGTTGTTGAAAATTGTAACTAATTTCTAAAGTTTGTCAGCCTGAAAATTTACTGCTGTCCCAAGCACATTGCAACAAACGGTGTATTTCTATCGCTGCCTGTTTAGTTTTTATTGATTTTTCAAATATAACGGTCATTTTTGAAACACCCTGTAACTCATTTTCAACCCTATATTAAAAAACATATAAAAAATATTATTACACAACATTTGAGAGTGCTTCACTAATAGGATGTAGGGTGAATGACATGTGCAATATATATTTTAAGAGCTTTCCTGAGTGAGAATGGCTGGATGTTATACTGTTGTTAAAACATTTTTAAATCAATAAAGAAATATATATGAGGTTAAATGTAATAAGCCAGAACTTTCAAAAAATGCCTGAAATTTGGTACACGTTCCTCAGGTGTTGGTACTTCAGTTTTTCTCGTCGAGTTACATAAGTATCCATAATCAAATTGCAGTGCCGTGGTTATGACAGCCCAGCCAAATACATTATACGGTTCAATTTTTGATTGGAATACACTGGGTACACTGTTTTCTATGCAATAAAGTTATATTTTCAAGAAACATTGTGAGTGCAAGCAGTAGTTAAACAGTATGTTCCTTTGCACCACATTAGGCACGATTTAACTCGGCTTACATTGCTTGAATGAACAGTAGGTTTCATAATGTGGCAGCATTATCACAACTACTGCAATATGATGATGGATTCATATGTAACATGAAAAGAAAAAAAAAGATAAAATGTTTTGATATCTCACTTAGTTCTCGAGATAACAAATGTCAAAAATAAGATTTTTTTTTTTTTTTTGCTGTCGTCAGTCTTTAGACTGGTTTGATGCAATCCTCCATCCCTTCCTATCCTGTGCTAACCTCTTCATTTCTACATACCCGTTACAACCCACGTCCTCAATTATCTGCTTCATATATTCTAATCTCTGTCTACCTCTACAGTTCTTACCTTCAACTGTTCCCTCCACTAACAAATTAACCAATCCAGCATGTCTCAAAATATGACCCACCAGCCTGTCTCTTCTTTCCGTAAGCTTCTTCCATAAACTTCTTTTCTCACCCATCATTTCCAAAACTCTTTCATTTCTTACTTTGTCTGTCCACCTAATTTTCAGCATTCTTCTGTAGCACCACATTTCAAATGCTTCAAGTTTCTTTCTTTCCGGTATTCCTAAAGTCCATGTTTCGCTACTGTAAAGTGCTGTGCTCCACACATAGAGTTTTAAGAAGTTCTTTCTAATTCCTAGATCAATATTTGAAACTAAAAGGTTTCTCTTTTTCATGAAGGCTCTTTTTGCTAGTGCTATTCTGCTTTTAACATCATTCCTGCTTCGGCCATCGGTTGTAATTTTGCTTCCCAAGTAACAGAACTCACTCACTTCTCCTATTGCATCAGATCCTATTTTTATATTTAATCTGCTAGTATTGGTATCATTTCTGCTACATTTCATCACTTTTATTTTACTTTGATTTATATTCAGTCCAAAGTCTTCCTTCAGTATTTTGTTCATGCCATTCAATAACTTCTCAATATCCTCAGCCCTCTCTGCTAATAAGACAATGTCGTCAGCAAATCGTAGCATACTGATTTTTTTTCTCCCTGAAAACTTATGCCACATGGAAATTTTTCTTTGACTTTCTTCATTGCTTCTTCTACATACAAGTTGAATATTAACGGAGATAGACTACAACCTTGTCTCACACCCTTTTTAACTGATGCATGTCTCTCGTGATTCTCTACTTTTATTACAGCCACTTGATTCTTATATAGTATTCTTCTATCTCGATACTTTAGGCCAGACTTCTTTAAAATTTTGAACATCTTGTCCCACCTAACATTATCAAAAGCTTTTTCTAAATCAACAAATGCCATAAAAGTATCTTTGTTTTTCTTGATCCGCCCTTCAAGTATTAATCTTAAAGACAGAATTGCTTCCCTTGTACCGCGATTTTTCCTAAACCCAAACTGATCTTCACCTACTATCTCTTCTACTACCATTTCCATCCTTCTGTATATTATTCTGGTCAGTAATTTTGAAGCATGTGATGTTAGACTAATGGTGCGATAATTCTCACATTTGTCGGCTTGTGCTTTCTTTGGAAGTGTGAAGATGATATTTTTATTAAAATCAGTAGGAATTTCTCCTGTTTCATAACGTTTTGATATCAGCTTGAATAATCTTTCGATACCTTCCTCTCCTAGAGATTCAAGAAGTTCTGAAGGGATTTCATCAATTCCAACTGCCTTATTTGCTTTCAAGTCATTCAGAGCTTTATTAAATTCTGTCCTCAAAACAGGATCTCCTAACTCATCAATGTCGATATCGCCTTCCTTTTCCAATACACTATTGTTCAAGTCGTCCCCATCATACAGTTTCTCAATGTATTCCTTCCATCGGTTAGCTCTATCTTCTGAGCTTAAAAGAGGTTTCCCTTCGGCAGTTTTAATGTTCATACCTCTTTTCTTCATTTCTCCAAAATTCTGTTTGATCTTTCTATATGCAACATCTACTTTTCCTACGACCATTTCCTTTTTTACTTCTTCACACTTTTCTTGTAGCCATTTTTCTTTTGCTATTTTGCATTTCCTATTTATTTGATTTCTAAATTGCCTGTACTGCTCTCTTCCTGCTTCATCCTGAGCATGTTTGTACCTTCTTCTCTGATCCATCAGCTGCAAAATTTCTTCTGTGATCCAAGGTTTTCGGGCAGCTTGTTCCCTAAAGCCTAAGGTTTCTTTGCCAGCTTTCATTATTTCGGTCTTTAATGCATTCCATTCGTCCTCGGTTGAGCTCCTTTCACAGTTAATTCTTAGACCTAAGTCTACCATTTCTGCAAATTTTTCTCTTGTGCTAGATTGTTTCAGTTTATTCACTTCTAGTCTGTTCTGCTTATACAGCTTCCTTATTCGCTTGAATTTCAGCCTGCACTTCATTACTATCAAATTGTGGTCCGAGTCTATGTCTGCTCCTGGGTACGCTTTACAGTCTAGAACTTGATTCCTGAATCTCTGTTTGACCATGATATAATCTAGCTGATATCTGCCTGTATCCCCAGGACGTTTCCAGGTGTATATTCTTCTTGCATGGTTCTTAAACAGTGTGTTCCCCACAAGTAGCTTATATCTTTCACAAAATTCTAGCAACCTGCTTCCTCGCTCATTTCTTTCTCCTAGACCAAAACTTCCTACAGTATCCCCTCTTTTCCTTCTCCCACTATTGCATTCCAATCACCCATGATTATTAGATTTTCCTCCCCTTTCACATATTGGATTAATTCTTCAATTTCAGCGTATATTTTTTCTATTTCTTCGTCATCTTCCTGTGACGTTGGCATATATACTTGTACTAATGTGGTTGGGACGGGCTTAGTTTCTAACCTCATCAAAATAATCCTGTCACTAAATTGTTCATAATAACTCACCCGTTTCCCTACTTTCTTGTTCATTACAAATCCTACACCAGTGACTCCATTGACAGCTTGTGTGCTAATTTTCCTGTGTTCCCCAGACCAGAAATCCTGTGCGTCCTTCCATTTAATCTCACTAATCCCAACAACATCTAACTTAAGTTGTTCCATCTCCCTTTTTAAGTTTTCTAACCTACCTGCCCTATTCAGACTTCTAACATTCCACGCTCCGACTCGTAGAATGTTTCTATCCATTCTGATGACTCCTCCCTGAGCAGTCCCCACCCGGAGATCCGATTGGGGGACTATTTTACCTCCGGAATATTTTACCCAGGAAGAAGCCATCATGATATATGTAATTTGAGAGGATTACATGTCCTCGGGATACCCTTTGGGTCTTTAATGCAGTGGTTTTCCGTTGCCTTCTGCATCCCCATGCCGTTGATCATTTCTGATTCATCCGCCTTTAGGGGCCGTTTCCAACCCCAAGGGCAAGAGGGTGCCCTGAACTGCTCCCCGCTCTTCCGCCCTCCTTTCGGAGGCCGTTGGCAAGCAGTGGGTGACTCCTTATACCGGGAATCTTTCAGTCGCCAGAGCCTCGTCCGTGCAAACAGGGTGCACCACGTGAAGGAGAAGTTGACCATTGGTTGGAAAAGACTAGTATAGTGTCTCCAAAACCCTTACACCCCAAAAATTAGATATCTAGGTATTATTCCTTGTGCCTTTGGCAACTTATTTTTTCTGGTCCAGTCCCAGGCCCCATTTCAACCTACCTACAGCTGGAAAAAAGAAAACAAAATGCCCATTGTGTGTATCCTGCATGTAGTTCCTTGTGCCTTCGGCGATTTTGTCCAGGCCACATCTAAATTTAACCCCCTTTCAGACAATATACCTTGAGAACAAGAATCCATCATCTAATTTCGCTTTGGCAAAATTTTTCTTCCAGTACAGGCAATATTTGCACATAACCACCACACTTTTGAGACAGTATAACTCGAGAAATAAGCAAACTTTTATTTCTCACTTTCAATTTGTCTCGTCAAGTTACATAAGAATCTGTCGGTAAAACTGTGGCAACACAGTTATCATAGAATCCCCCATAATATCTCTCATATTCAACTTGCCACAGTACCATGCACTACAGGCTTCCTGTATTTCATTTAAGCTTTACTTTAATAAGCAGCATTTGTAAGTTGATTGTACATAAAGTTAGTTTCAACTAAATCAATACCGAAATAATATAATAACATGTACACAGGTTTAATAGGGAAACTACTGAAGATGCTTCTGTGAAATAAGTAAAATGTGTTCAGTAAAGAAGTAAATTGGAAAAAAATCAAGGACACAGACCAAAATCATTTACCACACATTTGTAATTATTATCTGGAACTGAGGAAAATGCTCAACAGCATTCAATAATTATATCACTAAATGTCATTGTACCCATAACAGTAACATACAAATGTCATAATGCTGCATAAAGCAAGTACCCATATCAGCAATGTATTTTGCTTAGTCAGGTCTAGCTTACAATACAATAGATCAGGAATTACTTTCAGATGTGTTTGAAATTGATGCCACAACATGGTGACCCCTGCAAAAATACAATACTTAGTAATCTGTTTATAAATATCACTGGCATAGGCATCAGATCGAACTGTCAATCTTATGATATGTTGATATAGCACCTTAAATAATATTCATGATACTGTGTAAACCATGGCTAGTTGGGGAAAAAAACCTGTTTTTTCAAGCTTAAAATATGGCTAACACATTTCCTATGCATTACTATTCAATAAAAACTGTAAGCAAAGCCGAAGAAACAGGTAAGATATACAATTTAATTCATCGGGTAATGTGCAACATGAGCCAATGTGCGGCTACCATCAGTGGCGTAGCTAGGTCAACAAGGGCCCCGGTGCAAAAAATTTATTTTGGGCCCTCAGGCCAGATGGGCGACTTTTTTTTTTGCTTTGTGTGCTGGTAGGGGCCCCCTGAACTGAGGATGGGGGCCCTTGAATTGTTCTTTAGGGGCCCCTGAGCAGTGGTTGGGGCCCCCGCTTGAGCAGCGAGGGCCCTTAGTGAGGGGCTCCTGTGTTCTCAGGGGCCCCTTAGACGACGGTAGAGCTAAAAAAAGAAAAAGGTCACCAGTTTGCCGTGAAGGCTCGTGGGCCCTCTAAACTGCGCTTGAGGGCCCCTAGAGGTGTGCTTAGGGGCCCCGGTGCACTGCACCGCCTAGCCCCATAGTAGCTACGCCCCTGGCTACCATCATTACCATGACTCTTCTGCATGATGATTTTCATGGAGCTGTATTTGCAGAGATTGTGGTTAGGTTGAAATGCTGCTAGACCAGAATGACAACTCATTTTCCATGGTGTATAGTGGATTTTGAAGGTGACTGCCATACTGAATTCTGACTATAATGAAATCCGAAGTGACTTGGGCTATATATTGCCACTAATTCAGTAATTTGAGTATCCATATTTTTTGGCGTGCATTACAATTTCGTTAGCTTTTTTTCAAATACTTTTCCTTGAAGTGTAAAACCCAAGGAAGCAGTTAATCATATTTTCAATCCCCACAGGAGAAAATATTCTTCTAACCATTCTTTAAACAGTAGTGAACATTCATACAATTGCACATCAATAAAAAAAATCAATTATGTATCTCTGCACTTGGATATGTTGTGATGCTATTCTCTCGTATGGAAAAAAGTAGTTCTAGTGGTATTTTATTTTAAAATAAACCTGCATAATTTCAAAAAAATATTTGGTTCTTTAACAGCTAACAATACTGCTGCTCTACATTACATCATGTATAACCAAACAACAGTTTTAGTGGAGGCCGTGGTTACAATGGAATGCACTCTGGATCACAATGACAATTTCTATTTCCTGGAACACCATTAGACACAGTTTTTTTTTTTTTTTTTTTTTTTTTTTTTTTTTTTTTTTTTTTTTTTTTTTTTTTTTTTTTGTAACAGTTTAACGTCCCTTTATAACAACGTGGTCTTTAGAGACGGGAAAGGATGGGGGCAAGGAATGGGAAGGAATTCGGCCATGGCCTTTTGAAGGAAGCATCCCGGCATTCACCTGGAGTGATTTGGGGAAACCATGGAAAACCCAAATCTGGATGCCCGGACGAGGATTCGAACCGCCGTCCTCCCGAATGCGAGGCCAGAACGCTATCCGTTACACCACCACGCTCGGTCATTAGACACACAGGACATGTTTCATGGGGATTCTATCATTACCGTGGCGCCAAAATTTGATGACTGATTCTTATAGAACTCGACAAAACAAATCGAAAATAAAGAATAAACTTTTTTGATATCTCGCTTGGTTTTCGAGATATCGTATCTCAAAATTGACGTAGTTAGATTTAAATACGGCCTGAACCAGAAGAAAAATTTCGTTATAGTCAAATTTGATGATGAATTCGTATGTAACACTACGAGATAAATGGAAAATAAAGAATAAAGGTTTTTGATATCTCGCTTAGTTCTCAAGATATTGTATCTCAAAAATGAGGAGGTTAGGGTGAGATCCGGCCTGGACCAGAAACTTTTTTTTCGCCAAAACCATCATATCCACACGGTGTAAATGCACTGTAGGTGTTTTATTTTCTTCCTAGTGATTGTTGCTAGGTTGAAATACGGCCTGGACCAGAAGAAAAAACACCAAAAGCAGAAGGAACTAAACCTATGACTGATTTTTACCATGCTATATCTCGAAAACCAAGTGAGATATCAAAAATTTTTATTCTTTATTTTCGATTTATTTCGTCGACTTCTACAAGAATTCATCATCAGATTTTGGCGCCACGGTAATGATAGAACTGCCTGTTTCATCATAGACCAAATGCTTTGACATAACTATAAATAACCATTCCTAGTGAAACCTTATACTCGTAATTCCACAATAGTATAGAATTGTACACAAAGGTTTCATCAAACCATCTAATTATATCTATTAAAGCAGCAGGGATGTTAATGATAAAAGGTAATTTTGCTGAAAATACGATATCACTCTCCTTCCACGCAGTAGAAATTTAATTTTCAAGCAGTTATTAAAGTGGAAATTGTGGTCAGGTTACAATAAACCATGGACCAAGATGATAATGCAGGAACTACTTGGTATTACCACCGTATGCCACCTATGATTTAAGGTATGGGATTCTACGATAACCGTGGCCACAATTTGATGATGGATTCTTATGTAACTCGAGACAAATTGAAAGTAAATAATAAAGGTTTTTTAATATCTCGCTTAGTTCTCAAGACATTGTTTCTCAAAATTGATGTGGTTAGGCTGAAATGGGGCCTGGACCAGAAGAAAAATTTCACTGTAGCTAAGTTTGATGATGAATTCGTATGTAACTTGACTAGACTAGACAAATCGAAAATAAAGAATAAATTTTTTTTTTCTTAATATCTCGCTTAGTTTTCGAGATAATCTCAAAATTGAGGAGGTTAGAGTGGGATCTGGCCTGGACCAGAAAAAAAATCACCAAAACCACTATATCTACCAGGAGCAAATGTACTATAGGTGTTTTAATTTCTTCCTAGTGGTGGTTGTTAGGTTGAAATACGGCCTGAACCGGAAGAAAAGCACAGGAACTATACCTATAACCGATTTTTAACATGCTATATCTCGAAAACCAAGCGTGATATCAAAAACTTTTGTGCTTGATTTTAGATTTGTTTCGTCGAGTTCTACAAGAATTCATCATCAGACGGTGGCGCCACGGTAATGGTAGAACTGCCTAAGGTACATCGTATTTTATGCTGAACCATGAAATACCAGTTGTTATTACACCCGTACCACAGCCTCAGTTTTAGAATAAGTCTCTTAATAGAATTTGATAACATCTCTGGATGTCAACCCCCATAATTTTACGTGAAACCATTAGTCGAGTATGCTGAAAATTAAATTCAATCTAACTATAATTGATTTTTGCAACACCTGCGTTTGATTCATTTATTCTGCATCTGAAACCAGGTTAAGATTAATGATATCCGGAAGTTCGCTGAGCTGTCAGGTTAACAAAAAAAAAAATATTTTTGATATTTAAAAACAATTACTTTCTATAAAGTCCACGCATTCTTCTTTTAATTTTGTTGTTTGATCCGAAACTTCTGGTTCCAGGATTCTTATTTTCGATAATTCATCTAAATAAATTCCAGACTTAGTTAACGAATCTGCCATAGTTTCTCATGTATCAGATAACCACAGCTACTTCACATAAAAACTTGATAAAACAATATAAATATAATACTTCAATAACCTAATACATTTCACAACATTGTCAACAATTAAAACATCATAGCCAAAGATCAAAGAGCAAATAAAGCATTAATCCAGAGACAATATAAATAAACAACTTTCGCTTATTGGCTATGGCAATGTTAGTGATTATGTGGGGAAAGAATTGATTATTGAGGACTTGAAATGTAAATATCTTGGCATTATAGTCCGAGAGCTGTGGAAAATTTAGGGTAGGTATTTGAGGCACCGTCAAAATTTGTATAACACTTCCTTTGTAATTTCTGAATACAAAATCGATGACCTGGCTGAAGGGAATTGGGGCATAGTCCACCTCTGAATTTTTAACTTTGCAAATTTTTATTTATAAAAAATGTTCTTGAGGCATTTTGAAATTTTAATATCTTCAAATTTGGTGTGCAAAAGAAAATAAAAATAAATAAGCCAGATTATTTAGTCGGGCCTAAAATATTGCCAGGCCGTTATAAAATTGTATTTTTTAAATTTCCAAAAATGTATTTGAGGCACGCTGAGATTTACACAGGATAACATTTACACCTAGATATAAATAATTCTGAAAAGACAGGTGATTTGGGTGGGACTTTACATCTGCCAGGTTATCGAAATGTTTTACGGCAGCGCGAGTGAATTGTATATTGGCGGCTGGCTGATTTGAAACGTTTTGCGGTGCGATTGGCTCCCGCCAGATCACGTGACTCATAGGAAGCGGGCAGTTGTTTAAAACGATTTTGCAGCACATTCGTAGTGAAACGTGTAGTTATAAAAGTGCTATTTTGTTTATGTACATATAAATAAAATAGTAATATACACATTTTTCATGAAAGCTGTACATTTAGTTTGTGTTATTTGCTAAAAAAATAAAGCGAGAATAATTGATTTTAGTGAAAAAACTTTACAAAAAGTCGTGAAGTTTGGAAATTCGGCAAAAACATGGGTTAAAATGCAAAGATTTTATTTTACCATTCAATATTAACATAAAAGAGGGTTATCACTCATCTTGCTACAAAAATTTCCTTGCTATAATGAAGAAATATTATGTCGAAAACGCATCTCAAAAATCCGAATTGCCTTCTTTATTAGTTATAGTATAATTTTAATTTTTAGTATGCATAATAATACACTGTAATAACAAATATCTTAAGACTCATTATACCGACTATACCACACACACACACACACACACACACACATATATATATATATATATATTATACTGTTGTTTAATTTTTTTGGTGTGCTATATATTTTTATGCAATATAATTTTTATAGATGTATCCAAAGAACATACTACCGGTCAGCAAAGTATTGGTGAAGCATCAGCATCTCGAAAAAACGTTAGTGTTGGTATATAGAATTTATTGCTGAGACATAAAGCATAAATTTAAAAGAAAACGAATTAGCAGATTTTGAGAGTTCAGCAAATCAAGATGTTTGTAATTTTTGTCGCAAGAGTTCCAAAAAACACAGAGGATGACGTCTATTTCTTAATGCTCTCGATAAGGAGGTTCTGGAAAAATCTTTGATGCCGTACAAAGTGTTCATCAAGGATACTGAATTTTTTTTAAATGTTCAAACTACAGATTTCATAAATAATCATCGAATCTGCCGAAAAGATTATTTCAATAAATTGCGAGAGTATCAAGTTCAACCGGAAACGAATTACCACAAAAATGTAAACCTACATCAAGAAGCTTTCGAAGAAATTTGCTGTTTTATTAATGAAATTATTCTTAAAAATAAAACATTTTATTATTTCAGTTCATTATGTAATATATGTATATAATTACAAACATTGCTACGAAGAAGGGTGACAAAAACGATAGTGCATTCAGTAAAACTCATTTTGAATCAAAATTAATATAAAGAAAAACTACAAATTATACTTGCGCAACAAAAAAAAATAGTTGATCCGAAAGGTTATTGTGTTAATGATGAACTATTATCATTAATAAAAGAAAAAGACATTCTCTTAAAAGCTGCTTTGATTTTACGACGAACAATTTTTGATATTGAAAAGACACCATTACAGGAAAATTTGATAACTTCTGATTTACTGAGGGGGTGAATGTACACCACAAATAATAAAAAACTTTTATTCGGTATCATTGTGTGGTTGTCGCTATAGCAGTAAAACAAAAAATGAATGTAAAGGAAAGTTCTTCATTGGCTGAAAATTTAATATTTAATGTTTCACGAGGGAAAATTAAAACAAAAAAATATTACATTACCTATGACACTAAAAGGTATACCGAGCTCTCAAAAAGTTGTTGAGATCGTAGATAGGTATGGTCATTGCGCCAGCTACGATAAGATTGAAGAATTTATTTATTTATTGTTTTTTGGTTATGTAACCATACAGCCATCACTTGTAACATGATTCATTATCGTTAACTATTAACATGTTTGATTATACTCATTATTATATTGCATCTGTTAATTATCGTTATACTTATGCTACTTACAATTTTGATTATATTGGTTACAATTTTAAATAGTACTTATCTAAACGTAATTAAAGTCTTTCAGGTATAAAGCCGAATCGCAGTAGCAGTTGATACAATTCGTTTTGAAGTAATTTTGCAGGTATACGTGAGGCAATACCGACATTGGTATTCAGGCGTCTAAATTATTATTTTCTTTTGTTCACGTTCGGTTATATGACCATACATCCGTGAATTGTAAGATAATTCATTATACTTAATTATTAACAGGTTTGATTATACTATTTACAATCTTGCTTATGCTAATTATAGTTGTACTTAGGCTACTTACAGTTTTTATTATACTGATGACAATTTTAAGTCATACTTTTCTACTCGTAATCTTTAAGGAATAAAACAGAATCGTTGTAGTCGTTTATACAATTCATTTTATGCTTATTGACATTTTTATTTTTCGATGATGAGGTCTTAGATTTCTATATTTCCATTTTTTTAGGAATCTAATAAGGCTGTTGTACACTGCTTTGTCATCACTAACTAGGAGTAGGATTAGGTTGGTAGGAAGAGGGATTCCTATGTTGACTAAATCCTTGATCATGTTATCCTGGGCCCGTTTAAATTTTCTACAGGAAAATATAATGTGGTTGGTGTCTCCTATAGTCTGATCTGAACAATCACAGAGAGGAGATTCTCTCAGACCTAGTCGATAGAGGTGGCTGGAGAATCTTCCGTGGTTGAACCGCATCCGGGAAATCATTGTCGTTAGTCGTCTGCTTGTGATCCATTTATAAAACCAAGGTTGAGGTGGAATAGTTGGTTGGATGCTTCCATAGTGCGAAGCTTTGGTGGTTAGAGATGTTCTCCATTCTTCTTGCCATTTTTCTTTGGCTCGTTTTTTGATTGTGTGAATTATATCTGACGTCGGGAGGTTCATACCATCTTTAAATCCGTTGAGGATGGCCTGTTTGGCTAAAGTATCCACTTGTTCATTGTATTTTATACCTTTGTGAGCTGGAACCCATAGCAGGTAGGTAGTGATTCCCTGTTCTTTACTGCTTTTTATTTGTTTCCTAATTTCTAAGATCGTCATCGGGAGGTGATAATTCCACGTGTTGTTATGTAGCCGTTTTAAGACACTCATGGAGTCCGTTAATATGATGGTTTCGTCCGCTTGGAATTTGGCTATACTTAACCGCCTCCAGTATGGCTTTCGCTTCAGCTGTGAAAATAGATGTTTCTTCATGTAGCGAGAATTGAGCTGAATGATTAGTGTTGGGACAGAAGAAAGGGGACATCCATAAATTACGTGAGGTGAAATAGGGCGAGGAGGGGTCCGGTGAAATCTCACCAAGGGGGAGGGGGGGGGGTCTACGGAATTCTCACGTGAGATTTTTGCGAAAAATTTTTGGCCAGTAGAGCTAAAAAAAAGGTCTACAATTTGTGCCAAAGTTGATTTTAGGCGTCAAAAAGTGAGGCTGTGACCTAAAAAAAAAAAGCTCTATAAAAGTTTGGGGGGTCCGGCCAGATCTCACGAAATCTCACCAGGGGGGAGGGGGGGGTCCAGAAATCCTGAAAAACACCTCACGTAATTTGTGGATGCCCCCCCAAAGCTGCTCCTACTCTGTTTTCCTCGGAATTCTTTGAGCCGTCTGTGTATATTTTAACTGTGTTTTTGCCTGTCTCTGCGAGGAGTCTATTTAGTTTCTGGTTTAAGATGGGATTTATGTCTCCTTCCAGAAAGTGAATGTGGATTTCTTCTAGTCGGAGTTCGTATGGTTCTTGAAAGATGGGGTGTATGTCGTAAGAAGCTACTTTATCTTTATATTTAGACCAAAGTTTGTAAGCATTTAAAACCGGGAGCTTGAGTTGGCTCTTTCCTTTGTTCGCTAATGCTTGCATCCTTTCAAATCGATGGTGGAGCGGGTGGGTATTAAGTACCAATTTTTCCATTATGAATTTTTCCTCAAGATATGATCGTCGTATATGAAGGGGAGGTTCTCCTTCCTCCACTAATAGGGCGTTAATTGGGGTTGAGCGTATTGCCCCGACACAAGCTCTTAGTTTTTTGAGAGCGTCCTTTCTAGCATATTGGTAAAACATGGAACCGTACTCTAATAGCGATCTAATTAGTGTTCGGTAAAGTAGTAGGAGCGTTTTTGGGTGGGAGCCCCACCAAGTACCTGACACCATTCTTATTATATTTAGTCGGGAATTCGATTTTGCTATCAGCTGATAGATATGCTGGGACCAGCTAAGGCGGCTGTCCAGCAAGATTCCCAAGAACCGTGCTTGTTTCTTAAGTGCCAGTTTATATGGACCTATTTGGATACTTTCCGAGTCATGGGTGATTTTTCTCTTTGAAAAGTAGACTACTGATGATTTTTCTAGTGAAAGTTCAAAACCATTGGTGTGTAGCCATTTGATGAGAGCTGTAATTGCCTTGTTCAATAGGTTATGGACTTCCTGTTGTGACACATCGTTGGCATATATAACCACGTCGTCTGCAAATTGGAGTGAGATAATCTTCGTAGGGATGGAGTGGATTATATCACTTATGTATAGTAAAAATAGGAGTGGGCTGAGGATTGCTCCTTGAGGTAACCCTTGATTAACAATACGCGGCCCTACTCGATTTTTCTTTGAGCTGACATAGATTATCCTCTCCGATAATAGGGAGTAGAGTCCTTTCACAAGTTTCATCAGTACCCCTAATGTCTCCAGTTTGTGCATCAAATGAGGGATTCTGACGTTGTCGTAAGCTGATTGGATGTCTAGGAAGACCGCACCCAAATATTGCTTGTTGTCGAATGAAAGGTAAATGTCCGACGTCAAGATCGATAGGTTGTCTAGTGTGCTTTTTCCCTTACGAAATCCGGATTGTGAGTTGGGAATCAGGTTGTTCGACTCCACCCACCATTCTAATCTGTTCTTGATGAGACGTTCTAGTGTTTTTCCTACACATGACATTAGTGATATCGGTCTGTACGAAGTCGCTTTGGTGGGGTCTTTTCCTTGTTTTAATATTGGCATGATAACCTGGGTTCTCCATTCCACTGGAATAGGTTCTTTCATCCAAATCTTGTTAAAGATGTTTAGAAGTCTCTGCAAGCCAGCTGGAGGCATGTTTGTTAACATTGCGTAATGGATTGCATCTATTCCAGGCGAAGAGTAGGAGGATCGCTTTAAAGCTTGTTGTAGTTCTGTCATGGTAAATGGCGTGCATAGTTGGTTGTCCGATGCTTCTTGCGGGTTTAGCGCGAAGTTGGAGTCCTCCTCCTGGACTGTGGGAGGAGCGATTTTGTCTGCAATGTCTTCAAGGGTTGTTAGACTAATTTTAGGGGTTTTGCTTGAGCGTTACGATAAACCCTGGATGTGGCATAACATCAGGCGTACAAATGCATCCTTGGAAAGGGTTCTCTGGCAGCCGGCTAATTCACACATTGGTTTGATTGATGTGGCCTGCATTGGTAGGGACAGTTATACTCGCCATGGACTCCATCTGAATGTCAGAGGTAAGAGGAAGCTTTCGCTTCTTATTGCTGATGAGGTCAGAGATGCCAGGTGAGTGAAAGAGGTATTCCTGTGATAAATGGTGTTAGGTCGCGACCTTTTTTAGGGTAAATAAAATAGATTTATTAAGATGTCTTAAGGAAATTAATGTCTCTGATGATCATAATTTGTTGAAATTAAAAATTCCAACTGATATACCAGTATGTAATAATAAAATAAACAATTCAAAGTCATTGCGTCAAAGTGTTCAGACCAGTATTTTCCACCAAAATATAAGAGGAATATTTAGTAAAACTGATGACATTACCTTAAGCCTAGAAGAGATTCAAAATTCCAGAAATTTTAATGTAGACGTTTTGTGTATATCTGAGCATCATTTGTCTGATACAGGAATATCTCAGCTGTCCATCCCAAATTATAAATTAAGCTCTCATTTCTGCAGATGTAAAATGGAGAAAGGGGGAGTTGCCATTTTTGTTAAAAATAATATTGAATGCAGTAGTGTAGTTGTAAGTAAGTATTGTATAGAACAACACTTTGAATGTTGTGTTACTAAACTAGAATATGATAAGGAAGAGCTGATAGTGATAGCAATTTACAGGGCCCCCTCAGGTAATTACAGACTGTTTTTATCTCATTTAGAGTCTTTGCTACTAAGTTTTACAAATAGCAAACAAATAGTATTATGTGGAGATTTCAATGTTGACTTTCTGAATCACAGCAATGATAGATTAGATATGGAAGCCTTGATGTTGTCTTTTAACTTAACAGCACTTGTAAATTTTCCTACGAGAATACAAAATAATAGCAGGACTGCAATTGATAATTTTTTTATGGATATTTCTCAGTGCAGTAATTACAGCATACATCCAGTAATAAATGGTATCTCAGATCATGATGCCCAGCTATTATGTATCGAGTCCAGGAACACTGTTAAACAGATAAAGAAAAGCTGGGTTTATAGAAGAAATATTAGTGAAAATAATATAAAAACTTCATAGATACCTTAAACAATGAAAACTGGTTAGAAGTATATAATGCGCAGGGTGTTAATGCAAAATTTGATTCCTTTCTGAATATATTTCTAACACTTTTTGAAGGTAGTTTCAAAAAAAGGAAAATTCTCAACACTCCAAACAATGAACTGGGCATGGGATGGATAACAAAGGGTATTAGAATCTCTAGTAAAACAAAGAGGGACCTTTATTTAAAAATGAGAGAATCAGGATAACTATGCGCTGAAAGTTCACTATAAACTTTATTCTAAAATACTAAGAAATGTAATAAGGAAGGCCAAGAACAAGTACATATCGGCGAAAATAGAAAATTCAGACAATAAAATGAGAACAATATGGAATATAATAAAGACTGAAACAGGAAAAACTGTAAATCACTCTAAAGACATAAAATAGAACAAAATGGACATGTGTATAGCGAAGTAGGGGAAGTTTGTGAAATATTTAACAAACATTTTACGTCAGTAGTAGATAAATTAGGCATAGAAAAACAATCCCCACATAGTGCTCTAAGGCTTCTTGAGACTGCTTTCCCAAATAGCTTTGTGGAGATGAAATTGCCACCAGTAACAGTCTCAGAAATAAATAAACTCATTAAACAATTAAAACCTAAAAATTCTTCCAGCTATGACAATATTTCAAGTAAATTACTGAAAAGATGTTCGGACTGTATCAGTCATGTACTTGCTCACATTTGTAATGAATCCTTAATACAAGGTGTTTTTCCCGATAGACTAAAATATGCTGTTGTAAAACCATTATTTAAAAAAGGAGACGTAACATGTGTAGACAACTATCGTCCCATTTCATTACTTTCAACATTCTCAAAGGTTTTTGAAAAAGTCATGTATAGTAGAGTAATAAAACATGTTACACACTATAATATCCTAACTAATTCACAATTTGGGTTCAAAAAAGGATCATCCATAGAAATGGCTATATATTCATTTTTAAATAACACATTTGAGGAACTGAATAATAAAATGAATCCTGTAGGAATATTTTGTGATCTTGCAAAAGCATTTGACTGTGTAAATCATGAATTACTTTTGAAAAAAATGGAATACTATGGTATTTTTGGGACCGCAGGTAAATGGTTTAAATCATACATTGAAAGCCGAATGCAAAAAGTTTCAATTTTTGAGTCTAAAATAAGTAAAGATGCTTCATCAGACTGGGAGAAAATAAAACATGGAATTCCACAAGGCTCTGTCTTAGGTCCCCTCCTCTTTCTGTTATACATCAATGACCTTCCTGGAAATTTATCCGACAAAGTTAAGAGTGTTTTATTTGCAGATGACACTAACCTGACTGTGCGTAAAACACCAAACAGTACTATAGAATTTAATGTAAATGAAGTACTTAGAGTAGTAGCAAATTGGTTTAAGGCAAATTCATTAAATTAAATTTTGAAAAAACACATTATATTAGGTTTAAAACAAAAAACTATGCACAGCCAGATATATGTATAAACTATAAAAACAACACAATCTTAGAAACAGAGAGTATAAAATTTCTTGGTATTAAAATAGATCAGAAACTCTGTTGGCATGATCATATCACTACACTACTGGCAAAGTTAAGTAGTGCCACCTTCGCAATACGAACACTTTCTCTAACAGCAGATCTAGAATTAATGAAACAGGTGTACTCCTCATATTTTCATTCAGTAATGTCATATGGCATAATTTTTTGGGGAAACTCTTCACAAAGTAAAAAAGTTTTCATAGCACAGAAAAGAGCTATTAGGTTTCTAGTGTAGGGTAAAACCAAGAACTTCTTGCAGACAACTCTTTAAGAAACTCAGTATTCTTACAATGTATTCTCAGTATATATATTCTCTCATGAGCTTTGTCATAGAAAATTTTAACCTGTTTACACCTAATTCACAGGTACACAGTTTCAATACAAGAAACAGAAATAACTTGCATAAAACACAAACATCTCTGTCATTAGTACAAAGAGGAGTTAATTATTCTGGGATACATCTGTTTAATAAACTACCTAATCGTATAAAACAGCTTTCAGATAATAAAGATGTATTCAAACAAAAACTTAGAGATTATCTTATTGGCAACTCCTTCTACTCCATTCAAGAATTTGAAGAAAATAATTAATTGTACTCATTATGACGTTTGCAAAACTCAGTTGCAAAAATGTATGTTTATTATTATTTCTTGTATTTGTAAAATATGTATATATACAGTATATATATTTACTATGATATGACTCATATTATGTGTATATGTATCAACAATGACATGTTTCACATCCCAGAGGTACTTCCTCAGCAGGGATCCATGGAACAAGATTGATAAATAAATAAATAAATAATAAATAAACCATTATTTTTAAACTTCCTAATCGTGGACCAAACAGAAGAGATATTCGAATCCTTCCCCAATGTTTCACAGAATTGGATCCAATTTTGACGCTTTTGCGTTTTGAGCGTTCTTTTTGTTCGTTCGTTAATTTGTAAATAAGACATATAGTGTTGGAAGTCGGGGTTTTTTCTGTATAAGTTAAGAGCGAGTCTTCTTTGGGCTATTGCTTTCGAACATGTTGTGTTCCACCAAATTGGTGGGCGACTTTTCTTGGCGTTTTGATAGTACTTTCGTTGAATAGATTTGTCTGCTGCCTCTGAAATTACATTTGTCAGTTTTTTATAGCTCTCGTTTCCCGTAGATTGTTCTGTGATATCTCTGGAATTTTGTTCAATTCGTCTCCTGTATTGGGACCAGTCGGCTCTATTGACGTTCCATCTGATTGTTGGATGAGCTGCAGTTTCTTTGATTAGTGGGCATCCGATATTTAAAAGTATCGGATAGTGGTCCGATCCCAATGAATCATTGAGCACTCTCCATGTCACTATGGTTGCCAGGTTGGGGGAGCAGAGAGTTAGGTCCACTGCCGAGTTGAGTCTTCTTGGTGATGGGACCATTGTTGGGCTGCCGTCATTTACTATTACCAGATTGTTGTCTTCTGCCATATCCTTAATTGTCGATCCTCTCAGGTCGTTGTAGTGACAGCCCCAGCTCTGATTATGTGCGTTAAAATCGCCGGCCAGAATCATTGGTGAGTTTATTTGGCCGATAAGATTTGTCCAGTCGTTTGGAGTGATTTTTGTTTTGGGCAGCAGTAAATGGAAATGATGTTGACTGTTGACTGGGTGGTTCGTATCCGTATTGCTACTGCTTGAAAGGGTAATTTGCTCAAATTGAGATTAATCGGTTCGTGTGGAATATTCTGTTGCACCAATATCGCCACTCCTCCTCTACCGTCCAGTCTGTCATTTCTGTACACCTTGTAGGATTTGAAACTGACCTCTCTATTTGGTTTGAACCATGTTTCTGACAATATGGCTATGTTGATATTGTTTTGAGTGAGTGCTGAAATTAGGCTTTCTCTGTTCGCCCAAACTGATCTTCCGTTCCATTGTAAGATATTTAGATATTGGGATACCGTGGAGTTGTTATTTTTCTTATTTATTGTTATTACTTCTTTGGTTACTTTCTTATTATTATGTTAAAGGGCTCCTTTTGTTTTAGTTGATAGGTTGAGTTGTTCCAGGATGGGGTTGAGCTTCTATTATATGTTGTTCCTGAGATATTGGAGGGCCCTGAGGGAAGTCCATTAACGTAGTGGCAATAAGGTCTCTGATGATATGTGGTAAGTTACCGGAGAATGCTATTTGTAAGATCACTGTGATCAAGTTTTGTATCTTTTCTACTAGATATTCGTTTGCAGTTTGGGCGTTTTGGCTATAGGGATTATTAGTAATTGGGAATGCTGGTTGGTTTGGTGCCCTCGTAAGAAGTTCTGGCGGTACCTGGGAAGCATTTCTGTGGGTAGTTCGTTGTGTGTCCCTAGGTGGCCAGTTATGATCTTTACCCTTGCTGTCTATTCTGACCGTTGGTTTCTGTTGGTGGGGTGGTGGGCCTTCTGATCGACTTTGTATCTTTAGAGGGGCTGTTGGTGGTGGATTTAGGGTATTCTGAAATGTGGTTGGAACTTTTATAACTTTGTTTGTAGCTCTAATCATAGAAGGGTTGGTTGCTTGATTATAAAATGTTCTCTCTCTGTTCTGTGTCAAATGTTCGGCTGTTATTGTGGCATAAGTTTTTTGTTCGATGCTTGCTAGCGCCTCCTGGTAAGATATTCCCTCGTAAGCTCTTTTCCTATTTATCTGTAGTTGTTTTTGGTACTGAGGGCAATTGCGTCACAATGGGCACAAGTTGGTGGTCCTGAATTTTTACATTCTTTGAAATGGTGGTTTCCAGAACAATGGCTACATCTAGGTTGACTCCGACATTGTTTACTATTATGACCGTACCTCAAACATTGGAAACATTGAAGGACCGAAGGGATGTACGATTCTACCGGGCATCTTACTCCATGGATTATCACGTATTCTGGACGGCGTTGCGCTTTGAAAGTAATTGCACAAACTGGGATGGGTCTTCTCTGGTCTCTATCGGTATCACTTGTATTTTTGGTGAATCGCCTTATTCGTACTACTTGAACGTCACATCTTATCACTTCCATTATCTCCTCTTCCGTTAGTGAAGTGTCTACATTTCTTACAATGCCTTGGCGGGTTGTTAAGGAAATGGGGATGTAAGCTTCCATGTTGTGCATAGGGAAAATTTTGCTTTGGGCTAGGGCGTTAGCACTCGGACCGGAAATTGTCTCGATTCTAATACGGTTTCTGCCTGACTTAGTAATGTTCACTATGTTTTTGGTTACTAATTCGCCTTCATGGTGGATTAGCTTGTCGACTGCCATGGGATGTAGTCTACCAACGTTACTCACTTTGCTTTCTACAAAAATAATATATGGGCCACCGTCATACCATTCATATTTGTTCGCTATTTTAACCACTGGGCCAGTGCTTGGTCGTTGATCACTTACCGAAGTCGGTACTGGGGTAGTGTTGCTTCCTATTGCCGGTGTTGCTACGATGAGATGCTGATGTTGGTTTCTGCCAACTTCCACCCTTGGAAGTTTTTCAGAGCTGTCGGCTGCTGTTGTGTTGTCGATGTCTCGGAGCAGGCGCTTGTTGGGCTGCTTTTGTAGAGGCATTTCTTCTTCTGATGATGGTAGCACTTTTGTGGAGTTGTCTAAGTTTAACACTGTGTTCAACGCTTCACCGTCTACCTCTCCTATGTTGGAACCTATACCGTTCTCGTGAACTGCACTACCGACAGGGAGGCCGATTGGGCCACCTTGTCCATAATCTCCACCAAACATGGTGGAGATTATGTTATCTGTAGAACTTAGATTGTCGCTGTTGCACTGGTAGTTAAATAATTACTCAAAAGCTTTAAATGGTCAGTCTATTCACCGTAGTAAACTATTTCACTCACTAAAACGAGAATAATCGAATGAATATAACGTTTTTTTGAGCGACAGAATACAAAGCGTGTTGCTATGTAAACCAATTGAAGAATTTGAAACAGAAGATCAACAATGTGTCCTGACGGAATGAGAACCTTTTGACTGCTTCAAAATCTTTTTAAGAAACTGTTTGCTTGCTTTGTGTCACGTGGTCTGGCGAGAGCCAATTACACCGCAACAGGTTTCAAATCAGCTGGACCCCCATATACAGTTCACTCGCGCTATCGTATATTTCCGATCACCTGGCAGATGTAAAGTCCCACCCAAATCGCCTGTCTTTTCGGAATTATTTATTTCTAGGTGTAAATATTATCATGTGTAAATCTCAGCGTGCCTCAAATACATTTTTCGAAAATTATAAAATACAATTTTGAAACGGCCTGGCAATATTTTAGGCCCGATCAAATAATCTGGCTTATTTATTTTTATTTTCTTTTACATACCAAATTTGAAGATATTAAAATTTCAAAATGCCTCAAGGACATTTTTTGTAAATAAAAATTTGCAAATTTAAAAATTCAGAGGTGGACTATGCCCCAATTCCCTTCAGCCAGGTCATCGATTTTGTGTTCAGAAATTACAAAGGGGGTGTTTTATAAATTTTGACAGTGCCTCAAATACCTACCCTAAATTTTCAACAGCTCTCGGACTATTACATTTGATAACAAGCTTAGCTGGGCAGGAAAAGGTTTCAATATTTTGCACATGTCGGAGAGAGATGAGGGGATGTATGATAGAGTAAAGGAATTGGGTTACAAAACCTACGTCAGACCATTGCTTGAATATGGTAGTGTAGGTTGGAACTCACATTTTGCGTAACAAATACAGGAGATGGAGAGGGTGCAAAAAAGGGCTGCTAGATTTGTTTCTGGAAATTACCGCAGAATGTAACCAAGGAACAGATATGATAACAGATCTGGAATGGGATTCATTGAAAGACAGGAGGAGGGTGAAGAGGTTCATGGGAGTGTACAAGTCGTAATTCGTGATGAGGCATGGAAAGATATTGGTGTAAGAATTATAAGTAATGCATGAAAGGGAAAATATGACCATGACCACAAGCTGGCACTTGATTTTAGGCACAAGGGTGTAGGAAGATTCTATTTTTTGGGTAAGGGTGTCAGGGATTGGAATAAGATACCAAGAGAAATGATGAATAATTTAACAAAAATGTTGAAAGAATTTAAAGCTAAAATTTGCAGAGGGAAACTGTAGGTGTGTGCAGAAAAGGGGGATGATGGGTGTGCAGGGAAATTGCCACCGGAGCGTGCGCTCAATCGCAATTTAATATATATATATATATATATATATATATATATATAAGGGGCCCATTGAGGATCAACTTAATTGTCAACTTTCCGTGTTGAAGGTGAAAATGAACGTCTGTGGTAGGTTGGGTGTTTAAATTTCATGATAAAGCACGGTTGAAGTTGAGATAAAAAAAAACGCTGGATATTTCGTTGGTAGAGCTGATGTTGGCAACCCCGCTGTAGTGTTATTGGGGAAGTTTATAACAATCTTGCCATCATCAGTTGTCAATAAGAAATACGCCTGTAATTCAGATATAGGACTGATATTTTCATCTGAAAGCGTTATTACTGTAGAATTACTATTTTAACAATAGCTTCCTATTTATTCGCTTTTTTAATTAATCAAATTTAACTTCGCAAAACGCAACGTTATTGGTTCAATCGAATGATGACGTCAAAATCCACGTTCATATTGTCAACGAAGGCATACTTACTGAATGTATTTATAATTCTGTGATTGTATTTAAGTTTTATCGTAATTGATTGGAATGACTGGTGAAAAATTGTATTCTTGCGAGAATACTCACATATCAAATTACTGAGAGCGGTTTTATTAAATAATATTCAACAAAAAAGATTTATTCATGATGACAACGTATTTTATATCAAATCCGGATTTTACAGTATCTGACGTCAGAGGCGTGATAGCTGCAAGATAATTAAGTAAATGAATCTTGAGTTATTACATTTTTTTTACGCTATTAGTGCATTAGTTATGTAAATCAAACAACACGCTGGAATAACCGACAGTGAAATTGCTGTCAGTGGAAAATATGTTTATAATTCAAATATACGTCTAGTATGTTAGCGAAGTTTGTGGTAAGGTTTAAATACACCAGGGCTACAATTGATAGTTTTTGTTACAGGCAAGACACAATGAATTACATTGACCGTTATTTTGTAACAATTTTATGAAGTTAATCAATCGCAAAGAAATGACTTGCCAGAACACACTGTTCAACCCGTCGTCTTTGAAATCATTTAAATAAAGGTATTGACTAACATGTGGACCATATGGATCTCCAGCAAATAGTACGAACAGTACACACAACCAGCAGGGTGTCAAAAGTCAGCGTTATGTTGGTCGAAAGGTGCCTGCTTCATAATTTTCCAACCTGGGTTAAAATCCCCGCAGTGTCATACATTTTTTTTTATTTTTATCTTAGAAATTATTGAACATGATTTTTAAAATTTTATTTCGACTTTATTTACAAACTTTTATTGCGTGAAATAATATTTACAACAAATCATATTACATACAATGCAGTGTCATATTTTTTCCAGAAAATCCTTTTTTTTTTTTTTTAATGAAGCCTTAACGGGCGCACCACCGGATTGTGTTTTCACGTTTCAACGCTAGAAAAGTGTCCATTCTGACTCTTTTTTTTTTGTTATTAAGTTCATTGTTTTGGTGCGTTTTCAATTCAAATAGGTATCACTTTTTACTTTATTTCATATTCGTCGTTTCTATACTTGTATTTCATCCAGAGTTTTATGCGAAAAATGTAACGATCGATAAATTTAATTCCGGGTAGTTAAGCTTAGTAAGTTTTATCACTAAGAAATATAAAGATATTAAGGTAGAAAGCGATTTAACTTTTGTAGAAAATAAGGAGTAGGTACAAGGAATATTTTGAATTAAACTCCGTATTTTAGCAACTAACAATTATTAAAAGATGGTGTCAAATTAAAAATATTTATGCATTAATTGTGGAACATTACCAACAACAAAGTTATGAATGTACAAGGAAATTTACCAATTTTAGACATTTCTTATAATTTGTGAAAAACCTGATCTGTATTTCAAATTACAGCTTTATATGATTATTTGAAGTACTTTAAAGTTTCGATCATCATCATTTAGCGAATAAGTGAGAAGATCAGCGAAATGTACATACAAATAATTTCCGAACTAAGAAAATGAACACAGAATTTAATTTTTTTTTGCTAAGCTTGCTGATATGTATTAACAATGTAATTTTTAGGCATCCAGACCAAAAATATTAAGGTACAAAAATGGCTCTAATCGATTAGAGGAAAGAATAGTTAGTGTCACTGTTGAATAGACTTTGCACTGCCTTGCGCCAAGATAAATCGGAATTCACAGTTTTATAAAATAATTATATTTACTAGGCAAGATAAATGACAAATGAACTGAAAGATTAGGCCATTGTGCTTTCAAGATTATTAATAAAAAAATAAATTTGTTTGCAGCTGGTTTTAAAACTATTCATTGCTTTATAGTTTCTGCTGTAGATTACTGCGATTATTAGACACCAGATAATTAATTGTTGATGCAATTGCGATCAGATGATACAGATGTAGTAGAAGAAGCCAAATATTTTAAAACAATTTCTGACAACACAGGAATAAAATACTATCTATCTATGGCAAATTTTAGGCCAGCTGATGTTTTAATTCAGCAACCACTGTACCAAAACTCGTTTCAAAAATTTTACTGGATATATTTTGCAAGAGCATAAGTTCATGTCAAATAGATGCCGTTGATTCTTCTGCTATGCATGGAGAAGCCTCCAACATTAAGTGAAAGATTCCCCCTCCTTTTATGCATGAAGGTAATATCTTTTTACAATTTCAATATTGCTTTGGAAGAGGCCAGTGTTCAAAAAAATGCAAATTGTGTTCTAAAGGTACTAATCTATCATTAATACATTTCAACATACGCTTTTTATAGACAATCCAAAAGTGGTAGATGGTATGCTTTGTTCAATTTTTCTCTTAATAAATTCGTTAGTGGTCAGCGACGAATCCACGAATTTTCTGAGCCAGAGCAAAAACTGTGAGACTATAGTCCGGAGCAAGTACTTCGGATTTCCTCCACCTGTAGATCCGGCAATATTAGTGGTATAACTAAACTGACTGTGACAGTTTTTGGAATTCAATTCCTCTGTTGGTATGGAACAAGACGCATGACAAATTCACGCAAAATATTTAACTGTGAAGTACTACAATTGGTACTACGATTAATTCTTAGTGCTAATACTTTTGCTATAGTTGAAAACAAATTTTAAATACCTTCAGAAACTGTCCAGACAAAAATTCGAATGATTCATAACTTCTTGAATGAATATTAATATTTGTCTTTCTTTTTTACTTCTGCTTGTTGCTCAGAAGCACTAACTAACTATTTAAAATCGGGTGCAATAAATTTTATTTGATCAGCTATTTTTCAAAATATTCTAAACTAAGCAGCATCTATTAACATCTCTTTTATTTATTTTTTTCACCAGACACGTTATTTAGTTTTAAAAATTTGTATTATTTTTTAAAATGCTATCTAGTTTATTGCAAGTGCAACATAGGTAATCTTTTTGGTTTATCTAATAATAATTTTAACATTCTGTAACAGGAAAACTAAAACGTTATTTTATTTTTAAAAAAATTCATCTCGGTATCCAGTTTTCAATATTTTTCAGTATCGAAATATCGATCTATCGTCCTAAAAATATCAATCATAAATATACATTTTTCAAAAAATATAGATATTTCGATATATCAGCCCTAAAACAAACACAATATAAAAATTGAACATAGTACACATAACTAAAAACAGCTTTAAGTCGATGGGAATCAGATTCTCCAGCTTCTAACTAAGAATAAGAGAATAATGCCCTTGAATAGATTCAAAATTAATTCTAAGGAATTTATCACTGCAATAGGTCGATATAAAACAGAGGAATTATTTGATACAATATAATTTCTTTCATTAATAATCTTGTATTATTAATTTTATTGGTAGTTATGTATAAGTATAATGTACTGTACATATGACGAAGATTATTTCAATATTGTATTGACTATTGACTAATAGTGAATAAAATAATTATGGTTATTATTATGGCTGTGTAAGGAGTGTTGCGCTCCATCTCAATCAAGTTAAATTCTTTTAGTCTTAAAACCACTATGGTCGTGAAATAAATTCAGCCTGTAGAAACATGCACCGACGAAATATTTTAAGGTCCGCAAACCCATCAGTTAAAACATTAAAATGATATTCACAAGTCACAGGTTTAGTACTAATAGTATCCAAACTTATAATACTTATAATTTCCATTTTATAGGTTTCAAAATTATTAATTTGTCTAAATTTTTTGAAGTTTGCATCTTTAGTGGTCGAGGGCGACCTAGAAACTAATTCACCACATTTTTTTCTGCAACATTTATTTATTGAACACAATGGAACTTATACACAAGAAAGAATGATGTTTCTTCTACACTCCCTACGTTTCCACGTAATTTCCTTTCCGTTCTATGGTCTTCACACACAAGAGCGTGTATGCCCTGGCGGTACCACTACTTGTTCTCTTCACGATGCCATTTATTCACTGTGCGAATCACCTCTTCGTCATCTTCAAAATGTCTCCCACGAATGGCATTCTTCAATGGCCCAAACAAGTGAAAGTCTGACTAAGCTACGTTACGGATATATGGCGGATGGGGTAACACCGTCCAACCCTGTTTGGTAATGTGTTCCAACATCCTCAAACTTGTATGAGGGCGTGCGTTATCATGTTGAAGCAAGCAATCGCCTTGGTTGTTATGGCATCCAAATCGCTGGAAGCGCTCCTTGAATTTGGTTATTAATGTGTTCACATATGCCTCAGAATTAATGGTGGTGCTTCTCGGCATCACATCAATGAGTATGACACCATCCCAGTCCCAAATCACAGTGATCATAACCTAACCAGCGGAAGCAGTTGCTTTGAATTTTTCTTCTGTGGAGAGTTAAGACGGCGCCATTCCATCGATTGGCGTTTTGTTTCGGGCTCAAAATGGTGAACCCAGGTTTTATCACCTGTCACAGACCGGGTCAAGAAGGATTCCCCCTTAGCTTCAAAACTCAGAAGATATGTTTTTTTCTGATAGTTTTGTGTTCCTCTGTAAGACGGCGCGGAACCCATCGTGAATATTTTTTTGCGTAATCAAGAGCACTGACGATTACACCCACACTTCCTTTGTTGATTTACAGCTCCTTCGCCTACTGCCGAGTCGTTATGCGTCGGTCCTCGCGAAAGATCACTTAGGCACGCAACATCTTGTCAGGTATTACAGCCGTCGGTGGCCTTCCCAAACGCTGCAAATCTTGGAGCTCAGCAGAACCGCTTTCAGAACGCCTCATCCTCTGTACCCAGCTACTAACCGTACTTCTATCGACTCCTGATGCTCCATAAATTGCACCTAAATGTTTGTGAATGTTTCCAACTGTTTTTTGCTCCGCAGTGAGAAATTCAATGACGACACGCTGCTTATAATGTACATGATGCCATGTTGAACCATTGCTGCAAGTACGCTATCTGTAGGAAGAAAGGGAAACTTTGCGCGCGCACTCTGAAAACTTGAAAGAACTCATATCAAAAATTTCGCATTCGTACCATTGCTGGGGGCTGAGGAAAAAATATGTGGTGCATTAGTTTCTGGGCCACCCTCGTAGTTTCACGTAATTCTCCTTAAAAAATGTATACTTTAGTGTATCATTCAATTGCAATAAAGCGCGCGCTCCGGTGGCAGTTTCCTTACACACCCATCTTCCCCCTCCTCTCCCCCATTTCCTGCACCCTCTTACATTTGCCCTCTACAAATTTCAACTTTAAATTCTTTCAACGTTTTTGGTAAATTATTCATCATTTCTCTTGGTAACTTATTTCAGTCCCTGACACCTTTACCTAAAGCAGAGAATCTTCCAACACCCTTGTGCCTGAAATCGGGTGCCATCTTGTGGTCATGATCATCTTTTCCCTTCCATGTATTACTTTTCAGTCTTACACCAATATACGAGGCGCGTCCAGAAAGTAAGTTCCGTTTGGTAATAAAATGAAATTGTACACAGATACAGAAGAAATTTTTATTGCACAAAATTCTACAACTCTTAAACTACTTTTCCACATAACTGCCGAAATTTTGCAGGCATTTGTCATAGCGTGGCACCAGGTTTTGTTTACCTTCTTCATAGAAATCTGCCACCTGTGTCTTCAACCAGTTGGAAACAGTTTCTTTCAGCTCGTCGTCATTGGTGAAGTGATGACTGCCAAGGAAAGACTTGAGATGTAAGAACAGATGAAAGTCTTGCCAGTTCTTCTGTAACCAAAGGTGGACGCCCACTTCGTTCTTCATCGTGCACATCACTACGCCCGCCATTGAACTGTCGGACCCATCTTCTCACCATCGAATCACTCATCGCATTTGGTCCGTAAACATCGCAAATTTGCCGATAAATTTCACTTGGTTTCACTTTCCTCGCATTCAGAAACCGAATCACAGACCTGATTTCACAGGCGGCGGGATTTTCAATCAACGCCGACATTTCAAACAAGCACAACAAAGCGTACGTAACTGACAGCGATCTCCAAATGGCGCACGTTCTTCCCCTTGATACACATCGTCTACAGCGCATGTGCGGAACTGCAATCGCAGCGCTGCAGCGGAGATAAATTGAAACGGAACTTACTTTCTGGACGCGCCTCGTATTTCCATGCCTCATCAAATTCCTTGTACACTCTCATGACCCTCTTCATCCTCCTCCTTTCTTCCAATGAATCCCATTACAGCTTTTTTATCATAATTGTTACTCACTGCGTTTTTCGGTAATTTACGGAAACCATTCTAGCAGCCCTTTTTTTTTTTTAATCCGTTCTAACTCCTATATTTGATACTCAAAATATGGGTCCCATATTACACTACCATATTAAAGCAATAGCTCGATAATCAAAATATGTACCATTCACGCATTAAAACAAACAACATACATAAATCTGTATCTGATAGATATTTGTTTGTTCCAGTGTCACGCAGAAAATACAGATTGTTAATTGGTTTTCATAACGTAAAAGCTTGAGGTTCAACATAAATTCTGAAGACATTATAAAACATTAGGACACATTTATTTTATAAATGTTCTAGCGTAACTCAAAAACAGCTCAATTGGTTTATACGGGATTTAAAACTGTATGTTTCTGTAAAGATCATTGGATATTAAGAGGGGTGGGGTAAAGGGGAAGAAGAGATGGATGTTGGCAACTAAATATAGACAGAATTTTCCTGTTTAAAATTATATGTGTGCAAAGTTCCTTCAAAATCGGATAGAAACTGTAGTGTAACTTCATGTAAAGAATATTAATTAAGGGGGTGGAAAGGGGGAGATGGATTGGATTTTTGTAAAACTAATGTGGACAGTATTTTCTCTTTGTTTTAAAGTATACGTTTGCAAAGTTCCATCGGAATCTGATAAAAACTTAGTTTTTTTTTAAGGGGTATAAAGAGGGGGGGATTGTGGCTTTTTATATTTTTTTTTTGTCAGAAACGTTCTTCACGAAAAAATATATATATGGGGCAACTTTCATGGTGGTCGGCCAAATGGTAACGACTGTAGCTTTGTACAGTATAAATATAATTTACAACATTTTTAGGTGTGGGAAGGGGAAGAGGTGTCGGGGTTGGGTTTTTGCAAACCAAATTTTGATACTATTTTCCTTTTTGTTTTAAATGATACGTGTGCAAAGTTCCATCGAAAGCGGATTAAAAAATATAGGTTTGAATGAAAATTAAGTGGTGCCAAGGTTTTTTTTTTATTTTGTTGATCAGTAACCTTCTCCATGAAAAAATACATATATGTGCCAACTTTCATGTTGATTGGTCAAATGGTGTCGACGTATATATATACACATTTGTATATATAAGATTTTGTCACCACTCAATTTTTGCTGCCAAAATATTCAAATTGTTGAGGTTCTAATAAGCCCATTGCTACCTTTTAAAAGAAAAGAACAGTATTTCGTTAATTTGTTTACTGCTTACTGTACGGTAAAGTACCTTGGTGAACGATCTTCGCCCGGCATCTTTTGATTTCTGTTCAGTATCCAAGATTTTAAGTAAAGTCTGTTTAAAGTTAACCTGTTTTTGTAGGCTTCCTAGGTATTTTTAAAAACACAGTTCCTTACAAAGAGATGCTTACCTAACATCAGTTGGCTTACTATCAACTGAATCCTACGAGATGAGCTTAGAGCCATTTCCACGATACCAAATCCAATAATTTCTCTTTTTTGTTTGTTTAATCGTGTTACAACCATTAAAATCAATACGTTATCTACATATGAAATTACATGAAAATCGTTAGAGCCATTTCCGAGATCGTCTGGTTTACCACCTCATAAATTTCTTTTAAAGAAAAATGCTGTTATTATGTTAAACAGAAATATTAATGCTAATCAGGTTTAAGTAATTCTTTTAGACGAGCACATCATCAGTGCTAAATTAATTCACTCCGATAAAACTATGCTCTTTCTTCGAATTACCCTCACAGCACCAAGGGTGTCTTTCCAAATGTTAAGAAAACAATTCCCAATTAATGTAACACTCGCTACGAACATTAATGAAACTCAGACGCTCAAAAGGCATGATGTATTTATCAGAAACTGTTTTTTCGTATGGACGCACGCACGTGGGTTTTTCATGAGTCTGTAGATTCATTAATAATTATTTATTGCTAAACAGACGTACGGTCAAAAAGTCAACAATTATCACGTTATAACTGTTAATATTGTTTTAAAGAAGTTTTGTAAAGAAGACTTAAAAAATGACTTCTGAGAAAGCCAATATTTTTTAAATATTTACTTTTTTAAACGTTTCACAGTCAAACATATAGTATTTAATGAAAATGAAAGTGATATTTATTACTACTCTTCAATATAAAATAATTTCAGTTAGTAAATACTTGCATTTACTTATTTCCTCATTATTATATTACCATTCGGTGACGGATCACGAAACTGCGCGAAATATTCGCATGGGTCAGTTAGTATACATGAGTTTTTTTATTTGAATATATATAAGTTTTTTGTCGTAACCAAAGAGAACAACACAAAACAAAGGAAAACACTACGCGGCTATTCAACCCATGGAGGAAGGAAATATATGGAGACGACGCAAGAGACCTTCATCACGCATTGAAGTGAAGCCGGGCGGATGAGGAGTGGGGGGCTAGGCCGAACCCATACAGACACGGGGTATATGTACAAAAACCTCAAGGGGATTCTAGGATAAACGTAACGTCGTAATCTAGTGATGGATTATTATGTAACTCAATGAGACAAATACAAAATGACAAATACAATTTTTTGATATCATGCTTAGTTTTCGAGATATTCTGTCTCAAACGTGAAATGTTTCTGGTTGAAATTCAGAAGAAAAAATTGGTCAAAGTCAAACTTGATGACGGATTCTTATTTAAAAAGACGAGACAAATAAAAAATAAACAATAAAAATTTCGATATCTCGCCAAGTTCTCGAGATATGTGAGGTGTCTTGAGTTGAAATACAGAAGAAAAATCTCGCAAAAGTAAAATTTAATAATCATTTCTTATGTACCTCGACGAGACAAATCGAAAATAAAGAATAATTTTTTTCGATATCTTGCTTAGTTTTCGGGTTATACTGGGATTGGGTTGATATGCGGCTTGGACTAAAAATTAATTCTGCCAAAGCCACAATGAATTACATGGTGGACATGCAGAATGGATATTTCAGTTTTTTTACTACCCCTTGTGATCAGATTTAAATGCGGCCTTGACCAGAATAAAAATAGTTATCATCGTAAGCTTAATTTGGAATAGCTGGAAGTGGAAGTAGTTTCCATCGCGATACACGTTTTGTCACTAACTTGGTTCTCATGAAATTACTACCAGTAATAGATAAATTCTTTGTTCCTTATGTAACAACAAAACCATTCTGGTACAGACTGCATTTAGACCTAACCACAATCTCAATTAAATTGCCGCTACAGAATCAAACTATGCAGACATACCCACACACGCGTATTTGAATCGCAAACAGTATTTGGGGTAACAACATCATCAACATTCCTAGATTGCATAGCATAATTTAACACATATAATTTCATCATACACTGTCAGTATAAACTGCAACGTGACGAAAGAAAGCGCAATACTAAATTCACTGAATCGGGATGTAAAACACACCCCTTTAAATCTCATTTTCAACACTCATTAAAAAGTAATGCTAGTCTATTATGTGTAAAATATCAAGTTATGCTGATTTTCTACACTACACCAACAAAAATTTGAGAACAAAGTCATCCCATTGAGAGCAATGACTAAATATTTATAGACAGGCACCGAAGTTTTGCAATTCCTACCGCCCTCTTCAACAACGATAGTTAGAATTCAACTTACTTATGAAATGATATTCCAGGTTCTTTCCTCTCTTGCCTATTTGTGCAATCGTATGCAACACAAGATAGCATTATAAAAACTTATACACATTACAAAATGAAATAATCACAGCATCTAACACAATGTGAACATCGCCTTTGTTTGGGATCGCAATATCGCCGCTGCCGCCACTGCGCATGCGCGAGAGTTTAGAGTCTGCTTCACAGGTTTAACGTCATTCCTGTCCATATATTTCCTTCCTCCATGATTCAATAATCAGTCTCAAAACAAGTTTGGTACAAAGACTTCGACACGAAAAGACAATTCCTAACATCAATAATTCGGATGAGTTTAGGACATTGCGCTATCCCCAGCCATCTCTATAGAGTGGGAGTCATGGAATCACCAATGTGCGATGCGGACAAGGTAGACGAGGCAGATTTAAATCACATATTCCTAGGATGCAGTAAATACGCAACCCATAGCAAAAATCTGCTAACTAAGCTATTAGCGCTACAGGTACCTCTGCCAACAACGATTCCTACCTCCCTTGCGTCTGATCAACCGAAGATATACAGAGTTCTGATAAACTTCTTACGTGATGCTCAAATTAGCATCTAAACGAAACTAATCCAAGCAAAAGGACAAAACATACCAAAACATTGTGTAATATGAAAAATTTACATAAGTCAATATGTAATATATTACATATGAAAGACACGTAAATAATATGTAAATATGTAAATTATATGTAAATATGTAAATTATATGTAAATTACATGTAAATAATATAAAATATGTAATATGTTAGATTTGAAAGATACTCAACAAGTAAAATGTTCCCGTCAACTGTAATATATAAAATGTAGTAGGAGGGCTGGTATAATGGTCTTGCGTCTACAAAGCAATAAATAAATAATAAAACGTCTACGAGATGGCATTAGAGCCGTTTCCAAGATACCAAACAGTAAGCCCGGCCAAAGAAATCAGCAATTGACTTATCAATCTGCTCCCCCTCTCTCACCATTGAACTAAAATGGTGAAACCTTCAACAGTCCTGGGGATCGGATAATTTCCCAACTATTATAACAACAAAACAGATGGAGGTTCCCCAGGTTACCCATTCCACTACAAAATGGAACATACAGAATGTCATCTGGGTCAAATATGGCCAGCTAAAAAATGGAAAGGGTTCTAACAGCCAAAACATCTAGTCAACGATATCAGGAATTCCCAAACATCTTAAACGAAGCAGCTGAAAAATCGATTCCCCGACGCAAACCACCATCAATGAAAAAAAAGCATTCCGTCGCCATGGTGGAACGAGAACTCCTCCAAATCCATAGCGAAAAAGAAACTAGCCTTTGCAAGGTATAAACGGGAAGTCACATGGTAAAAATTCTTAAATTTCAAGAAGGCAGATGCTGAAACCAAAAGATTCCTGAAAGTAAGAAAAAAAAAACGTACTGGAGGGAATTATGTAACAACTTAAACTGGAATCTCAGTATGGCACATGATCAAGAGACTTAGGAAAAAACCTGAGGTAATAAATTCGCCAACCAAATGCGTAGAAGAATTTGCAATTAAGATAGCCCTCCCCCCGACCTTTCCTCTAAGACCATTAAGTCCACTAAACCACGACAAAGATGATCGCGGACAAAACATATTAGAGGATGCGTTCACGCTAAATAAACTGGAATTAGCCCTTAAAACAGGTTCAAACTCAGCGCCCACCATAGACAATATCCATCATTCAATGCTTCACCACCTCCCTCTCCGCGCCAAGCTTATACTATTACAACTGCTTAAGAATATTTGGATTATAAGTGAGATCTCAAAGGATTGGACAACTCGAATCATTATTCCTGCGACGAAGCCTGCTAAAGACAGAAACAGTGCTAGTTCTTACCGACCATGGATATCTGCTCATGGATATCTAAAATTTGAACGGATAGTAAAAGTGAGAATGGAATGGTGGCTAGAACATTATGGTATTCTGCCTAAGACACAGTACGGTTTCAGAAAAGGAAGGAGCACAAATGACATCCTTAGCATAATAACCTTAGACACAGAAAAATCCTACAATAACAAAGGCTACCTGTCGGCTCTATTCCTGGATATTACGGGAGTCTATGACAACATACAAATCCCCATAATAATCGAGAAGCTGCGGAAACTACACTTTCCAGACACATATTTACGTGGAATTTACAACCTTCTCCATGGCAGGAGATATACAGAGATAGCTCCCTGTATGGCCCACGCGTTGTCACAATGGGACTTCCACAAGGAGCAATCCTTAGTCCTATACTGTTTACTATCTATACAGCAGATATAGTAAACCTATTTAACCCAACAGTTAAGGTGCTGCAATTTTCAGATGATGTGTGTATTTACACATCGTCTCCCTTTCAGGGTATAAATTTCTGGAGATTGATTGAAGCCATTAAGATGCTGTACGCGTGGTTACAACATCTTGGACTAACCATTCCCCTTTGAAATCAACTATTATGGTTTTCTCCCGTAAAAAAAGTGCCTACCGAGAGACGGATATACATCTGGATCCATATATCTTCCCATTTCGATCACTGGTCAGACATCTAGGCTTACATTCTTATTTATTTTTTTGCTATCGTCAGTCATTCGACTGGTTTGGTCCTATCCTGTGTTAACCTCTTCATTTATACACACCCCTTACAGCCCACGTCCTCAATTATCTGGTTCATATAATCTAATCTCTGTCTTCCTCTACAGTTCTTACTATCGACAGTTCCTTCCACTAACAAATTAACCAATCCAGCATGTCTCAAAATATGACCCACCAACCGGTCCCTTCTTTCCATAAGCTTCTTCCATAAACTTATTTTCTCACCCATCATTTCCAAAACTCGTTCACTTCTTACTTTGTCTGTCCACATAATTTTCAGCATTCTCCTGTAAAACCACATTTCAAATGATTCAATTTTCATTATTTCCGGTAATACTAAAGTCCATGTTTCGCTACCATAAAGTGCTGTGCTCCACACAAAGAGCTTTAAAAAGTTCTTTCTAATTCCTCGATCAATATTTTAATATGAAAGTTTTCTCTTTTACATGAAGGCTCTTTTTACGAATGCTATTCTGCTTTTAACATCATTCCTCCTTCAGCCATCGGTTGTAATTTTACTTCCCAAGTAACAGAATTTACTTACTTCTCCTATTGCATCCGATCCTATTCTTATATTTAATCTACTAGTATTGTTATCATTTCTGCTACATTTTTCATGCCATTCAGTAACTTCTCAATATCCTCAGCCCTCTCTGCTAACAAGACAATGTCATCAGCAAATCGTAGCATACTGATTTTTTCTCCCTTAAAACTTACGACACATGGAAATTTTTCTTTGACTTTCTTCATTGCTTGTTCTACATACAAGTTGAATATTAACGGGGATAGACTACAACCTTGTCCCACTCCCTTTTTAACTGATGCATGTCTCTCGTGATTTTCTACTTTTACTATATTCTTATATAGTTTATAGAGTATTCTTCTATCTCGATACTTTAGACGTGACTTCTTTAAAATTTTGAACATCTTGTCCCACCTAACATTATCAAAAGCTTTTTCTAAATCAACAAATTCCATAAAAGTATATTTTTTTTCTTGATCCGGCCATCAAGTACTAATCTTAAAGACAGAATCGCTTCCCTTTTACCGCGATTTTTCCTAAACCCAAACTGATCTTCACCTACTATCTCTTCTACTACCATTTCCATCCTTCTGTATATTATTCTGGTGGGTAATTTTGAAGCATGTGATGTTACACTAATGGTGGGATAATTCTGACAATTGTCGGCTTGTGCTTTCTTTGGAAGTGTGAATATGATATTTTTGTTAAAATCAGTTGGAATTTCTCCTGTTTCATAACTTTTTGATATCAGCTTGAATAATCTTTCGATTCCTTCCTCTCCTAGGGATTTAAGAAGTTCTGCAGGGATCTCATCAATTCCAACTGCCTTATTTGCTATCAAGTCATTCAGAGCTTTATAAAATTCTCTACTCAAAACAGGATCTCCGAAGTCATCGATGCCGACATCGCCAGCCTTTACCATTACACAATTGTTCAAGTCGTCCCCAAAGTACAGTTTCTCAATGTATTTTTCCATCGGTCAGCTCTATCTTCTGAGCTTAACAGAGGTTTCCAATCGGCAGCTTTAATGTTCATACCTCTTTTCATTATTTCTTCAAAATTCTGTTTGATCTTCCTATATGCAACATCTACTTTACCTACGACCATTTCCTTTTCTAATTCTTCACACTTTGCTTGTAGCCATGTTTCATTTGCTATTTTGCATTTCTTATTTATTTGATTTCTAAATTACCTGTACTACTCTCTTCCTGCTTCATCCTGAGCATTTTTGTATCTTCTCCTCTGATCCATAAGCTCCAAAATTTCCTCTGTGATCCAAGGTTTTCGGGCATCTTGTTCCCTAAATGCATTCAATACGTCCTCGGTTGAGCTCCTTTCAGAGTTACTTCTTAGACCTAAGTCTACCATTTCTGCAAATTTTTCTCTTCTGCTAGATTGTTTCAGTTTTTTCACTTCCAATCTGTTTTGCTGATACTGCTTCGTTAATCGCTTAAATTTCAGCCTGCACTCCATTATTATCAAATTATGGTCAGAGTCTATGTCTGCTCCTGGGTACGCTTTACAGTCTAGAACTTGATTCCTGAATCTCTGTTTGACCATGATATAATCTAGCTGATATCTGCCTGTAACCCCTGGTCGTTTCCAGGTGTATATTCTTCTTGCATGGTTGTTAAACAGTGTCTTTGACACTACCAGCTTATATGTTTCACACAATTCTAGCAACCTGCTTCTGCGCTCATTTTTTTCTAGTAGACCAAAACTTCATAGTGTATTCCCCTCTTTTCCTTTTCCCACTATTGCATTACAATCACCCATGATTATTAGATTTTCCTCCCCCTTCACATATTGGATTAATTCTTCAATTTCAGCGTATATTTTTTCTATTTCTTCGTTGTCTTCCTGTGATGTTGGCATATACACTTGTACTAATGTGGTTGGGACGGGCTTAATTTCTAACCTCATCAAAATAATCCTGTCACTAAACTGTTCGTAATAACTCACCCGTTTCCTTACTTTCTTGTTCATTACAAATCCTACACCAGTGACTCCATTGACAGCTTGTGTGCTAATTATCCTGTGCTCCCCAGACCAGAAGTCCTGTACATCCTTCCATTTAATCTCACTAATCCCAACAACATCCGGCTTAAGTTGTTTCATCTCCCTTTTTAAGTTTCTTAGCTACCTGCTCTATTCAGACTTCTGACATTCAACACTCCGACTCGTCGAATGTTTCTATCCATTCTGATGACTCCTCCTTGAGCAGTCCCCATCCGGAGATCCGATTGGGGGACTATTTTACCTCCGGAATATTTTAACCAGGAAGAAGCCATCATGATATATGTAATTTGAGAAGATTGCATGTCCTCGGGATACCATTTGGGTCTTTAATGCAGTGGTTTCCCGTTGCTTTCTGAATCAGACCTGGCCAGACTGTGTTGAAATCTTCACGGATGACTATAAAACTACAGATGGAGTCGGTTATGCTTACTTCTGCCCATCGTCTCGTGAGTCGAAGAAGGTCCGTCTACCATCCGAAACCACGATACATACAGCTGAGGCTTTAGTAATTAGAGATCCCCTAAAATACGGGTATGAACGTTATAATAAAATTCTGATTCTATCGGATTCAAAAAGTTTTGTCCAAAAAATCGAAAATTCAAAACGGCAGAACGGACTAAACAAGATTTTACTAGATTCTAAACATTATGTATTCAGCCATGTCAGAGGGTAAAGAGGTCCACGTATTATGGATAAAGGGACACGTGTGTATTCAGCACAATGAAATGGTCGACCACTTAGCTAAGGAAAGTACAGTAGAGGGAGAGATCCAGTTCATTCAATTTCCGCATACAGATTTCACGTCAATTATCAAGAAAGATTCCTTTCGCGTCTGGTCAGACTTTTGGGTATCTGCGCAAAGCCGTCAGAGGAAAATATTACTCCCAAATTCAACCTCATTTCCCATCAACCGCCTGGTTCGCAAATTCCAAATTGGAGAAAAAAACACACAACATCAATTATAAGAATGAGATTCAGGGCCGGCGCTAGGATTTTGGGGCCCGGGGTAACCAGATGGGGGCCCTTGGCGTATTCATCAGATAAGGGTCTCCTTCAGATCAAATGGGCGAACTTTTTTAGCTCTACAACTTGGCGAGGAGGGTCCCTACAGCCGGTGATCGGGACTGCCATCAGCCCCCCCTCCTCCACCCCCCAAACGCCGGCCTTGATGAGATTGGGACACGGGTGTTACCATAGCCACCTATTTAAAATCGGTATTGTTCATTCCCCGAAGACCAAGGAGAGGTAGCAGACATCAACCATATTATACTCGCATGCAGGCGTTACCGGGTACTCCAAAAACGAATTGTACAAATCTCGTTAAAGCTCAACATCCCTCTATCAGTTTTTCTTTCTAGCCTACCCTGTTGAGGCTAGAGCGAGGAGATGTGTACCGGGCGATAGTCCGTTTCTTAAGCGGAGCTAATATAAACTTTTAATGATTACTTCTTCATTGCTTGATTTTAACGTAGGTCTATTAGTACAAAGTGAAAATTTACAGTGAAACCTACAACTATAATATACATAAAGAATGAGTTAAATATTGTAACAAGATGTATAAGTAAACAACAACATTGCATATGTCTAAACATATATGTAAAATATTTGTAAAAATTGAATCTTGGTCTAAACATCTATTTAAAATAATTGTAAACACTAGAAGCTGGCTACATGGTCGCCATGATCTAAGGCAAAATAAATAATAATAAAAAAATCACAACAACACAAAACTTGTTCGTTTTTTGCAGAGAAGCCACTTACTTAGATAAACTTAAAAATCAAAACGTTATCTAAATATGAAGTTGCATCTAAATAGTTATAGCCGTTTCCGAGATCCCAAATTGCTCGTGTAAAGATATAAGATAAATAAACGATCGAAAACTCAGTTACGTTGGCAGTAAATACTTGTTAGACATTTGTAAATATTATCTTCTATTGAGGAAAATGATCCACAACCTCCGGATATATATTTCGGCTATCTAGTGCCTCAGACACAACTTTTGTGTTGTGTGGTTGGCATCCTGCGCTGTTGAGACTGAAGCCGAAGTATATGGCATTGCGGAATAAAATGTGACTGTTTATGTTACTGTATAGTGTGTACAGTTTGTTACAAATTTGAAATTCTTAAGCTTGCGAGTTTAATAATGAATATAATGAATTGTCTGAGTTAAAAGTTTAAAGATGATATTCAGATATCTCTTAAAGACCTTGAAAACCTCCGCCTTTCTTTAAATTAATTTGCCTATTGGAAACAGTGGTTTTGCTGTCACTTTTAAACTGGTTCCCGATTTGGATGACTTTCAGCACTGTGATTTAAATAGTAAGACACATTTAAAATTTCTAAAACTTAGCATTATTGACAATGTCAGGTGACCATAAAACAGTCATTAAAGGAAACCCATCCCAATATGTTAAACTTAATATTGGTGGGTCCCTCCATTATACGACGATTGGAACGCTCACTAAACATGATACTATGCTGAGAGCGATGTTTAGTGGACGGATGGAAGTTTTAACAGATTCTGAGGGTAAGAAACTGAAGCATTTATTGTGAATTTTATACCTATTATTATTTCTACACCTGCTGGGGAAGTTGACCAATGAATTTATTACAAGTTTTTGGATGATAGGAAGGCTAATCTAGGTGACTATTTCTTGTTAGTTTCTAATTCTTGTTCTTAGGGAAAGTAATAATGTGTAACACCAGGAACTCTCCTTACTACAGTTCTGTTTTTCTTACCATTGCCGATTTAATTGCCATTTACATTGTATATTTTGGAATACAGCAGGTGTTTATAAATTTTTTCCAAGTAATACATTTCTTTCTGTTAGGAAGTGAATAAAAATGCTATGATATCCGGAAAAGAGGTAATGTCGATAACTAGCTTCATTTTTGCCACATTTGGTTGATAATTACCATTGCATATTAAGTATTTGATCGTTCTCAAACTTAGTAGAGTTGATATTAACAAGAAGTTACTATAAAGCTTAGTAACTTTAAATAAGAATTGTAGAGATAGAGGACAAATGGCAGAAAATTATTCGTCTTGGATTTCGAGGATTGCAGTAACTCTTGATTTATGTATATGAGAGAGAGAGAGAGACTGATATATAGGGAATCTAAGCCTCTATTGTTTTGTGAAAATGTTGGTAATGGCTGCTTGCTGTTATGGCCATGCATTAAAGTAAGGTATGAATATTTGGGTATACTGAAGATCCCGATTCTGCTACAACATTCCTCCATGCTCGGAAACAATTTCATAATACTGCAGTAGTCAATCATGAGGTGTATCATGTTTAAGCAGTAACCTCTGTATACCCTGGACTGTTATCTTCGAGCAGTAATTAAGTTGGAACACACTCTGTACCAGCATAACACTATAAAATTTACTTTGGAACTAGTATTTTCAGTGGTGTCTTACATGTTGACTGCCGCAGCATTACAACACCAATTCCTCGTGGAATCACAATTTACATTAATCCCCAATATTTAAATGAACATAAACTTGTATTAAATCTTCTAAACTGAAGTCAGGAAGGTTGTGATGGAAATTGGTAAAAATTCAAGTACACAAAGTGGCAGAATTATGAATTACTTACAGGAAGTCATTATGGAGCCTATATAGTAATATCCAAAGATGTGAGGTTTATCCACCTATTAAAAATGCCACTATCTTCTTGAAATTTTGTAATATCTTTGATATTGTTTATTACACAAAAGTTGTCACAAATTAAATTGAGAATGCTGAAATATGAGCTAACAGATGCTGCTAAATTAATGCATATCTTATGAAATGTTGATTAATTCCTTCACTGTAATTTGTTTTTGGTGTTTCAGATTTTCTCTATTGGAAAACATAATTAAAATTTACAAACTATTAGGAACTGTGTTGTAATGATTATATATCATCATGCATCTCTATTGTATCTATAGTGGGAATCAATTGTTCTAATTGTATAGATCTTCATCATTTCATGTTACAGAAGGGAAATTTGCATATGGCTGTGTAGGACCTATTAGATGGAAAGAGAGAGTACCCAAGTTGGTACAGTATGAATGTTAATGGTTCAGAGATCTTATCAACCCATCCATTTTGTACTTAAATGTTGCAATTTTACGTATTTCATTTTTTAAATTAATTTGAAAAATACGTCATTGACAAACATGCTTATTGTGTCAGACTGTACATGTAATAAAATAGTATCTAGGGTAATGTAAACTTCAGCAGACTGGGGTTTTCTTGGGTGGGAGCAATGCAATGAGCAAAACAGTTAACAAAAGCAACATGAAATTCGGGGAAAGCGGTATTAGCAAATAGTAACAAACACAACTTGACAGAATAATAACATTAATAAAAAACAACTACGAAATGAATTAGAAACAGAATATTTGGAATGTATTGCCTGGAGAATTAAAAATATTTGTAATTCCTTCCAGGATTACTGGAGATTTTGATTCTACGAGGAATTATTGTCATAATACTGAAGCAGTCGAACGCAAACCACTGCTAGAAAGACTTTCCAGAGTATATTTATGGGTGTCATGTTGGTACAGAATGTATTACAACCTAGTTACTGCTTGAAAATGATGGTCCAGGGTATGATACAATATAAAAACGCTTGAAAATAAAACATCTCTCTGTTGACTACCGCAGTATTACATCATCATTAGTCATTGCGGTAGAATGTTGTTGTAGTGGAATCGCGATCTCTGGTAGACCATTCCCCCATCCTCTTCCTCTGTGTCGATATTTAGAAGCTCTTTTCACTAGTGCTATTCTGCTTCTATTGTCTTCTTGATTTGGCCAATAACTGTTACTTATTAAATAACATAATCCAATTAGTTCTCCTGTTATATCTGATCCTATTTTTATGTTTAATCTACTGCTGTTGCTATCATTTCTGCTACATATAACTACTTTTGTCTTGTTTTTTTTGATATTTATTGATAATTCCTCTTGCAATATTTTGTTTATGTTATTCAGTAATTTCTCAATATCATCACTCTATTTTGCTAACAGGACCAATCCACTAGCAAATTGTAGATTACTGAATATTTTCCTTGATCACTTGTGCCACATTAATTTTTTAAATTTAATTCCTTCATTGTTTCCTCTACATACAAGTTGAACATTACTGGAGATAGGCTCAACATTGTCCCACCCATCTATCAGATTCACGGTTCTTGAGGTCTCTAATTTTATTATAGCCACCTGATTCTTTTACAGGTTATATATCATTACATATGTGAGGATTAAGTGGTCGGGATTTGCTTGGGGGGGGGGGGGGGAGGCAATGGGATGAAGTGTGATATAGAAAATGAAGTAATGAGAATCTGTGCCTGTAGGGGTATAAGAACAAAGTAATGAAGTTTGGCAACTTACTGGAGATGTGCAAACCACAAAAGTAATAGGCATAGGGTGTTGGTTAAAAGAAAGTGCTAGAAAATGAGGCATTCCCCAATGGTTTAGATAGAGAAGGTAATGGGCAAGGAGTATTTCATACTGGTTAGTGAAGACTACAACAGTCCACTGGTATTTGTATGTCATTGCCAATAGTTGCTAGGGGCAGATTTGTAGGGTTGTAAGAACAAATCAATTGGCTGCTTGCCATAGTGGAAGAATGAAGGACCAAGATGAAATAATTAGAGGTGAAAATATGATGGTAATTACAGGAGGCTGGATTTATTTATTTCATGTCAAAAAAATGCTGCTTTTACAATTGTTAGAAACAGTATTAACACTAACAGAAAGATAGAAAGAAAATGATATCAATCAAAACCAATGAATTCATATAAATGATGACCAGAAGACGACAACTTGTAAGGCACTGGCACTGTCACTGGCGCGAAGGAGGTCCTGCAGAGTGCAGGTTGATGAGCACTGCGCGCAATTGTATATATTTCAAGGAAAGATTCAGTATATGGAAAGGGAAGTGGGAACAGTTCCAACAGGTGAGAATGGGAAAATCAAAATGCTGCTCATCCCTTATTCTGGCATCAACTCCCCAGACAGAGGCTGAAATCTAGGAAAAGCTTCCTTAGGACAACAGCTACATTAGAAGTGCCACTGAAAGTTGCCCTGCTAAATCTGTGGTTCAGAGCAAGAATGACTCGTGTGAATCAATGGTACCTACTGTAGAGGCAGAACCACTAGATGGCAATCTCAACTGGAAGACCTGGAGAGCGTTAAATCAGCTGAGAAGTGGAGTGGGTAGGACCATGGATAACCTGGCAAGATTACATTATCTTGAAGATCTAAATACTGCATATGAGTGTGGGGCAGGAGGCTGGATACAAGTGGTAGAGCAGAAAACGGGTATCAAAAAATTTTGTGTGTCTTCCTGATGTAGCTTGATAACTGTGCTCTTAGCCTGCAGAAATGAGTCGTGAAGCATTTCTGATTGATGTAATATGTTTTAGAAAACGTGGCCACAATTCAACAGTTATAAAAGGTACATTTTTCAGAATTGGAGATATATTTCATTGAAAGATTATGTGGAAAGGAAGTGGGAACAGTTCCAAGAGGTAAGACTGGAAAAATAAATATTTGAAAATGTAACCTAGAAGGTTAAAGTGGTTTTTAAGAAGGGAACAAAATAATAATAAAACAACAGGGCATTAGGAATCTATTAAAGAATTAAGCAACGAATTAATAACAGCAAGGTGGTAAGCTCAGTATGCATCTATGAAGAATATTATGACTGGTGAGGGATCACGAGAGATTATATTAGGCTTTTCCAACCAAAATTCAACCTCTCCTTCACCCTGTTAGCACAGATGAGGCTCGGACGACTAACAGATTCCGGGTATAAAGAGTCACCCACTGCTTGCCACCGGCCTCCGAAATAAGGGTGGAAGAGTGGAGAGTGGTCCAGGGCACCCTCTTTCCCTTGGGGTTGGAAACGCCCTATAGAGACAGATGAATCAGAAATGATCAATGGCATGGGGATGCAGAAGGCAGCGGAAAACCACTGCATTAAAGACCCAAAGGGTAACCTGAGATATGTAATCCTCTCAAATTACATATATCATGATAGCTTCTTCCTGGGTAAATATTACAGAGGTAAAACAGTCTCCCAATCGGATCTCTGGGTGGGCACTACTCGGGGAGGAGTCTTCAGAATGGATAGAAACATTCTATGAGTCGGAGCATGGAATGATAGAAGTCTGAATGGGGCAGGTAGGTTAGATAAATTAAAAAGGGAGATGAAACAACTTAAGTGATTAGTGAGATTAAATGGAATTATGCACAGGATCTCTGGTTTGGGCAACACAAGACAATTAACACACAAGCTGTCAATGGAGTCACTGGTGTAGGATTTGTAATAAACTAGAGGACCCATGAAAATTTTGCTGATAAAATAGGATGGATAGTGAAGTTGAATGCTTGTAATATAATGAAAAGTAGAACCGCACTGTTTTAAAAAATATTTATTTGTTTAGTGTAATAGGTACACACCAAAAAATATTACAAAACAGTTACCGAGCGTGGTGGGTGAACGGTTAACGTTCTGGCCCTCGAATCCCTGTCCGGGCATCCAGATTTGGGTTTTCCATGGTTTCCCCAAATCACTCCAGCCGAATGTCTGGATGCTTCCTTCAAAAAGGCCATGTCCAAATTCCTTTCTGTTCCTTGTCCCCAGTCCCATCCCGCCTCTAATGACCTTAGCCGTCAACAAGGTGTAAAGCAAAAAGTAAAAAAAAAAAAGTTGAAAACAGTTAGGAAAATTTAAAACACACTGTATGTACGACAAACAACCTAAACAAAATGCATATAGCATATCAACGTCTCTGTGATATGTTTTGCTGTGTGAATAAAATGTTTCCATTGGAATCGTATAGCAAAACAAAGATGTTTTCTTAACAGAAAAAAATATCCGAAAAGCTACTTATTGTATAAAAAACAGTTTATTGACATCTGTGATATCTGCTGCTGCAATCTAGGGACTTGGATCTGAACTGTCTCATATGCGCAACCACTTTAAGCATCAAAATCCGAAAAAATTGTTTCTTAATTTATGATTTTACCTCATTGGAGACCTTAATACGATATGTCACTTATCAATTATTGTTGGGTAGAGAAGGAGATAAATGGCTCGTGATTAAAAAAATCACGTTTTAGAAATAATATTGATACTTTTGCCCTTTAAGGGTCGAATTCCAAAAAAATTCCTTTTATAAAATATGGTGTGACCTTGGTTTTTACAATGATACCTTATTTATCGATTTGGGTTAGGCATCAAGTGGGGTAATATTTTTTCCCCTGTGTCAAATCTGGAGAAAAGTCTTTCTAAAAATATGATGTGACCAAAGCAGATACTTTAATATTTTAAACAATACCTCAATTACCGATTTGGTTAGGTATCAAGGGCTCAAGACAAAAAAATGTCTTGTAGAAATATTTTTACTTTTGCTCTTTAAGGATTGAATTTTGAAAAATTCCTTTCTTAAAATATGGTATAACCAACTGAAGGGACGAAGACCTCAGTCTATAAAATGATATCTTGTTTATCAATTTTGTTTAATCATCAAGAAGAGACACACAAAAAACACATTTTAGAAATACTAATATTTTTACCCTTTAAGTGTTAAATTAAGAAAAAATCCATTCTTAAAACACAGCGGATACCTTAATCTTTAGAATGAAACCTCATTTATCTATTTCGGTTATGTATTAACGAAGATAAATGGTTCGAGACACAAAAACCGCATTTTTGAATTATTAACATTTTTGCCCTTTAAAGATATAATTACGAAAAATTACTTTCTTAGAATATAATGTGACCACGGCAGAGACCTTAATCTTTAATTTGATACATCATTAATCTATATCGGTTAGGTATGAAGGGAATAAATGGCTCGTGGCACAAAAACGTGTTGTAGAAATATTTATACTTTTGCCCTTTAAGGGTCGATATCCAGAAAATTCCTTTCTTAAAATATGATGTGACCAAACTGGAGATCACAAGGTTTAATATGACACCTCATTCATTGATTTCGGTTAAGTATGAAGGGAGATAATGGCTTGTGACAATTAACACCTTATATAGAAATAATAAATATGATAAGAGTAGGGAAACAGTTGAGTTGTAATGAACAGTTTAGTGACAGGAATATTTTGATGAGGTTAGAAACTATGTCCACCCCCAACCACGTTAGTGCAGGTGTATATGCTAACATCACAGGAAGATGATGAAATAGAGAAAAATATACACCAAAATTGAAGAATTAATCCAATATGTTAATGGGGAGGAAAATCTAATAATCATGAGTGATTGGAATGCAATAGTGGAAGAAGGAAAATAGGGGAATACTGTAGGAAGTTCTGGTCTAGGAGAAAGAAATGAGTGAAGAAGCAGGTTGTTAGAATTTTGTGAAAGATATGAGCTAGTTGTGGCAAACACACTGTTTAAGAACCATGCAAGAATGAGATACACCTGGAAACGTCCAGGGGATACAGGCAGATATCAGCTAGATTATATTCAGGAATCAAATTCTAGACTAAAGCGTACCCAGGAGCTGACATTGACTCTGACAATAATTTGGTAGTAATGAAGTGCAGGCTGAAATTCAAGTGAATAAGGAAGCTATATAAGCAGAACAGACTGGAAGTGAATAAACTGAAACAATCTGGCACGAGAGAAAAATTTGCCGAAATGGTTGACTAAGGTCTAAGAAGTGACTCTGAAAGGAGCTCAACCGGGAACAAATGGAATGCATTAAAGACAGAAATAATGAAAGCTGGTAAAGAAACATTAGGCTTTAGGGAACAAGCTGCCCGAAAACCTTGGATCACAGAAGAAATTTTGGAGCTGATGGATCAGAGGAGAAGGCACAAAAATGCTCAGGATGAAGCAGGAAGAAAGCATTAAAGGCAATTTAGAAATCAAATAGACAGGAGATGCAAAAAAGCAAAAGAATCGTGTGAAGAAGTAGAAAAGGAAATGGTCATAGGTAAAGTAGATGTTGCATGTAGGAAGATCAAACAGTATTTTGGAGAAATAAAGAAATGGGGTGTAAACATTAAAGCTGCCGTTGGGATACCTCTTTTATGCTCAGATGATAGATCTACCCTATAGAAGGAATAAATTGAGAAACTGTATGATGGGGTCAACTTGAACAATAGCGTAATCGAAAAGGAAGGCGATGATCCTTTTTGAGGAGAGAATTTGATACAGCCCTCAATGACTTGAAAGCAAATAAGGCAGTTGGAATTGATGAGATCCCTGCAGAACTTCTTAAATCATTAGGAGAAGAAGGAATCAAAAGATTATTCAAGTTGATATCAAAAACTTATGAAACAGGAAAATTCCAACTGGTTTTAATAAAAATATTATCTTCACACTTCCAAAGAAAGAATAAACTGACAATGAGAATTATCGCACCATTAGGAAAACTTGCAGTACAAGGGGCTTTAAGATTAATACTTGAAGGGCAGATCAAGAAAGATACTTTTATGGCATTTGTTGATTTAGAAAAGCTTTTGATATTGTTTGGTGGGACAAGATGTTCAAGATTTTAAAGAAATCAGATCAAAAATATTCAGATCGAAGAATGTAAATTGTATAAGAATCAAGTGCCTATAATAAAAGTAGATAACCATGAGAGACACACATCAGTTAAAAAGGGTGTGAGTCGAGGCTGTAGTCTATCACAGTTAATATTCAACTTGTATGTAGAAGAAGCAATAAAGGAAGTAAAAAAAAAAAAAAAAAATCCTGTGGCATAAACATTCAGGGAGAAAAACTCTGCATGCTATGATTTGCTGATGACATTGACTTGTTAGCAGAACAGGCTGAGGGTATTGAGAAGTTACTGAATGGCGTGAAAAATATTGAAGGAAGATTTTGGGCTGAATATAAATCAATGCAAGATAAAAGTGATGAAATTTAACAGAAATGATACCAATACTTGTAGATTAAATATAAAAATAGAATCGGATGTAATAGGAGAAGTAAGTGAATTCTTTTACTTGGAAAGCAAAATTGCAACCGATGGCCGAAGCACGAACGATGTTAAAAGCTGAATAGCACTAGCAAAAAGAACCTTTCATGAAAAAAGAGAAATCTTAGTTTCATACATTGATCTAGGAATTAGAAAAAACTTTTTAAAACTCTACTTGTGGAGCACAGCACTTTATGGTAGCAAAACAAGGGTTTTAAGAATACCAGAAAGAATGAAAATTGAAGCATTTGAAATGTGGTGCTACAGAAGAATGCTGAAAACAAAGTACAAAAATGAATGAGTTTTGGAAATGATGGGTGAGGAAAGAAGTTTGTGGAATAAGCTTACAGAAAGAAGAGACAGGCTGGTAGGTCATATTTTGAGACATGCTGGATTGGTTAATTTGTTATTGGAGGGAACAGTTGAAGGTAAGAACTGTAGATGAAGACAGAGTTTAGAATATATGAAGCAGATTATTGAGGACCTGTGTTGCAAGTGATATGTAGAGATGAAGAGGTTAGAACAAGATAGGTAGGGATGGATGATTGCATCAAACCAGTTTGAAGACTGCGTAAAAAAAAAAGGGATCGATGGCGGCCCAATGTCGTGTTTCCCTTGCCTGCTCAACCCTGGCTGTTTCAAGCTACTCCTTCATTGATTACATGCACCTCCCATAACTGCCCTTGTGGGGAAATTGAAGATATAAACCATCTTATGTTTGGTTACCAATTGATGTTGTTGATCTATCACTGAATAGATAATCTCGTGAAGGAAAGAATTCCACTGCCCACACTTAGATTCAAATAATTATGCTGTTTATAAAATTTTGTACTAGAACATGAAAAATATTGATGTAAAAATTTAAATTAATCATAAATAACTACTGCATAGGCTATACACTTAATTGTATGATCTGTAAAATTAAAATGGCTGTGTGGAAACAAACCTAAATGCCAAATAAATTAATAATAAAACAAAGTATGAGCTCTGGATTTAATTATTGAGAGGAGTAGCAAGCACCACACTGTAGGATTTAGAGTCATTTTAGTTCTGCAATAATTTACATTAATAACAATTGTATTTTATGTATATCCTAATTATTATGTTGAAAAAGCTATAGCTGTAGCAAAATCAATTAAGTTGATTATTTGTATCAAAAAATTAGCTTATAAAATTTACATGAATTTTCAATTTTGTAGGTTGGATATTGATTGATAGGTGTGGAAAGCATTTTGGCACAATCCTTAATTTCCTCCGGGACGGCACTGTTCCTCTCCCAGAGAGCAGTAAGCAGATGGCAGAGCTGTTAGCTGAAGCAAAATATTACTGCATTGCTGAACTGGCAGAGTCTTGTGAGCAGGCTCTAATGAAGAAGGAACGTGATGCAGAGCCCATCTGTAGAGTTCCTCTCATCACTTCTCAGAAGGAAGAGCAGCTACTTATTAATTCAACATCCAAGGTTTGTATTTCCCACAAACATCTTAGGAGTTCTGGAACTGTTTTTTGGGTAAAATATGCAGTGAAATAAACATTTTACATTCGTATACCAGATGTGTAAATATGAAACTGGAATTTTTATCATAAAAATACATGATTACTGTATAAAAATGTTACAAAGTACCTTATTCGAAATATTGTCCATTGCCAGATATGCATTTTCTCCATATCTCTGTTAATTTATGAATGCCACACCAACTTTTTTTTTTTTTTTGCTTGCTCTTTTGCCACAAACCAGTCATTGAGCCATTTTCGTGCATTAAATGGGTGGTGGTAATGTTCAGGACTGACACTGGGGAGGACGCAGGTTGGAGTTCCTGATGAATCATCAAGATTTCAGTTTCTATGGTTTCCCTGGTGATCCAATCAAATGATTCCTTCAAAAAAAACTGTCTAAGTTCTTTCCTATTCCTTGCCTCCAGTCATTTTCTGCATCAGTGAGAAGTAGAGTCATAAGCTATTCATCAATCCTGGGCTATGCGTTGCAACCTACACTCCTAGTTATCTAAACTTTTAGATATGATGAGGATAATTGCTTGATGGCTACAATATTATGGACTAGAGGATATTAAAATAATTAAATGCTCTATGATGGCATTAATTTGATGTGACCAAATAACAATTGCATCCTGTAAATATAGTGTCCAAAATAGCATAGCATAATGTACACTTCAGCTCCAGCAAGAGAAAATATAAGTTGCCCTGATGAGGGAATGTGTTTGAATTACTGTGGAACGAGTAGCAAAAATTAACAATATTGATGCTAAATACTTGTTCATGAATAACTTAATTAAATTAATAAAAATCGCGAGAAAAATACAGACAGGCATAAAAAAAACAGCTAATATAATTGTAGTTGCACCTGGGTTAAGTTACAGTCTGTTAGTAATTAAATAGGACGATAGTGTGGTACAACTGATTTTCCCCCTTTTTTTTGTTAAAAAAAAGGCACATTTAAGGCTCTCTAGAATGGTCCAGTGAATTGCAAATTAGCAATGGTTACTTGTGACGTTTCCAGGCTAGGCGTGGCACGTAGTGTCAAGATTATTGCCCATGACACTGGTGATGACCACATATTAACATGAACAAGAATTGTGTAAATTACTCAGGACACCAGTTAGGTTATCATTCCAAAGTGACATGTTGTATTTGGCATACCTGAAATTGAATAAATGTTGAAAGATCAAGATAGGTACTGATGTTTTACATTTGTTTAACATGTTCTTTGTATCGTTTCTTTCTCCTTTTTTTTTTTTTTTTTTTTTTTTTTTTTTAATAGAAAGCTGTAGTATAATTTGTTATATTAATTCAGCAAGAGTATCATATGGAATTAAATGTTGAAACCATTGTTAACTTCAATTGATGGCAAGACATGATAGAAAAAAAAAATGACTGGTGAATGTGAGTGTAATAGATTTTCAGATATTAATATTTCACTTACAGAAGAATATGTAATTGACTTGAGAGTGATTAACTGCTCACTGCAGACAAGCTGCTTGGTGGTGGTTGGTGTATATGGATGGTTGAAGTTGGAACAAAACCTGTAAAGAAGGGAATAGAGTAGGAATTAGCAATTAAAGAGTATATACCTAAGATGCATAAAAGAAAAAAAAAATTAAGAAAGTGTGATAATTTCAATAAAAATAAGTTTAAAATAAAAGTGCCTCATATGTTTTAGCTTGGTAGGAATGGTGAAAAATGCCAAAGTCAAATATGTATTCTATTGTAGTGACCAGAAGAAAAGATGGGAGTTAAGCTAGTGGAAAAAAGAAAAAAGGAAGGATGCTTATCTTTGGTTAAAGTAGGAAATGCATTATGAAAGTGATAGAAATGAATATTGGAGTGCCGCAGGATAGTGCATTGGGATCATTGCTATTTATCATTCTAATGAATGGTTTACAGTCAGAATTCAGGTTTTTTTGCAGATGACATAATGGTATACCTGTATAATAGGATTGAAATGGGAAGGTGCTATGAACAACTGTAGGGTGACCTGATTAGAATATTTAACTGGGTAGGTCACCATGGAATGAAGATAAATGCCATGAAGAGTCAGCTTAATAGGTACCCAGAAAAAACAGGTTTTTTTATGATTATAGGGAGGAGACAGAATTGCTTGTTGAAGACTTGAAGTGTAAATATCTCGGCACAACATTTGATAATCAACTTAAATGGGCAGAACACATTGGACAGATGGTTGAAAAGGTTACAAAGTCCTTCATTTACTGGATAGGGTGATGAGAGGATGTACCAGAGAAGTTAGTGAATTGGGTTACAAAACTGTGATTGACAGATGAATTATTGTTATCTGACGGTAAAATCAAGATAATAATTTTTCATTTTGATTGTGATTATGCAAGAGTAGTATATTGCAAGGAAAAAATTTCTCGGTCTGGCAGTGAAAGAATTTGTTTTTGATTCAAATAAGCATTTTCCTCGTTTGTCCAACATTTCTGTGATGAACAGATTCCATCCCAGAAGTATGAGTCTGGAAGCTCTGAAAAATACCTATTTATGACTTATGGCCTCATTATTTGGCTCAAAATGTTTTCCAGTCATAAATTTCTTTAGATTTGGAAATATTTGGAGATCAGAGTGAGCCGAATGAGGTCGGTGTTTCAACAATTCATGCTTCAGATCCTTCAGTATTCCTATGTTTAAAGTACCTTCATCGGTAGGTGCATTGTTGTGAGGAAAGATGATTATTCCTTTTGCAGTCCAGTCACTTCTCAAGAATTTTTTCATGCAGTTGACCCGGCATTTTTTTTTTTATTGGACAATAAATCAGGGAAACCCTTTTGTACACCAGAAATAGCCTTTCATGATGTTTCTGGTGGATGAAATAGACTTCTTCTTTTTTGATTCCAAGTCACTTACTGTTTTGATTGTTGTTTCATTTCTAGCTTTCAGTGTTCAACCCATGTTTCATTGATAGAAACAAATTAGTGCACATGATTGCTAGGATTCTTTCAGTCCAAACATTGTCGAGAATTAATTTTTGTGTTTTTGTCAGTTTTTAAGACGTATGGCATCTATTTCCCACAAAACTTTTTCATTTTTAACTCTTTATGAAAAATGTCCTGTACACTTTCTTCTGAAATGCTTGTAGTGCTAAAAATTAAGCACACATCTAACTGCTGATTGTGCAATACCATTACACTTCTCTGTTTTTATCTGCGGTTACAATTTTATCATCTTTCATCTCAACCGTCTTGAAGAGATACATGCAGATTTAAATTCAAATGCCTATTTCTTCTCTGTTAAAAATGGAAGGCAGACACTTTATAAACCCTTACCTGCTTTCGTTAAAATTCTGTTGGGGATAATCCATGTGTAAAAAATAATTTCATCACAGCATGATATTTCAGTTTATCCATTTCAACACTATAAACATAATACAGCTACTTTAAAATTTATATAAAGAAAACTTGACAGTGTGTATCCTTCCACTTTATATATCAACTCAGCCTTTAACCATTGCCCAGCCTCTTGCATTGGTCTGACAACAAATCCACTGGCCATCAGAATGAATGGACGCAGACAATCTGTATTCACCTAGAGACCTGACCACCCTGCATCTTATCATGCCACCACTCATGGCACCAAAATCTCAACAGGTTTTTCGGTCCACGTCATCAGTCCTCTCAGACAAAAGCAGCATTTCGGAACTCGGAAGGTGGGAACTGGCCTATCAGTACCAACTGGATACCAGACAACCACCAGGACTAAATTTAAGATAGCACCAGTTTTCCTCCCACCCAGAGCCTCTTTTTGTAGTTTGTAACTTCAAATTTTGCTTAATTTTAAATTTACAAATATTTTGATTTTTATTTCATATATTTCTCAGTTTTTTGCACATACATCCATTACTTAATAGGCAATTTAGGACCATCAGCTGATGTCTGCCGTGCTTCCGCGATGGGTCCCTATGGACAGGTTTATTATCTACTTATTAATATTTTCTACCCCCGCCCTCACTTCTCGCCATGTTGTTTTTCCCCCACCATGAGCTACTGACCATGTGGGCTTACTCCAACCTGCAGCCATCTCACTACTGCTTAAGAAGGGCTATTGGCTCAAAAATTTTACTCTTGTGTGTACGTGTTTTTTCCGTGTCTCGACACCACAGGAATCCTCTTCTATGGTAAGCTTTGGTTTTTCTCCTATCCAAATGTTTAATATATTTCAGTGCCTTTGTTTCCTAATAACATATATGTTCTGTTGACGAAGGGACAAGTCCCGAAATATTCATTGTTCTCCCTGTTCTTGTGTTTTTTTATGTGTTCACCCCACAAAACCATCATCTAAGGTAAGTGGTGGTTCATTTTGCCATCCTTTATATATATGTAAACACTGTTCCAGACTGAAAACTTTTCATTTTGTCTTTGCAAGTGAAATGTGTTCCATATTTTTCTGGAACCATGTGCCAAATTACACGTGGGCAGCCATGTAAATTACTTGTAGATTGCTAGTGCTGCCTCCTGTAAATATGTTTCATAGGAATAAAAATTCACATTTCATACATGTTAAGTGCTATTATTGTAATAAGCGTAGTGATGGCAGTTTGTGGGGTAGAATGTCAGTTGTACGCAAATCAGTATTTGCAAAATAGTATTATTAATTTTTTGTATAAATTCTTATGGGATCAATGACATTATTAGCTGCTTTTAGTTAATTCCATAACACTTCAATTTTCTGCTTAGCTAAACTTCAGTTTTCAAGGTATGACAATAATAAATGTACTTTAATGTTTTGTATGTAGAATATAGAAACATATGTCCTATATTAATCAACTCTAGAAATATTTGAAAATTGGCTAGGGTTGTTAGTGTTTTTCTTGTCATTAAAATTTTCCCATGGAAGAAGGAAAAATCACTTAAACCTGACATATTAAGTAGAGGGGTGTTTCAGTGTTTGTGCTTCTCCAATCATATATTAATTCTTAAATAGTGTCACGTGAATTATGTTACACATATGCTAGTTTGGAGAGTTACTGGTAGAAATTTTGGATATTTTCATAGAACTTTTGTTGCATTACTGAACAGATTTTCTATTTCTATTGTTGTGCTAATTCATATTGAACAGTTAATTATTATTAACAATGTTATTTGAGAATCAATTGAAGGAAACTTGAATAATTTCAGCATTTCTCTAGCAGCTTAAAAGTGAGCTGTTTTTTATGCATTTTTTTGTTCATATTATACAAATTTGCTCAGCAAAGATTATAATTTGATTTGAAAGGCCTGCCGAATGTATGTTATATCCACTTCTTCCAAGCTGAGTTGTGATAAATTGGCACGAGTCTATACTGGGGAGGGGGGGGGGGGGGGAAATTTGATTATTGGTCATAGAAGAGTTCTTGTAAAAGTGTTATCCCTAATTTTTTGGGTGGGTGAAGAATCATAATGTGTTTTCATTTGTTATACTAAATTGCTGAGAAACTGATTTTTACCTATCTCACACTTACGAGGGTAGATCAAATATAAACAGGACTTTTAAAAAAAATTACCGTAGCAAATGAACCAAGTACACACTATTTCAGAACATAGTCTTCTACTTTGGAAATACATTTTCCCCAGTGTATTGGAAGCTTTTTGATGTCGTCATCGTAAAAGAGAGGGGTTTGAATTAGTAACCAACTGCGTTGTCTTCAAATTGTCAGCCTTCCAGTGCTTCTATCAGGATCTAAAGAGATGAAAATCACTGGGCAATAGTTCAGGGCTGTAAGCAGGATGATCAAGTGATGTCTAGTTCATTTTACCCAGTTTTTCTTGGCTGAGATCTGCAGTATGGGGTGGAGGAGAACAATCACAGCTTATCAGCTGGTCAAGTCTTTATCGGCAATAACCCAGGTTAACTGCCTCCAAAAGGTTGTAGTAGTATGCTGCATTGATGGTGCGACATCCATCAAAAGATCAGTGTGCAAAATAAAGTCACGAATTGAGCAAATATTCTGCTGTGTAATGCTCGTCCATGGACGACGATTGTGGCTCTCATTTTTGACCTCTCACGGCCTTTCAGCAATCCCTTATGCCAGGCAATCACACGAGTCGTTGACAGTTTACGATCCCCGAACTGTGCCTTTAATCTCCACAGAATATTCCACATTCACAAGTGAGAAATTCAATAATTACATGTTGCGCAATTGAGGGGTGCACATCTTGTTTCGACATTATCTGTTTTACTGACTGCACTTGATAAGGCCAACAATCGCACGCCCCACTCCTGATATTCCAAACAAGCATGTGTAGAACTGCTTGACCATTATTGCGTGCTCACGTAGAAAAGTCCCGTTTATATTTGACACACCCTTGTGTTTCACCTGAAACATTATAAACAACAAAACATTATTTCTTCATATAAACATTTTTTCCTTTGCTATTTAATAAAATATTCCTTTTGCTATCATGTGATTCATTCAATACTTCTTTTCAGCCTGTTGTTAAGCTGCTGATCAACAGGCATAACAACAAGTACTCATACACAAGGTGAGTTCCTTTAAATGTTTAGGAAATAACTTTAAAAATGGAATTCATCTTTGTATTAATTGATGTTTTCTTTGATTACATTGTTAGGAGTTTTTTAAGGCAAAAAGTGTACTAATATCAATCATCTATTGATTAATTAAAATAATGAATGTTCTAAAAATGATTCTAAGAAATTACTATACTGTGTACATAGTTTACAAGAATTACCAGATATAAGAACACTTACACTTAGTTATTAGTTGCACCACACTGAGCGTGGTGGGTGAATGGTTAACGCTTTGGCCTTGTATTCTGGAAGGTGCCAGTTCGAATCCCCATCCGGGCATCCAGATTTGTTTTTTCCATGGTTTCCCCAAATCACTCTGGGCGAATGCCTGGATGCTTCCTTCAAAAGGCCATGGCCGAATTCCTTCCTGTTCCTTGTTCCCAGTCCCAGTCCCATCCTGCCTCTAATGACCCCGATGTCGACGAGGCATAAAGCCGTAAGTAAAAAAAAAAAGGAAAAAATAGTTGCACCACAACACATCTCATACACTGAAGTGCCAAAAGTCATTGGATAGGAAGGTGTAAATATCCAGTTAGTGGTAGCAACATTGCTGGAATTTCATGTGTACTATCATGAGTTGTGTGAAAGGTTTTCTGATATAATTATGTTTGCAAAATATGAATTAACATACTTTGAGTGCAAAATTTGTAGAGGGAAAAAGTGAGTGGATACAGAAAATGGGTGTGTAGGGAAATTGCCACTGAAGCGTGTGCTCCATTGTAATTAAATTAAATTGTATTTGGTGCCAGAAGCATGAGTCAGAATTCATGGGATATCTGTTAATAACGTGTGGGACTCCTTTATATTTTGTGAAGTGCAGCATCCTGGAGTACTATTCAGCCACACTTCCTTTATAGCCGTCCATAGTTGTGAAAGTGCAGGACGTTGTGCATGACCTGACCTTTTAGTCACATCACAGATATGTTCGATTGGGTTGATTATTTAGAAGGTAAAATCATTGTTCAGAAAGTGCCTCAATCAAATTGTGAACTGGCCTGGTGATATGGCACATAGTCACCCTGGAAAAGCCTATCATTGGAGACATAAAGACCTTGAATGACTGCAATTGGTCTCCATGTAACTGAACATAGCTGTTTCCCATCAAGGTCAGTTCATCGACTCAGTGTTGCCTGTCTGACAATATTGTCATCTCAAGGCAAACGTCACGTGGTCGGCCACTATGTATTTCGTCGTTGAATCTAATGTGGCAAATTGCATATTCATCTCATATTCTTGACACAGTGGATCAATTCATGGACAATTTCCAAAATGGAATCTCCAATGCATCCAGAGCCAGCTACCATTCTGCATTGTCATATAGTTCATGTCATGTGGCCCTAATCACATCAGAAAATCTCTCAGGAGACTAGAGAGTACAAATGAAAGCTCTGACACTGCATGACACGTTTCCGCCGCTTTACTTCCATCTGGATGTTTGCATCTTTCTGCCACTTTTGACACTTAAGTGGTTCTCTTTCAGCAAGTACTGATGACAAAAGTGTGTGCATTATTATTATTATTATTATTATTATTCAATGGTTGCTTGATATGAGTGTGACAAGTGTATGCCTAACATCGTCAACTAAGTTTTAATCATCCTTGTCCCCATTTAGTTTTAGTTTTTTGGAAGAATTTTATATCTATCATGTTTAAGAAGCTGTGTAGTGTTGATGTTTGCTTATGCTTATATCCTGGTATATGTAGTTGAATAATCCTGTTTTACAGAAGCAGGTTGTGGCTGCAGAGTTTAATAATTTCTTCAGACAGTTATCATCTCCTTGGAAAAATGAGTTTGAGCATACAAGGCACAGATCAAGAAATTTCCTAATTCTTTTTTGTCCTCATTTGCTATTCCATGCAGTCAAAAACACTCCCTGCTTGTATTTCCACAGCTTTCAGTGAAGGATACTGCAGCAAAGTTAGATCAACAAATGGAACTTCTAAAGATGATAATGTTTATCATTTATTGTATGTCCAGTTCATTTCAAGCTGTTGTAACATACATGAATACCCATCTGCAGTGCAACTGCCAAGTTGAATCAGTGGCACTGCCCCCTTTTCTCAAAATTATTCGGGCCATTTTTTGTATCTTAGCTTCATCAGTCGTATTAATGCTGCATGTCTCAAATTTCTGATATGCATAGATATCGGCAATCTTGGCAAACATACTAAATTCTATTTCTTTGTTCGGATGTTATTCATATGCAAATTTCAGTGATTTTTGTCACTTGCTGATGGGGATCAAACCTCTGAGGTAATTCTTGTAGTCGTAGAAAGCTGAAATTGGAACACACATAAAATTTTACCTTCGTATTATAAGAAAAGTCTGAAACTCATAACTTTCCATATATGTACACACTTTATCATTATTCTTGGCCGCCGCTGAAAAATTATATCACTCTTATCTTGCACAATCCTACATCAATATCATCCCAGGAAACAGTAACGCAATACTCACGAGCCAGTATTGCTTTCCTGTTTCTTAAGATGACATTCATGTAGAATTGTGCAAGATAAAAGTGATAGAATTTTTCAGCGGCGGCCAAGAATAATCTACATCTACATATATACTCTGCAATTTACAAAATTGTGGGTGACAGAGGATGCTCAGCACCAAAGCTAATCTCTTTGTTGTGCATTCCAATCCCTAATGGTACGAGGGAAAAAAGAATTCATACAAGAATCAGTGTGGCACCTCATTTCTCTAATTTTATCTTTCCTGTCTTTCTGACTCAAATAGGTTGGTGGAAGAAGTATTTCACTACACTCGAAAGTGAAAGTGGGAGTACACATTTTTCCCAATTAGTTTAAACGAATCATGCGTCGTCTATCTACCAGAGACTCCCAGCCTAGTCTACTAATCAGTTCTGTGACGCTTTCATAAGGACTGTAGCAAGCAGTCACGAATCGAGCGGATCTTCTCTGTACTTTCTCTATACTTTCGACCAACCCCTTATGAAACTGGTCCCAAATGGCACAACAATAATCCAAATGTGGAATGCACAAGAGATTTGTGCACTATCTCCTTTGTTTGTTCATTACAATTTTTCAAGATTCGACCTATGAATCGCAGCCTAGAATTTGCTCTACCTACTAACGAATTATAATGTGTATGATAAAGTGTGTACCTCTTACCCCTAATGTGAAATCGCTTTCCACCCTAATAACTTTATACAACTCAGATTTTCATTGTAGACAGAGCTTTTTAAGTTTAACTAATGTGTTAAATTTTACTTCCTTCCTTTCCTTACTTTGGAAGTTAGAGAAATTTTTTTTTTTTTTTTTTTTTTTTTGTTATGACACCCCGACATCAAAATTCTAGTGTACTTCCAGTAAAATTGGAAACAAGTAATTTAGTACACATGTATTGTTTCATCTGTAATTCATAAGAAAAGTCTATTATTTATGTTGTTCCCATATTTATTTATTTAGAATACCAAACATGTAACTCAGCGTGGTGGGTGAGTGGTAACCGTCTGGCCTTGCATTCGGGAGGATGCGGGTTTAAATCTCCTTCTGGGCAGCCAGGTTTGGGTTTTCCATGGTTTACCCAAATCACTGTAGGCAAATGCCAGAATGCTACTTTCAAAAGGCCATGGCTGAATTCCTTCCTGTTCCTAGTTCTCGATGCCAACGAGGTGTAAAGCCATAAGCAAAAAAGTCCTTTAATGCTTAGAGATCAGCAATTTTAACTAACACCTTAAATTTTACTTTGTTTCTATGCTTAGTTTGGAAGTTACTCATAATTTACATATGGTGGTAGCTAAACTAGCGGCTATCTGCATTGCTGAGCTATGGCGCACACTGATTGTTTTCAGAGAGGGGGCATTGTTGGTAACCTATATCGATGTCTTCAGTTATGAATGTTCTTCTTCACAAATTTTCAATTGGTACCATTAAATTTGAGCGACGAATCAGAATAAGTGATCTACTTACAAAAACTGAGCAAAGTCTGCACTTTGCATTGTGTATTCACTCCACTTTCTGAAGCAAAATAGTTTCTCTCAGTGTTATAGATAATTTATTTAGAGATAAAAAGAATTGGTGACTTGGGCATCATGCATGCCATGTTTTACTAAACCTACATAAATACCATAAATGTGTTGCTTTATCAAACTTAAAATACATAAAAGCCAAAATCTTGCTTGCACAACTCTGCTTCAAAGTTAGATGGGGATTCTCCTCACCCGCATCTGTATTGGACATTATTCTCTCAGCCACACACACTATCATAAAGACAACTGCCAAAAAATAATGCTGCTTATGAATCTTTGAGAATATTTTACATCTCAAGAGATTGCACTGTGTTATGGGAACATTTCAGCTTGTCAGAAAGTCTGTTATTTTAAACCTTGATTACTTCAGTTCAGTAATGATACATATTTTTCTGTTTTCAAAAATTTTTGGGACTCATTTTTACCAAACAGTATTAATCACACAGTTACAAACATACAATTTATTTCTTAGATTGCTGTCATATCTCTTACAGTCGGCCAAATCTTTTGTGTGTTTTTATGAGAGACTCGCAAGGGTGTGAAACAAGGTTGTAGCCTATCTCCATTAATATTGTTTGTAGAGGAAGCAATAAAGGAAATAAAAGAAATTTGGAATAAGTGCTCAAGGAGCAAAAATCCATATGTTATGATTTTCTGATGACATTATCCAGTTAGGAGAATAGACTGAGAATTTTGAGAGGCTACTGAATGGACTGAACAAAATACTGAATGAAATTTTTTGGACTAAATATAAACTAGAGCAAGACAAAAGTGATGAAATATAGTAGAAATGATAGCAATAATAGTAGATTAAATATAAAAATAGGATCAGATGTGATAGGAGAAGTAAATAAATTCTTCTATTTAGGAACTAAAATTACAAATGATGGCTGATGCAGGTATGATGTTAAAAGCAGAATAGCACTAGAGAATATAACCCTCATGGGAAAGAGAGATCTTTTAGTTTCAGATATTAATCTAGAACTCAGAAATAACTTTTTAAAACTTTAATAATAATAATAATAGTTAATTAAATTGCAATGGAGTGCATGCTCTGGTGGCAGTTTTCCTACACACCCATAATCCCCCTTTCCTGCACCCACCTACATTTGCCCTCTACAAATTTTAACTTTAAATCCTTTCAACGTTTTTGGTAAATGATTCATCGCTTCAGTTGCTAACTTATTCCAATCCCTGACACCCTTACCTAAAAAAGAGAATCTTCCTACACCTTGTGCCTGAAATCGAGTGCTGAACCCTGCACTTATGGTAGAGAAGCATGGATTTCAGTAATAGCAATAAGAAGGAAAATTGAAGCATTTGAAATGTTGTGCTACAGAAGGATGGTGAAAATTAAGACATATAAAGTATGAAATTAATGTGTTTTGGAAATGGTGGGTGAGGAAAGAAGTTTGTGGAATAGTCTTACAGAACGAAGAAACAAGGTGGTAGGTCTTATATTAAGATGTGCAGGATTGATTAATTTGTTAGAGAAGGGAACAGTTGAAGATAAGAACTGTAGAGGTAGACAGATATTAGATATATGACTCAAATAATTGATGATGCAGGCTGTATAGGCTATGCTGCAATGCAGAGGTTAGCACAAACTGGGAAGGGCTGGAGGACTGCAACAAATGGGTTGAGTCGAAGGAAAAAAACATGCCGTCATGATCAATTTTGAACTCCAGCCTACTAAGTAATGTGAAGAAGGCTCTTCCATAACTTGGGGATTTGCCACCACTTCTCTTCCATTAACTTTGCCATTTCTCAATTTTTTCCCCAGTGATTGATTTTTCAGAATTGGGTAATCCATTTACACAATTCTCATTATATTACCAAACCTTTTCAGCATCATTTATAGTTCTTCCCTATAATCCTAGTTACAGTTGTACTGATTCATTTCTGATTTTGTCCTGTTCTAGTCTTCTTGGTACTTGACCTGAGAAATTTCTTGTGGTTGCTTGAATATATTGTTGTTTTCTTCAAGTTAGTGGCTGCTTCTAGTCTGAAAGTTAGAGCCCTGTAGAAAGACCAAGAATATTTTAAACAGTCGATACAGTGGGAAAGTGTCTTTTCTTTATAAATGTTCTGGTAGTTCTGCAGGTTTACTGATTTTTTATAGCAAACATTAGGAGTTTGTTCACCTTTATTTGTGAATTTACTGAGTTTTGTAAGTTATCATGCTCCTAATGAAGTCAACCATCACATTGAGTGCAGGGATCGGTTCCTTAGATCTTACGTTATATAGTAAGAGAGTTTTATGTTTTAATTGGTATAAGTTTGAGAAAATTATTACTATTTTGCATTATTTAAAAACTTCAGTATGGAATGAGCTTCACAAAACATCATTAACTCTAAGGATTGAAAACACATTGTATAGGCATTTGTCATTAATTGAGTATCGAAGGTAGATTTCAACAGAATGGAAAATTTCTGTCAGTTCAAGTAATCTAACAGTTTTTTTATCATAATTTTTTTCTCCGAATATTTAAAGGCAATAGAACTGGCAGATTTGTTAAATTAGTGGTTTAATTTGACCTTTACTACCTAGCATAAAAAATTTTGATCCCAGTCATCGATGTTAAGGGTAGGTGCAAACCAAGAAAATAAGGTGAATAGACAAGTATAAGTTTCCCCTTAGACATTTTGTAAATTTATGTATCATTACTTCTTAAAGTAACTATCATTCTCAGGATACTGTCCAAGAAATCTTTGGACGAGGTAATAGTAAGTGATGACAACCCCAGAACTTGTTATTTCTAGAGCTATATGTATGTGGGATAGCATCTCCTGATTTGTAATTACTATTTTGTATGTTCACAGCACTTCAGATGATAATCTTTTGAAAAACATTGAACTTTTTGATAAACTATCTCTAAGATTCAGTGGAAGGGTCTTATTTATTAAAGATGTCATTGGATCCAGTGAGATTTGCTGCTGGAGTTTCTATGGACATGGGAAGAAAGTAGCAGAAGTTTGTTGCACTTCGATTGTATATGCAACAGACAAGAAGCACACTAAGGTAATTCTATTCAGTTATCAGCTCCTCTGAGGAGTTTTTGGACTAGAAAATTCTATCCAAAGAAATTGTGTACTAATATCATTTTTTTCTGTTTATAAAGGAAACAGGAAGTAAGCTTGTCATTATTTTAACCATGGGCTCACTTAGAAAAGTCTGAATTTGAAATATGCAATACTTATATCAGCACTTGGATTGGAATTATTGTTTTGTAAATGGTGTGTAATACAGCAATGTACAAACACAATGGTAAAACCTCCCAAAAAAATTATTCCCACAATAGCTGAAATATGAAAAACATTTCTGCAGCTTGCTCATAGAAACCCAGTTTTTATATTGATTAATTCAGATATCCTTTTCTGTAAATATCATTTATAGAGTAATTTCATTGAGGAAAAGGTGGTACCAAAGCAAAGCAGTAAAGTCTACAAATGTTATACATAAAAAAAACGCTGAAGATATCTCTGATAAGGAGAGAGCTACAGTGTGGAAATCGAGTTCCAAGAATGGAAAAGTTGGTGTATAGTATATAACACCTCGTACATTTCATCCTAATACTAATAGCCATGTAATATTAGCCAAATTGTCAGTAAGCTTAAGGTCTTAGGTTCGATCTTTGCTTTGGTGTACGTTCTGTCAAGAAAGTACCGGGAATTGACCATTTAAGAAGCCCACTTATAGGGATCGTCAAAATTCTTTTTGTCGTGAAGTTGGCACAACTGTCCTCTATACTGACTCTGTGTTTGAGCACTATCTGTAGTTTACTTCATTTACAGTGCTCATTGTTGACAGTTCATCTCAGATGTCCTCGGCAATTTTTACAATGAATAAAAATATCAAACAAAGAATTTGTCTCAAATTTTGCATTGTAAATGGAATTTCGTGTTCTGAATTGCTAAAAAAAAAGTTGTGGAAGGCTTATCGTGAATCGACTTTATCAAAAACACTTGCATATGTGTGGTACAGTGAATTCAAAAGTGGTCAAGATGTGATGAAAGATTTGCCTCACTCTGGTTTGGTTATCAACGTCTTCAGCTGAAGTTAACATTGCTAAAGTGAAGGACATGGTGACTAAAAATCATCATTTAAGTTTGAGAGAGAGAGCCACTTTCTATGTCTCACGAATCAATTCATACCATTTTAAATGATTGTTTGGGCATAAAAAGCATTGTCACACATCTAGTTCTGAAAGACCTGAATTTTCTTCAAAAACTCAATCGCATAAAGGTTGCTTACCCCACATTCATGAAATGCATTGTAACTGGTGATGAGACATGGGTTCACGAGTTTGATATGCAAACCAGTCAATAAGCTTTGGAATAGTGTCGTCCAACCGAGCTGAAACTGAAAAATGATGTCAAAGTCGATCAAAAGTAGAGGTGATATTGACTCTTTTCTTTGCTTATCATGGTCTTGTGCATTTAGAATTCTTGCCAGAAGGTCACACGGTAAACAAAGAATGTTATCTGAGTGTTATGCAACATTTGAGAGAGCAAATTTGTCAAAGGAGGTCAGATTTTTGGAAAGGAAAACTCGTAAATTTTGCACCAGTGATAATGCACCATCTGACAAGGCTTATCATTGTGAATGAATTTCTGGCCAAAAACTCAACAAATACCATCGAACAACCACCATATTCACCTGATATGGTTCTGGCCTTTTTTTCTTTAATTTAATTTAATTGCAATGGCGCACAGGCTCCGGTGGCAATTTCCCTACACACCCATCTTCCCCCTATCCTGCACCTACCTACATTTGCCCTCTACAAATTTTATCTTTAAATTCTTTCAAAGTTTTCGGTAAATTATTCATCATTTCTCTTGGTAACTCATTCCAATCCCTGACACCCTTACCTAAAAAAAGAGGATCTTCCTACACCCTTGTGCCTGCTTGTGGTAATGGTCATCTTTTCCCTTTCATGCACTACTTTTCATACCTATTGCAATATCTTTCCATGCCTCATCGCCAGTATATGCCCTGTACACTCCCATGATCCTCCTCATTCTCCTCCTGTCGTGCAATGAATCCCATTCCAGCTCCTTTATCATAATCCGTCACTAATTGCATTCTGCGATAATTTCCAGAAACAAATCTAGCAGCCCTTGTTTGCACCCTCTCCAACTTCTGTATTTGATATGTAAAATGAGGGTCCCATACTACACTACCATATTCGAGCAATGGTCTGACCTAAGTTTTGTAACCCAATTCCTTGACTTCTCTCGTACATCCCCTCATCACTCTCTCCAACAAGTGCACAACTTTGAAACCTTTTCCTATCACCTGTCCTATGTGTCCTGCCCAGTTAAGTTTGTTATCAAAAGTAATTCCAAGATATTTACATTTCAAGTCTTCAGCAAGCAATTCTTTCCCCACCTTATATTCATAATTAACCTTTTGTTTTTTTATTTGTGTATCTAATAAGCTGACTCTTCTTTGCATTTATCTTCATTCCATGTTAACCAACCCAATTAGATAACCTGTCCAGATCACCCTGCAACTGTTTACAATCCTCTATCGTTTTGATTCTTTTATACAGCAATATGTCATCTGCAAACAATCTAATTTCAGATAGTAAACAATCAACATAATTATTCATTAGAATAATGAATAGCAATGGTCCCAATACGCTACCCTGTGGCACACCCATTTTTACTTCAACTTCTTTTGATACTACATTTCCTACCCTAACTTTCTGTTTTCTACCTTTTAAAAATTCTTCTACCCAGCAAATGACTTTCTTATCCACTCCAATGGTTTTTACCTTATTTACTACCATTTAATGGCTTACTCTGTCAAACGCCTTAGACAGATCTAGTGCTACACTATCAATTTGGCCTCCCTTGTCCATTTCATCTGAAATATCTTGCATATATATCCCACCAACTGAGATTCGCATGAATATCCTTGCCTGAAACCATGTTGCCTGCTTGAAAACCTCTTACGTTCCTCACATATATTTCTGATGTGGTTGCATATCAATCTTTCCATTAATTTACCTACCACTGATGTCAAACTGATTGGCCTGTAATTCTCAACTCTATTTCTCACCCCTCCCTTATGTACCGGTACTACTATTGCACTTTTCCAGTCCTGTGGTAAGCAGCAAGTATCCAGACTCAATTTAAATAATATTTCAAGATAAGGTACAATGTCACATCCGGCTATATTTAAGATATCTTTAGTAATATTATCTTCACCAGCCCCTTTATTTTTTTTTCAGCTTATTTCCTTCATGATTTCCTCAGGATGGATATAAAATTTTTTACTAGCGTCATTTCTAATTGTGTTGTTAAGCTCGTTCTCCGAATTAGACCCTCCTGTTTCTGATTCATTGTCCCTAATGCTTTCACTGAACCAGTTACTTAAAATCTCTGCCTTTTTCAAATCGTCAGTAACTTCTTCTCCATCCTTATCTATAAGTGTCTCTACATCCTCCCTTCCCCTCAGTTTCCTGATATAGCCATAGAAATTTTTAGATGCATCAGTCAATGGTCCCCCTGCACTGACAATACTCTTCATAAACCCATCTTTAGCCGTTTTCTTTGCTGTTATTAAGTCCTTGTTTAGTTGTTTTAAGTATTCCCTACTACCCTGCTGTCTCTTAACTCTGTTATGTTCTTTTCTTACCAACCTCTTTAACCTCCTCACTTCCCTATTATAGTACATAGGTTCTCTACTTCTCTTTATTTTTTGCTTTGGAATAAATTTTTCTTCCCCCTTTCTTATTAGCTCCTTGAACTCTTCCCACCTTGACTCTACTGTACCTGAGCCTTCCTTCCATTTGCTGAATTGTTCTCTGAAATATCTCTTCAAATTTGAAACCTGTGCCTTTTTATAATTGTACCTATTTCCCCCTTCAATTTTGGCTGCTGGTTTACTGAATCCTCTAATATCCATCAGAACTGCTTCATGATCACTTATTCCATCAGTTTCTTGATACCTCGAAAGGTTTTAATCGGGCTTAATTAGAAATATATCCAAAATATTTTGTCCCCTAGTGTTTTGCTCAACCACTTCTGTAAATCCTCCTTCCTTTATTAAGATATTTGCAAATCTTTGTTCCCTTGTGTTTATCGTATTCCCTTCCCAGTTTACACCTGGTAAATTTAAATCCCCGCCGATGATGATCATTCTATTCTCACCTCTGAAATCTAAGTATGAATTTAATTTCTCCACAAGAGCCTCATCCTCTTCTGTCATTCTTCCGCTGCGGTAAACAGCCAACACTCTGATTTTTTCTTTTTTACCACCCCAGAAATCTACCGCAAGTAACTCATGGTCTTGATCTATGAACGCTAGTGAACTGTGGTAGTTTTTGCTAACTGGTATGAAAACTCCTCCACCAATTGCTCCTCTATCTCTGCGGTACACACTGTAACCATCAGGAAAAACCTCACTGTCTAGTACTTCTTCTTTTAACCAACTCTCTACCCCAATTATTACTTGTGGTTCGTGCATCTCTATCAAGTTTGCAAATTCGATTACTTTGTTCATTATACTTCTACAATTTACCATTAACACCCTTACTACGGGCTTTACATTTTCAGAATTTATCTCCTCTTTCCCACTTTTACCGCAGTCAGTTATTGTTTCAGCCATTTCATCTATTTCTTTAATATCTGTGACTTTCCCCATCCCGAATCTGCAATCTTCTTCTTCTTCTCTTTCCAAAACTCAGATTACCACTTTGAGGCACCTGTTTTCAGTCGATACAAGACATAAAATAGAATTCATGGCAGGTATTGAAGTTGATTCAGAAAAAGCAATCAAAAATGTTTTGATGGTTGGATTACTTGTTGGCATAAGTGTGTTGTTTCAGAAGGGGCTTACTTTGAAGGTGATACAATTAATTTCCATAAATAATAAATATTTTGTGTTTTATTGACCAATCCCCGGTACCTGTTTTTGACCGATTAATTACTGTGTGCATTTTATTTCGGTACTATTTGCTGTTAGTAAGATTGCAGATTAATTTTTGCGAAAATTCTACAGAATATTAATTTATTTTTCTTTGAAGGCTTCACAAATTTTTGGATGGTAAACATCTTTCAAACATTTGAAAAATATCGGATGAAATCTTGAAACTAAAACTAGGTTAGTAGCATACTGAAAAAATGTTTTTGTTACAGACTGAAAATAACTTGCACATTAAAAGTAATACCACCTGAATGGATGCATTTGTCATACAGGCAGTTGTATGGTCATGTAAAAATTCCAACAAAAGGGATTCAAAACGTTTTGTCTCTGTTACAAGATTAGTGGGAAATTTCTATATGTGATGCTGCTACATGAATAGGAAATAAAATGTAGTTGGTGGTATACAAAATCTTATCTAGAGAAGAAACACATGATGCTTGTGCCACTAACTTTGGAAAACAATATAAACTGAGCAAACACACAATCGTGACCCAGTTATGGTATATATCCTGCATTTGAGTTTTGGCTATACTAAGTTTGGTTAATGCACATGCATGTAAATGAGAAGCAAGTCAAAGTTGAAGGTAAAATGAACATGTACAAAAGGAATAAGGGATTTCTATGAAATTCTCTGATATTTACCCTTGTATGAGCAGTTTGTATAATATAAAATGCTGTGACTTATCAAATATGCAAATCCTGTTGCAAGTTCTGGCACAAATATCCAAGTGTGATGGTAATTTTACATTTCAGTTTTTGAGTAAAAGACAGAGTTGTTTTCAGATTAAGCTCAACCAATAAGGTGTCTATTTTCAGTATGTTTCTGATGTAGGCTTTTACATAATTTATCTATATTTTATTTTGAAAATAAAAACTTATTAATAAGAGGAAATAGTCATCAACTAACAGTAAAAATAATTGAAAACTTGGAAAAATAGAGAACATGCCATTTGCAGCGATTACCAGCACATGATGTTATTAAAGTGACCACCAATCATAGAGCATTTTTCTATAATTTTGTCAAAGGAAAGAAAAATTAATTTTGATACCTCTTTTATATTAAAAATATTCCAAATTTCTTTTCAAACTTAAATAATAGCTCCTTAAGCATCAATCTTTGCATATGATGACAATTTGTAGTATATTTTCAGTACTGTCAAATAACCTATTCTGCACCTCTAAAAACTAATCATATTAATCTCCCAGTTCACCCCTAGTCTTGATTTCACTAATCTAATCACTCGCCGTGGGCATGAATTTCTGTATTCCTTCCCTGAAATGAGTAGCCTTCTTCACAAAATTGTGCCCACTGCCATCTACCCATCTCCCTCCTACACATGCTTCAGCAGACCAATCCTCAAGATTATCTTGGTCCACAAATATTCTTGTGATTTTTTTCAAACTGCCGTGTAATAGACCTCTCTGTAAAACTTGTGGCATGTATCCAGCATTCTCCATCTACTGCATTTTGAACTCGGGGGAAACCTTTTCCATTATGGGACATGCCACATGCATTATAATACATCTATTGTACCAACTCACTCCCTCTTGTGTACTGGTTTGTATAAAGGTATCACCAGCAATCAAAATTCAAGCAGAATGAATAGACATAGGAAAACATTTAATGTCAGGAACCTAGACCATCCAGTGACAGCCGATGTCAGTTCTCACAATATGAATAACTTAAACAACTTTTTTTTACAGTGATGGCTGTCAGTCTCAATCCCCCCCTCCCCCCCGCCCCTCCCCCTCTGCAAATGGCAGTTAGCCTACCAATACATCTTTAATACCAGGTATTCCCCTGACTTCAACCTCTGGTAAGACTTCCATTAGACCCAGCACATAGCATTATTTATTCACGTACATATAATGTATTCAATTTAATATTATCTTCTCAATGTGACCATCATAATATTTATATCGTATTAGCTTTTGCCCACTACTTTGCGTTGATGGACCCTGGTATGTGTAGAAGTGCTTTACCCTTTTTATTTTAGTTCCAAATATTAACATGGAGAAGCAAAAATTTAAATGTCGACTAAAAATGTTCCCATCTTTTAGTTATTATCCTAGATTCAGTTTTTATATTGATGTCCAAAAATTTATTCTTTTGTTGTTTCACTTGTATTTTAATGCCATGCTAGATGACCATTGCAAAAATTTTGTGAATAAAATACAATGAATAGTGAGGTTGGTGGCTTGTCTATTTGTTTAGTGTAATAGGTGCACATCAAAATACTTTCAGCATATTATGAAACAATTAGGAAAATGTAAAACATACTATGTAAATGGAGACTTTCCCGGCGTATTGATTCAATGAATTCTTCACGGGTGTCCACCGGATGGAGTCATTCTTTGACTCCATCCGGCTGGACACTTGCAAAGAATTCATTGTAAAACGTAATGTTTGTATGACAAACTGTCACTGACACAGAATACAACCAACTTGAACAAAATACACAAAGCATATCCATATCTCTGTGATATGTATTGCTGCAATCATAGCCTATGAGAAAATTTAACAAATAAAATGTTTACATTGGAATTGTATAGCAAAACAGAAATGTTTTTGTAACAGAAAAAATATCCAAAAAGCTTTTTATTCTATAAAAATCAGTTTATTAACATCTCTGAAATATGTGCTGCTGCTATCTAGGGACTTGGCTCTACATTGCCTCATACACATGACCTTCATAGTTATTACTTTTGCCCCTTAGGAGTCAAATTACAAAAAAAATTCTATCTTAATTTATAATTTTACCTAATTGGAGACCTTAATCTTTAAAACGATTTGTCATTTATCGATTTTGGTTATCTATCAAAGGAGATGAATGGCTTGTAATAATAATTTTTTAAAAAAATGTTATAGGAATAATATTGATATTTTTGCCCTTTAAGGATCGAATTCTAAAAAATTCCTTTCATAAAATATGGTGTCACCAAAGTGGACTGTAACAGCCTTCAAACCTAGACTTAAAATGGAATTGTGTTTTATGAAGCATTTGTAGCACAAGCTATGGGGTTGAGTGAATGTGATTTTGTATGTTTGTCTTGCAATTTACTGTAAATCGGTGTAAATGGACTTTGTTTTATGAAAAGAAATAATATAAATACTTTTTAAATACTATTGTATATTAGTACAACATTAACCCATAAAGAAGTATAGAATAATATTGCTAAGCACTATCGTTGATAAGAACAAAAACATATAATTTCTGTAACAGTTAACTAAAAAAATCACGTTTTTAAATGCTGATATGGGCTAAAACAGAAAAATGCTATCAGGTTTACAGTAAATTAAAAATCAAAATTTAGTTATGTTTATGAAAATAGTGATTTATGATGCAGCTTTTTTAATATTGACATTGGGTACAAATTAAATATCACAATTCTGTTACATTGATTGAAGTGTTACTCTATATTGTAGTTGTTTAATGTATTCCTTTTAATTTTAATTTATGTACTATGTTTCAGAAAAACTGATAAAATAAGTAACTGAAATCAAACAATATAAACACAATCAAAAGAGTACTAGAGTCATTTTAGATTATCACAAAGATGTTTAAATTAAATTAGATATTACTCAAGCTTAATACATTTTATTCACTTATTCTGATAGTTTTAATGTGATACGTGTCAGAAATCTGAAGAAATAAATAACCTAAGTAAAAAATAAGTCATAATCAAAAGAATAGCAGTGTGATTTTTTTATTATTATTTTTGAAAGGATTTCTCATCTCAGATATAGAGTACTCTGTGCTACATATTTGTCCCAACTCGTGATTATAATTTCTTGGTCACATAGGGTCATAAGATAACTTTGTAGAGTTTAAGCTAGACCATCCAGATTATTGCAGTAGTTTTTGTGCAATGCTATTGAAAACCCTCAAACACACATAGCTTGCTTACAGATTTATTACAGTATAGATTGATTACTTTTGCAGTGTTTCTTCACTTTCAAAGATAACTTCCACATATAGATTCAGTATTCCTCCCCACCTTTCCCCTGAACAGGTGCCCCTGTTTTTCTCTTGGTTGTTCATTCATGTGGCCATGTGTCTGTGTGATCACATCGGATCTACTTGACACGTGTGTAAGCTACTCACAAGACTTTAGTACAACACCAAAATATTGAGTTATGTGTTCATTCCTTTTTTTTATATACATATTCATCAATGCCTTGACTATTGTCACATTTTAACTTGGAAATGTTGGCTAGTGATAGTTGCAAAATTGGCATCTTGGAACTAAGTGTTTGAATACTAATGAATTTTTAAAGATTCAGAATTAATAGTTTAGACTTTTAATATTGTTGGGCTATTAATGATGTTAGTTTTGAGCTGTACAATTCTTTCTTTTTGTATTTTAGGTGGAATTTCCTGAGGCTCGTATCTATGAAGAAACTTTAAATATATTGTTATATGAGAATAGAACAGGACCTGACCAAGAACTTATGCAAGCAACGTCATCAAGAGGGGCTGTCACAGGGATGTCATCATATACAAGTGATGAAGAAGAGGAAAGATCAGGGTTAGCAAGACTACGCTCAAAGAAACAGAATGTTGTGTAATAATTTCAAAAATTAAAATTACAGGTAAAACATTTTCAGACATCACAGATGCTGAAATGGGAATTTTACCAATGTAACATCATTTAATTTGCCGTTAAGAAAATTTTGCTGTTCGTGGATAGAGAAATCCAAATGGTTAGCAACTGTTGTTTCATTTTTACTTGATTTTTAATGAGCTGTTATCAGAAATACTTTACCTGATATAATTCTACTTATTTATGTTGCATTAGTAAACATTTTTTGTTGACACAACCAGTCTGCTGGAGTGGAAAATTTACAATGGTGATTAGTAACCATTTTTCATATCTGTGCAGAATTTGAATTATGTATATCAGTGTATTCACATTGCAGTTTGATAAAATGTTTATCTGATCTGTACATAGGTGTAGCTTCCCAAAATTTTTGTGCCTGGTGAATGACCAGTTTTCAGAAGGTTGTCAGAATGATAAAGATTTGTTTTTGAATTTGTAAAATCTATTAATTACTAAGGTTTTTTATTGTCTATACCAGTGGTCCCCAACCTTTTTGTACTTGTGGCACACCATAAATTATCCATTACTAAACATGGCACACCACTCTAAAATCAACTGTAGGTAATTAAAATTTAATTTCTTAGAATATGATAATATGTAAACATTTGTGGCACATGAAACACAAAAACTGGAATAAAATAACTAATAAAAAAGCTAAACAGTTAATTCATTACAATAGGTAAAACTTTGTGGCACCCCTTCATTTTGTGGCCTCACACAGATGAGCCATGGTACGCCAGTTTGCAAACCACTGGTCTGGATAAAAGTAGGATTTTGTGGAACCCCTCTGCATCAGTGGTATGTTCCATAGAACTTATTTCCTCATGTTTAATTATCACGAAAATTAATCCTTAAAGGTTGAAAATATTTGATTTTTTAAAATAAAAAAATATTGTGTTTATTTATATGAGGATTATATAAATTTTGGAAAGTGCCATAAAATGTTTAAATGTATTAGGTCTTCCAAACATGTTGTATTACACCTTGACTGAAAAAAATCTTCCATTAACTTATTATACCAGTGTGTGAAAGTGATCTAATGTTAAATGACAAATATAAATATTTATAATTATTAGTGTGCAAGTATGATTGAAAAAAGAGTGAACTCTTCCCGGTTGTGTTTTTATAACAGTTAATCTGTTAGAAAGTATCTTTACCCTCTGTATTTCACTATCTTTAATGAAGTTAGCATCAGTTGATATATGTTTTCTTTTGTTTTATTTCAATATTATTTTTTAACATGTTCCTATTTTAGTTTAATTTTGGTATTACAGGAATACATTGTTAATTTCTTGATATGTGATAATATATACAGTTGAATGAATTGAAAACACTGATACTAATTTATTATTGCAACATTGTGTACAACCTGGTTGAAACAGAAATATAGTAGAGATTAAATGTTTACACAGTGTTTTCTTACTAATCTTATGTGTTTTTAGAACTTGGTCACTGTATTGTAGCATAGCCATATGATAGGGGCTGCTCCCAAAGCCGATGGACCGGGAGATCAAGAACTGGCTGTGCTATTTGTAATACCGCCGCGTAGATGTTAAATTTCCCGCCGGTCCATGGGAGTACCGTGGAAGACCCCAGAGTTCATGTCGGCTACCAGAAGTCAGTTAAGAACGCCCGCGAACCCGACATGTGACACCCGCGAGTCTTCCAGGAGCGGCCGTGCTTATCGGGCAAGTCACCCATGTGCGAGTTTCTTGAACCACCCTTTTAATGTTGAACTGTTTTCGGTTATAGTTGTGTAAATGTGAGTGAGATTTGTAAAGAATTGTTAATATGAACCATTTTAACTAAGAATTCTGCATCCTTCGGGTGTATATATAGAAGTCTGATGAACTTTATGATCACAACTGGTGAGGGTGAAGATTTAAACTTGCAGTATTAACCCTTTCACGGCTGTGGGCATACATGTATGCCCAGCGGACGGGAAGACCAGACGGCTAACGGCATACATGTACGCCCAGTAGGCAGGAAGTCCCGACGGCTAACGGCATACATATACGCCCGAGCTCGGAAGCAGGTAAACGGCTAATTGCTGTTGACCGCATTTCTGAGAATACTGAGAATTTCTGAGAACACTGTTATACTCTGGACTTTCTGTAGGAAAACACTTCAGTTTTCACCTCCCCTGGGCCCTTACTGCTTACGAGTCTAACATTCGGCCAGTTCTGTTTTTTATTCTGGTGAGACGACAGCGTTCGCATCTGTAGCCTTTGTCATGTCAGGACGCAGTATATCGGACAAGGAAATCATGGATTTCCTCATGAATAGTAGTGACGAAGATTGTAGTGATACTTCAGAGCTTTCTTCTGACGAAGAGTTGGATACGTCTGGATGTAATGCTGAATCCTCGACATCACGAACAGAAGATTCTTCCTCTGAAGAGGGAAAAGGAAATGAAGTAAGTGAAACTTCGTCGGGAAAAAGAAAGTATGACTGGTCGGAGAATCATCCTGTAACGAAACGACACCGTTGAAAGTAGACTTCGAAGAGTCAGCAAGTCATTTAGATTTCTTTTTGTACTTCATGTCCATGGAATTTGTTTCTGCCATCTGTACAAAGAACAATAATTATTATAAATTTATTACTGAAAAAATGACGACTGCACCCAGTAGATTAGCACGCTGGAAGCCTATAGAGCCAGCAGAATTTTATTGCTTCCTAGCTCAGAGGGAAAATAGCGATCATGAAGCAGGAAGACTCTTACTGTCGAGCTTTTTATTATGCAGAATCTAGTTTAGGTCTTAACTGCAAACTGACCTAGAGGCTTATCACAAAATGAGTTATACTCATATATCGCGTGTTTAATTCTGCGTCAGACTATATGAGACAATTTGGTTTTGAAGATCAATAATTGTATCTTACAGACGACTATACCAAGAAGTGTCCAAGTTTTAGGGCGCCTTTGCTAGGAACTGCTCACTTTAAAACTATGTATCTTGAAATGTGTGTGTCTGATGTTAATGAATGTTTAATAGCTTATATTATATATTAGTAGTGCAAAATTTCAAGTTAAACAATTTTCCAAATACAAATAAAAAAGGTTCTCATCATATTCCTAAATTACCTTTTTCTCTGTCTCTGTCCAGAATAAACTTACAGCAGGAAACAGGGGTTAACTTTAAAACACTCTTTCTTGGTCATTAGAAACTTCAATCGCTGAGATAGTATGCCAATGATTTTATTAGGAGTATTACTGAAGAGTAGTTGTAAGCGCGCTACGAGCGTGCGATTAGCCCAGAGCGGCCGTAGCCTGCAGCGGTTGTCGGACCACTCAGCCGCCCGCCGGCCAGGCACACGGTGGGTCCGCTCGCCCCAGCCACCGGGGAGGCAGGACGCTCGGCACTCGTAGCCGCAAAAGGGTTAATACAAAAGTTAATTTTGTTATTCTTCTTTGTGTGATTCTTCTTGGCACGGTAAAGTGTGTTGATAAGCTGAATCACTGGCGACTGTGTCAGCAGAATTTGTTGCTTCAAACATTTTCAATAAAATGTACTAAATCCCACCATTCGCGAGCATTAGTGTGCGCTACCAAGAGAGAAATGCAACAGTATGTAGAATAGAATTTTTTTGCCCTGCTTATAAAATTTCATAACTGAAGAGAAACAATAGAATAGCAATATCAATTATTAGAAGAAAGAAAATGGTTTAATTCATAAACATTTGATAAACCAAAGAGACGGTTCAAAAGGTAAGTGGCATTGTGGAGACAAGGAAAGCTCAGAATGTGCCACTGATTAAAAGTTTAATTTTGTAAGAAATTAAAATTTTGGAACGATTAGGTGTAGAAAAGGAGAAAAATGGAACACTAATGCAGGTAGTATATACCGTTCAGGAAGTCAAAGAGAGCTTAACAAGTGTTCTGAAAAGAGCAATTGGCAGGAAATTAAGGTGAAAATTAATAGTTGAAAACACGAAGTTCAGTGTCAATAAATTTGATGTGGAAAATTGAGGCAATAATAAGAAAACAGAAAGGCTAAAGTAGGTAAACTTTGCTAATCAAGTGCATCAACTGATTGTACCTAAATGGGAAAACAAATTAGAACACATTTACACACCTTCTTCAGACTGCCATTGCAATCCCTCTTCTCTTAAAGATCTACATCCTAACCGTGTTATTAATTTGGAATAAATTCTGAGACCGACTATACAATTTTTGATCATACCTGCATCTACAGTTACACTCCACACTTCATAGAAAACAGAGCATTGAAGAATATTCTTCATCCCAAAACTAATCTCTGTTCTGGACATTCTGGTCCATGATAGCACAAAAGAAGAAAGAATTCATATGAACACCAGTACAGCACTTCATTTTTCTATTATTTATCATATCATTGCAACTCAAGTAAATTTGTGGGATAAGTGTTTCACTGCATTTGTAAATGATAGAAGTTGTTTCCATATTAATCAATACATTTATTTGGGAACTATGTCATCTATCAGTGAATTTCAGTCCAGCCTTCATGTATCATTTCTTTGACACTTTCAAAAGGACTGTGACAAATGGCTGCAACGGTAACACTGGATAGATCTTCTTCAAGGACCCCCTGAAGATTGCAAGGTACCCGATTCCTTGTATTGGTTGACAAGACGTCCAATCCTCTGCTTTGCAGTTCTGCTGACTGCTATAAATGCAGCTAGAGATGTTAACTCTTGCATTCAATATTTGCATGGGTTCAGAAACGTGTGAAATGGCGGCAAGAGAATAACAACTTCTCATTATAACAACACTTTTACTTAGCAACTGTGCACACATTCAGAAATGGCTTAGTTCCACTGCTCACTGCCTTCTGCCCTGCACAGAAACATCTTCCCAGACCACAGTATTCCATCCTCTCCTCTCACTCCAACACCCCCCCCCCCCCCCAAATCTCACCTGTCAACAGGCACACATAGATAGGTTACTTACACTGTTACAAATCAAATGGTTCTTCTGTGCATTCTTGATACTATTAATCCATGCCTTGTGTGCAACAATACTGCAGATGAGAACGTAAAGGAGTTTTATACGCTGTTTTGTTTTGTTAACAGTGCATTCAGAGCAGTTTCCAACTGCTAGCTGTGTCTGCTGGGAACAAAAGCCTCTCCACTTCTTCCTGTCCAACCACCATCTCTCCTCTTCCACTGTTTTCCAGTTTTCTCCTCTTTCTTCCACACATCTGTCCCTTGGTCTTCCTCTGGGTCTCTTCCCTTTCAGCTCCATGCGCAGCATCTTCCTTGGTATCTTCTCCCACTCTCTTTACATGCCCATACCACTGTAACATAGATTTTGCAGTTCTTTCTTGTAGCAGTTTCTTCTTTATGATCTCCCTGATTCTCTCATTTCATTTTCTGTCCCTCCTAATCTATTCCTCTGAAGCTTCATTTCCATAGCTTGTACTCTCCCTTTGTCCCTCTTTCATCACCCACGTTTGTGATCCATATGGCAAAATTGGCGCAAAGTAGTTTTTTTATAGATTGCCTCCTTACTCTTTTGGGAACATCCCTACTCCATTCCATACCTCTAATAATAATAATAATAATAATATTAATATAATTAACTCATAATATGACCCAACCACTGCAGTCTTTTTCATGTTAACATCTCTTCCACTTTTAGTCTCTCCCTGATGTTTCATTTCTGATTTTATCTTTCCTCATGACGTTCTCTATCCCTCTCAGAAACCTCATCTCTGCCTCCTGCAATCTGCTAATATCCTTCTTTGTCCATGTCAATTTTTCAGAACCGTAAGTCAGTATGGGATGTTTACATACCTTATAGAGCAGAATTTTTGCATCCTTCCCTATGTCCCACCTCCAGATTACATCCTTTCTGTGGTAATACAATTGTCCACTCTTCCTTACACTCTTACCTATTTCTTCCTCCATCTTTCCATTGATTATTACCTTGCTTCCCAGATACTCAAACGATTATATCCATTCCAATTTCTTGTCATCAAGCAACACCTCCTTCAAAGGGCCAGTGTTTCTTGTTATTTTCATTATTTTGGTCTTTTCCACACTAATCTCTAGGCCATGTTTACCCATTGCAGTCCACCATTTCTGTAATTCTCTTTCCAGATCCTTCTGTCTCCTCCCATATTATGATGTCACCTTCAGCTCTAATACTCTTAAAAATCTATCTGCACATCTTCCTCTTTCATTTATCTCTATCCTGTTTCCTCCATTTTCTTCAATCTAGCTTCCCAAATATTCGTAACATTCCACTTAATTTAATTGCTCTCTTCCAACCGATAAGACTATGTACTGTTGTTCTTTCTTGTTGTGGTCACCATGCCTCTCTTACTTGGAGAAAACTTCATTGACATGATACAACTACTCTATCCCACACATCCAGCTGATCCTGCACCTCTTTTTCATCTTTTCCCCAAGGTAGTAGGTCATCCGCAAATAGCATTGCTTTCGTTCTTCCTTCCCCAATTCTCTACAGTACCTCCTTCAATATTTCATCAATAACTGCTATAAATAACGGGCAGTAGGGCATTTCCATGTTTTAGTCCTTTTTTTCATTTGGAATCATCTGGTTTCATCCCTTCCCATTTTGACACACCTCTTACTCTACCCTCATACATTTACTTCACTCTTTCCACTATCCCATACTTTAATGACTTTTCTCTCATTACTTCCCACAATCTGTTTCGCCTGAGGCTGTCATATGCTTTTTTCAGTGTCCAAAAATGCCATCACCAGATCCTTAACATACTCATATTGTCACTCTTGTAGTTGCCTTAATATAAGATCAGTGGTTGACGTTCCTTGTTTGAATCCATATTGGTCTTCTCTTAGCTGCCTTTCAACCGCTCTTCTTATTCTGCTCTCCAAAACTTTCTCACATATCAACTGGAAAGACAAAGGTTGCAACCCAGTTGCATATTTGTCCAGATATGTCGTAGCTAGTGGCACATTAGGGTAATACCACGGTAGTTTTTACAGATAGTCCTGTCTGCTTTCTTCCAGTTGTCTAGAATTCTTCCCTCATTACATACAACCCACATCTCCCTGTAGAGCCACTGCATGCCACTACTCCAGCAGTTTGTAGCTTCGCCACACTCACTTTATCCACGTAGGGTGTTTTAGCTACTTTCAATCTTTATTCAGTGTATTTAGATTCCTTCCATCTAATACTTCCCTTTCCTCTTGATACTGGCCCTTTTCTTCCTCTCTACCACCTTTTTCATTGTTGGGTCCTGTTGCATTCAATAGATCCTCAAAATACTCCCTCCAGACTTCTTTATCTCTTCCTTCCCCTCCACTAAGTTGCCATCCTTATCCTCTATACTATCTGCTTCAGTTTTACTCTTTCTCTTACAGTATCTTCTAGCAGTTCTGTCAATTTTTCCATCCATTTCTTCTTTTCTTCCTGTACCATTGTTTTTGCTTCTTTCTTTTTACAGCAATACACTCTTTTGTTTCCCTTTGGAACCATTTCCTAAAGGCTTTGTTCTTCTGTAGAACAGCATCTTTTACCCTGTAAGTACACCATAGTTTTTCCTTCCCTCTTCTCCTACCAGCTGTCCTATCACATAGTGCTTCAGCTGTTTTTACCAAGGTGGTTTCAGAAGGTGCTTTCTGTGTAACATGCTCTTGATACTGTTGCCTGCACTCATCATCCTTCCACACTCTTATTCTTCTCTCCTGGTTGTCTGATGTTCATGCTCCCTTTTCTTCTTTCAGGCTGGCTATCAGGAGTCGGCGGTCACTATCTAAGGCTTCTGATGGTATGACCTGTCTATCCACAATACTCTTTCTCATCTGTGCTTCGACTGAAAATAATCAATTGACTTCCGAGACCAGTCTGCACTATACTGTGTTATCTTATGGCTTTCTCTCTCCTTAAGCCATGAATTACCCACAGTCAAACCATTGCATTTGCAGAATTCTAACAGCTTTCTTCCTTCTGCATTTCCACTACCCCATACTTGTGTTCCTAGAACCTCTTTATATCCTTATCTAGGTACCTTACAATTATTCATATGTGATCTATGAATCACAACTAAGTATTAGCTTTCACAATGACCTATTTTATGTGCTGGTCCCATTTCATACCACATTGAACTGTCAAACTGAATTATTTAATTGATATTATTACCTTCCTAAGAATTAAATGGCTTACTTTATGTTTGTGAAGTAATGATATCTTTTTACCCATTATTTCCATTACCTCACATTTAACACAATTTAATCTAAGCCGTCATTTATCACACTGTCAAGATTATATTGAACTAGCTGATGTCCACGACTTCGTTCATGATTGTAAAGAATTTTGATTGACATCTGCCGACATGTAACGACCATAGTGCACGATGGGAGACTCAAGACTAATACCACACACAAACATCAGTGATCTGCACAGGGTATTTATGGCTGCACAGTGAAATATACGGACACACGTGTCTTCGGTTGAAATGTGAAATTGCCCTCTGCCGACCAATTCTAACCGTCATATCTCCCACACGCCTATAGCTAACGACATGACACCACCATGGTGCATGGTGGGAGACTTTAGATTAATGCCACACACCATCACCAGTGGACTGAACTGGATAGTATTGGCTGTAGAGTGAAACATAGGGACACACATGTCTATTTTTTATCAGGTACACTACTTTCAATAACCATGTCTACCACACCCCCTCCTCCCCCCCTCCACAACTACGAACATGCAATCACATAGTGCACGATGGAAGACTCCAGGCTACTACCACACACAAATGCCCATGGCCTGCGCTTGGTAGTTCTGGCTACAATGTGAAATATAGAGACACGTCTTTGGTAGAAATAGGAAAATGCCCTACGTCGACCACTGAATCTCCGACACCCCAATAGCTACTGACATCTAACCACCATAGTGCATGAGGCCACTACCACACACAATCACCAGAGGTCTGCGCTATATAGTTGAGGCAGCAAAGTGACACACGTCTTTGGTTGAAATACAAAAATATCCTTGATTGACCACTTTCAACCACCACATCTCGTCTCCTAGACTCCCACAGTTATTGACAATCGGACAATGTTCTGCATGATCGGTGACTCTATGCTACAAGCACACACAAACACCAGTGATCTGCGCTAGATAGTTTTGGCTGAAAAGTGATAGATAGTGATAGTGATAGAAAGTGGTCGAAATATGAAAGTGCCCCAGGTTGACCACTTTCAACAACCATATCTCACACACCCCCATAGCTATTGACATCTAATCACCATAGCGCACAATGGGAGTCTCAATGCTACTACCACACACAAACACCAATGGTCAGTGCTATGTAGTTGTGGCAGTAAAGAGTCGAAATATGAAAATGCCCTGCATCAACTACTTTTAACCACCATATCTCCCACAGCTATTGGGATTCGGCCAGCGTTGTGCATGGTAGTAAACTCCATGCTACTACTACTACTACTACACAGTAACATCAGTGATCTGTGCTAGGCAATTTGTAAATAATCGCCACACCTTGGCTGGATGTGTAGCTGAAAAGGACCAAATTCCAGTTAACATAAAACTCTTTATTAAACAACTAGTGTAAGCTCATAACCGTTTTTTGCGTATCATCACAGTTCTAGAATACTTCCAATTTTTAGGGTTGAAGATTGATAGGTTGACCTGATCTGGTCAAATGCGAAGCTATACTTGTGTTTTACCCTCAGAGCGAATAAAATGTCTTGAGCTTAAAGAACTCAGATGTATTAAACATAGAAAAAGATGATCGTACTATCATATAATTGTTTCAAAGGCCGTGGTTGCTAGACTCAAACTTGCTGAAATACAAACTTGACTTGTATTTGAACATAAAAGTCCACTTTGCAAAATATGCAGAATTTCTGTTTAAAGGGAATGCACAATTGCTTCAAAAGCATCACACTGTTTTTGATTGATGCTGGGTGAATATTCATAAGGTAATCTTGGTCGTAGTGTCTGTAATGGCCAGAGAACTTAATACAGATTATTAAATAGTGAAGTAAAACCGTAGAAATGAATTTGGTAACATATTTGGTCTGATATACACTTTAAGTAATCTAACTCAAGTAGACCAAACATGTACAAAAACCATTAATGAAAGTGGTCAGTAAAATATGTAAAAAGCAAATAAACTGTAATGTATAAACTTAAGTCAAACAGCAACATTTGCGAAAGTTTTAATTAAATTGAAATTTAGCCTTAGCCAGAATGACAATTGTCATATGCTGTTACAGCAGAGACCATGAGTAATTTAAATTTCTTTAAGTCGATGTGTACTGAAAAGTAATTTCATGTTTTTTTTTTAAACTATATAAAATGCTACGATAAGCAAAATTAATGACTTTATTATGTCAATTAATTTAATAGTAGGGTCTAGTTCATTGGTCGTCAAACTGCGGCCCGAATGAAGTTTTCATGAGGCCTGCGGCCCTCCTCAGCTTCGCACGGGCAGCATTAGTTATCTACTTGTCTGGCGTAGCCGTGTTTTGTTTGCGGAAACTGCGTAGAATTGTGATTAAAGTCGGGGCCACTTGCGGCGTTCCGCAGCGCTCAGAGGCGTGAGCGCACTGCTAGCCAACAATGAAAGCCGTGCATCAAATGTCCCGCAGCCGCCTCAGTGTTAGCTTTGTCGTGTCAATCGTGCAGTAAGTTTCGGTGCTCCTGAGCGTTCGTCGTGTGTTGAGTGTATTTGTGCTCATATTTTGTGCTATCATTAGTAGTGGAATAAATAATGTCTGGTGTACCCTGAAAAACAGTGACTTAGAGGAAAATAAGTGAAGAGAAAAGAAGTTTCCAAGAAATATGGGAAGAAGAGTTTTGTTTTATAAGTGGGCACAACGAAGGTACTGCTACTTGCTTAATATGCCGGGATACCATCGTGGGACTGAAGAGATACAATTTATTTCGCCACTACACAAGTAAGCACAGTTCATTTACAGTAGCTTTTCCTTTGAATTCAAATGAAAGAAAGGAAAAAATTGCTCATCTAAAATCTACCATTCGTCGCCAACAAAACGTTATGTTAGCAGCAGTTGGGCAAAGTGAGGCTGTCACAAAAGCATCATACCAAGTATGTAATATTCTAGCAAAAAATATGAAACCTTTCACTGATGCTGAATTAGTGAAGAAATGTATGATGACTGTTTCTGACACTTTGTTTCAAAATTTCTCTAACAGTCAGCAAATATTAGCTGAAATAAATAAGCTCACACTTTCAGAATCTACCTGTCGACGCCGTATAGAAGATATTTCAAAATATATGTTTGAGGAAGTAATTAATAAAGTAAAACTATGCAAATACTTCAGTCTTGCATGTGATTCCAGTACAGATTTAGCTTCAATGGCTCAGTTTTCATTATTTGTGCGTTACTGCACATATGATGGGGTAATAGAGGAAGATTTTTTAGCAATTATAACCATGAAAGGTCACACAAAAGGTTCTGATTTTATGGATGCAATTAAATAGTTTGTAGAAAAAAATGACTTACCTATGAGCAAATTAATATCAGTATGTACAGATGGCTGTCCATCAATTATGGGCGTCAACAATGGTTTGGTAGCACTGATTAAGAAGGAATGGAATTTGCCACATTTACTCTCCATTCACTGCTTACTGCATCAAGAAAGTCTGGCATGTCAAATTTCAAATACCAAATTGAAGAATGTTATGAAAACGGTTATAAGCGTTATAAATTTCATTCGTGCCCGTGAACTTAATCACCGGAAATTTAAAGAACTACTGGAGGAATTGCAGGCTTGTTACAGTGATGTTATCCTACATACTGCTGTCAGATGGTTAAGCAAAGGAAAAGTGCTGGAACAATTTGTCAATTTGAAATCAGAAATTATTTTATTCTTACACCAAAGTGGCAAAAATTATCCTGAACTTGATGATGATGAATGGTGGATACTTACAGCTTTCTTGACCGATATTACACAAAAATTCAACACACTTAACTTGGAATTACAAGGACCAAACAAGATAATTGGACAAATGACTAACAAAATATTAGCATTTGAAACCAAACTGCAATTATATATAAATGAACTCGGAGAAAAAGATCTGTCTAATTTTCCAACTGTTGCTATGCTCAGATCAGACTTAGCTATCGCCGAAACTATTTACCAAGACATGAAAGAACATCTGGAAGCCTATTTGGAAGGTATACAAAACAGATTTGCAGATGTTAGAAATATTCGAAGCTGTTTCATTCTCGTAGATAACCCTTTGCATGTTGAACATGATGATCTCAAATTATTCTGCCAATTTGGATTTCCTAAAACTAACTTGTTAAATGAAATAATCGAACTTCAACATGACACACAGCTTAAAGCTCTGTTTATAGAACATCGTGAAACCCAACAGTACACTCAATTTAGGAAATGTGTGCCTAACAATTATAAAAATTTACGAGACTGTGCACAGTTCATTTTAACACTACTTCCTTCAACTTACCTTTGTGAAGCTTCATTTTCAAAAATGAAGTACTTGAAAAATAAATATCATAATCGGTTGTCCAGTCATTTAGAAGACGCAATGAGGATTGCATGCAGCCCAAACGACGCAGATATAGATGAGATAGCCAAAAACGTTCAACATCACAAATCACATTAATGAAAAATTTTATATTTGTACTTTGTTTTGCAATTTTAATGAATAAAAAACCACATTCAGGAACAGACCTGTAGCTTTCTTATATAGCCCTTTGCATGTGCAGTGTATCTGTCGTTTTCTTATTTTTTAAATTAGTTATTTATTTATATATTCTTTTGAAAGTTTGAGATTAACAAAATTATAATAAAGTTTTTGTGGCCATTTGAATAATGTGATATAATATTTTTAAAATACGTCTAGTTCATCGAGCGTGAAAGTACTTTAAAATCAATTTAAGGAACAAAACACACTGATCCCAGACTTGTTTTTGGTAGTGACAAAATTACTAATGATTGTCTTCCTTGACTTCGCCCTTCTTATGCTCCTGCTTAGCTACATGAATATTGTAACATTACGCAAGAATTTTAACAGGGATAATTAGACTGGAATCAATTAGTCAGGTGCACTGTATGCTTTTTTTTCAGTTTATTGAAAATTGATCAGCAGCATTTTATGCTATTTTAAACGCTTGTAAAATGGTGACAGCCATTTTGTGAAAATCTGAATGGCGCATGTCATCAATGACTCGTGCTACAATGAATATTCCAGTCGGTCTCAACACTTGACTCTTGTGAAGACTGACTAAAAATGTAATTGTTGTCAACATGACAACTATCGCCTCCCACAAATACGTCCCTCAAAATCTAATAGTCGTCAAACTGGCGGATGGGGATTTAAAAACATTATTCCCTGTGTTGCAGGATTTCAGTGTCATAAACATGGCTTATTGTTGACAGCAACTGCACAGCAGTGTTATTTGGCGAAGGAGTCACATACATCCAACAGTTGCAAATGGTCTGTTTACGAAAGTACTATTTCATTTTAACAGGTGCTAACGTTCACAGCTTCTGAAGAATGATAAATGATGTATATCCTAATCCGATAAAGAATAAATGGTTTGCAGCTGTCGGCTTTACCTGTCTCCTTCGTCAAATGAAAAATATAATGGAAGAATTATAAGTAGGAGCGCGTAAAGTTGTTCAGTCGCCTTTACAGGTGCCACTCGGTACAGGGGCAGATAGATTTGTCGTTGCTGTGTGAGGGGACGTAATAATGGAAATGTTTTGTTGTTTGTTTCTCAGTGCTGACAACTCATGGGCGTGTGTGCCTCGTACAAATTATCTGCTGTTGTATAAATCTTAAATGAAAGTGCCTTGGATTCATGAATGCGCTTATAGAGGCGGTCAGCTTCATATGTGGTAAATATTTGGAAAAAGGAATCATTAGTCATTAGCTCTTAAAAAATGTGTGTGTGTGTGTGTGTGTTTTGGTGTGTGTTTATCCTCCACACCTGTGAAGAAATATTGTGGGGTAAGCAAAGGCAACGTTTTATTGGGATTGGGGGGGAGGGGGGTTAATGTGGATGGAGAAGGGGAAGGAGGAGATGGACACATACAGGGGGAAGTGCGAAATGGACAGAGAAAGGGATGAAGAGATGGTGAGTGAGGGGAAGGACGACATGGGCGACAGAGGGTGAGGGGAGGAAGAGACAAAATAACATTAGATTGAAATAAATACATATCTAGTCAATGCCAGCTAGTATGAAAGAAATTAAGGCTGTTGTAGTTTAGTCCACTGAGTTGAAGAAATATGACTTTCAAAACATGTAGTAAACAGTTGTGATTGTGTCTCATGTTACATAATACATTTAAATGTAAGTACAGTTGTCGTTATTATCCATCTGCTCACCAAGACAACGCAGCAATATTTCGTTGGGCAATTACAGTGTTACTACAGGGCGTTCGCCGGTAAACGCTACCCTCCCAGTCTGTTGCCGTCGGCAACTTGCTCGGACAGTGGAGCCAGCAGCTCCCGCCACATGGCACCGTGAATCACCGCACTGTTTAACACCTCCGCTGCCCCAACAGTGCAGTGACGCAGTATAATGGGACCCTTACATTGTTAAGAACGGTTTCTTTGCATTGTAGCTAGTTTGTGACTTCAGTCTCTTATTAATCAGTGTTGTGAATAAACGTTTCTTTGCGGTTTGGCTGGTTTGGGGCTTCATACTCTTACTAATCTGTACCGTGTTTGAGTGTGAGTAAAATTATGGTACGTTACAGTTTGTAACAAAGAATATTTCTCTATGATACATATGTGAAGAAGAAGTCGTTTAAAAAGTGTCACAGTAAATTTCGTCACGAATTTCCTGGCGCTTTACTGCCAGCTAAATCAACAATTCTGCGTCTGGTTAAAAAAGTAAGAGAAACGAGTTCATTTTTTAACAAAAAGAGACTCGGTCAAACGTATTCTCACAGAGGAGAAAATTGACGATGTCGCTTTTCGACTAGAACAGTCACCCAAAAAATCATTAAGTCAGTTAGGGCAGCGTGTGTCTCGAAATATGTTCAGAAGATGTGAATTGTGCATTACACAAGAGGATCAACACTTCCAGCATCTTTTATAAGGTAAGCTAATGAATTACATCACATTTAAATACTTAGCACATACAAGTTTATGAAGTTTATGAAGCGTAATTATTATGAAATAGTCCGCGGCCGACGGTCGAACAATGCCGGAAGCTGACCGCTCGCTCGCCGGGAGCAGTTTTTTCCTTGTAGCGCTAACAGTGGGTTGCGTTTCCCGGCGAACGCCCTGTATTTAGGGGTCGCTGAGGGTGGCAGCAAACTGAAACAGAACATTCTACACAAAGTGTTCCGAATGGTCTCGACTATAACGATTAGTGCTAGAAAGTCAGTGGTAAACCTCTCGCTTCTTTACTATAGCTAGTCTACTGGAGGTTCAAAACACACCATTTACATGCGTTGCCAATTAATAAAGATACATGTAAATCTGTGGCACGAGGTGCCACATCATACTGTTAGTTTTGGCCCTTGAGCAGAAAAGTTTGACGACCAATGTTCTAGTTGCTTTAGTATTAAACTGCACATAATCTCTAATTTCTAATATCTCTGTTTGCTGTTAAATAGCAGCAATAATATCTTTGTTGAATTATGTTTAATAAACGAAAGCTGTTTGCTGTGTTTTAAATTGGTTAAATAAATTAAATGCTGTGTTTTCCTGAAATAAGAAGAGAAATAATTTTTTTTTTTTATTTACATGTTGTATTTGACTCTTAAAGTTCAATCTACAAAATTAAAAAAAAAATCCTGTTTACTTTGAAAGCATCACTGGGCAAACTCTCATAATGTATTCAATGGTCATAGTATCTGTAATGGCCAGAGAACTTGATACACATTCCACATTGTTAAACAGTTGAGCTACTCTGAAGAAATGAATTGCCAGAGTAGTTGATTTGGTAACATATTTGGTCTGATGTCCACTTAAAATAACCTAATAACTCACGTACAGTGAACATGAAGAAAGACCATTATCGAAATTTGTCAGTAAAATACCTAAAAAGCAAATAAACTGTAATGCATAACTTTGGTCAAGCAACAACTTGAGTGAAAGTTTTAATTAAATTGAAATTTATCCTAAGCCAGAATCGTAATTGGCATTTGTGTTTATAGCAGAGACTGTGAGTAATTTAATTTTTTAACATTTTTTTAAAGTTGTTTTCATTAGCAACATGTTACTGAAAAGCAGATCCACATTTTTTCAGGTGTAAAGTTTATAGATATTTTTTTCCTATGAAACGCTATGATAAGCAAACTTAATGAATTTATTATGGCAATTAATTTAGTATCAGTTGCTTAGCTATTAAATTGTGGACATAACTACGAAATGCTTCTAATGGTATCCCTGGTTGCTGTTTTGCGAGTGAAGGCTGACACATGACACCGTTCTCCAGCCAATAGCTATTGAGGTGAGTGAATGAGTGGGCTTATGAAATTATATAGTAGATTGTTTGGGAAATTAAAAAAAAGATGGTATTGGTTCACTAGGAACAATTTCCTTTTTGCAAATCAGTAGGCCTATGGTTACACTGACGAGACCTGGTGCTGAATTTTTGTAACTTGGGAATGATGGACAAGAAAACCTAATTTCAGTCGGTCTCATGCAATGATACTTGGATGAGAAATACATTTTCTATGATTAACCAGTTCCATTGGTCATCCATTAAACCGTATGACCATGAATTATCAATTACCAATGTTTGTAGTGGGGGAAATTTGTGAGGATCTGGTTTGGTAGAGAATTTTTCCAGGTATGGTGGAAGGTAGAAACAGGAGTTTCTATAGTCTGATTATAATGACCGAGTATGTTCTAATGGATCAACTATAGAGTCACCATTCTTAGTGAAATCAAACAGGATGACTTTGAACATGCATGACAGAACCTCCAGTAGACTGACACATTGATGTTGGTAGCTTTGTTTAAGATCCTCTCTAGTAAGAAAGCTCACAAATCCACTTATGAGACATGACTCGAAGAGATGCGATTTGATGATTGGCCATAAATTGATGGGGTGGACTACAAGAACACCTATGGAAGCAAAGCTAACTTGTCTTATAATGTGGAAACGGTGTTTAAAATTGCTTTTCATTGTGATCTCATCTCAACAACCTGTTTTCGTTGTGACTTCGTCTCATTGTATCAGGCCACTCAACTCTACTGTTGCCATTGCCAAACTTTTTACTGTCAGTTGAATGGAATGTCCATTTTTGGGTGAGCCGTTGCTGTCATTGCCACCATTCTCATTAGAATCACACAAGACACTACGTAACAACTTCAGTTAACAGTATGACATGTGTTCCTGTACTACCTAGCATCTATCAGTAATTGCTTGAGTTAGGTCATACGATTGAGGGGTAAATGCCAGGAAACATTTAATTTGCAAAACGGTTTGTATTTTTTTTAACTACAATTTCAATGCTGTTCAGTTAATTTTTTTGTTTAAATGCTATTTGTTGAATAAAATGAAGATTTCAGTTCTACAAAAAGAGAATGAAAAAATACATATCATTTTTACAAGATGGCAAATTTTAATGTACGTTTTGAGTCTAAAGTCATGAGATTAAATAGTCTTTTTTTCTTTTTTTCTCAATCTACTACCCATAGTTATTCCTTTTCTCACATTCACTTCTTTTCATACTGTATTTCTTATTCTAACTCTTTTCTTCATACCTTTGAAAAATCAGTCCATCCCAGTTGTTTTTGCTTTATTTAACACCATTCCATGACCCACTCTGTCAAGTGATCCTATGTTACACTATGAATTTGGCCTCCCTTGTACATTTCACCTGAAACATCTTGCACATAGCCTTCTAACTGAGATGAACATGAATATTATTTCTTATACCCATGTAACTGATTTACAAATCACTTACGGTACACTACTCGCACACATTTCTGATGTAGCTCCAACTATTTTTCCCTTCCCATATAAACGAATATTATTATGGTTCTTTTCTGGACCTCTGTCAAGCTGCAAGTCTGTAGACTTCATCTAAATAATATTTCAACGTATAGTAGTCCACAAAGGATAATCCACCTTTTGCTAACACATCAGTAGTAACGTTATCCAAATCAGTCCCTTCAAGCTTTTTTAGCCTAAGTAGTTCACTCTTAATATCCTCAGAATTTATTTCCAATATCCTAGTCTGCTCATTTCTACTTATGTCGAAAAGAACCTGCTTTGATTTACCCATTCCACAAAATGATAGTCCCCAGTGGCCTAATTAAAAGACTTAATATTTCAGCTTTTCCATATACTCATTAACTTCTTTCCTATCTTGGATACCTCTTCTTACCATGAATTTTCTAAAATAGGCACAGTTAGACGTATAATTCAGTGGTACCCCCTCCAGTCATAATATTCTTGAATTTGTCTTTGGCTTCTCTTTGCTGCTGTTAAATTCTTTTTTGTTTGTTTCAAGTTTTCCCTGGAACCTTGCTGTGTGCTCTGTGGTTTTCTTTCCTTACTGATTGATCTCCTTAGCCTTCTCAACCCCTTACTATACAGTATAATTGCAAGGAAAGGGAAAATGACTCATCACTCACCAAAGTTGAAGGCAGTGACGAGAGAAGAACATATATTACAAACACACAAATAAACTCAATATTTCGGTTATTAAACCTTATTCACGACGGAGAAAATGAGTCATGAGGCTCGGGAGGTGTGCACACGCCGAGGGTTGCTTCGTCATGTAGCTGTCTGTTTTACTTGATGATTATTTTGTTTTTACACTTTAGATAAATCAAATTTAAAACTAAGTTCTTAAGCTCAAAGAGCTTGCTAATACTCCACATCTTCAGATGGGCTGGGTGCGGTCCAGAGTGCGCAGGCCTCCTTGCGGTGGCGCACGGTATCACGGTGAGTCGGCTCCAGTGGTGGTACCTCCAGAGGGAAGGCAGCAGGTGGCGGAGGTATAGCATCACTGTCTGCACGGGGTGGTAAGTGCAGTGATATCACTGAAACAATAATGTGGAACAGTGACCAATGAGAAAAATATAACTGAAATGAAGGAACTTACAATGGCAGTGCAGAACTTCCATTACGAGGCACAAATTACATGAAAATCAAGTTGTATCAAACACCTTCTGAAGTGGTGATGTATGTTGATTGTATTCATTCAGTCGACAGTAGAAGTCTGTAAATAGATAACTGCAAGATATTACTATTATCAGTATTGCTATCTGTTTACTTTGCTCTCTCTCTCTCTCTCTCTCTCTCTATATATATATATATAAATGGACTGCAGAAGGAGTAGATACTATGCAAAAGAGCTTTGATTCAGAACTTAATACAAAGTTGAAAACAGTGATTCGTTGCAGTTAGTTGTGGCATAAGCTCAATTGCAGTTAACAACAATAATTGTTCTTCATAGCTTTTGACACTCTTGCATTGACTTTTGAGCATACACAGTTCTGCACGTGTTCGGTTGTATAACATTTTTACTTTAAATTCAATTCCTGGGTCCACAGTTTCAATGCAATAAACTTGGAATAAATCCATAAATTGAAACAACAGCACTATCACTAATACAAGCAAGTGCTCTCTGTTTTATGCTTCATCTGTTTGATAAACTGCTTCTCGGTTTGAATCATCTTAGAGGCAACAATTGTAAAAACATCTGTAAAAAAAAAAAGAAAGAAAGACTGGAGGAGTTTCTTCCTGAAATAAGAATATATCTGAATCAACTTCAAAGGTGTCTTTTAAAATATTACTATAAATTATTAAAACAACAGCCACAGTTTTATTAATGTTGTTATTTTGTTGTTGTTAGTAGCTGGTATCCAGATCAGGGCCAGATTTAAACTTTTTTTTTTATTATTGTAGGCTGTTCATTTTGTGCTGCCCTTTTCTCCTTCAAACTTATACTAATCACTAACTTGTATTACCTTTATTAGGTAGCAAACGATTATATGTATATGTGAATGGTTATAGATTAATTAAACTAAGGAAAAAGGAAACTGCTTTAGGCAATATAATTGCAAGGAAAGGGAAAATGACTCATCACTCACCAAAGTTGAAGGCAGCAATGAGAGAAGAACATATATCACGAACACACAAATAAACTCAATATTTCGGTTATTAAACCTTATTCATGACGGAGAAAATGAGTCATGAGGCTTGGGAAGCACGTTGAAGCAGGGGCCAAGGTTTCATATTCTTTTTCCCTTAATTCCCTGCCACATCCCCTTATCAGCCTCTATAATAGATGTAGTCCTTTGAAATCTCTCCCTATCGAACCCACAGTCCTGCCTAATTGAAATTATCCAGTGATATGTCTGATGTATACATTTCATGCTTTCAACAAGAAATTCTTGCTCCACCATAAAATCATGCAAAACCTTTGTCCTCCTCTGAACGTACCTTAGGCCCAGTCCATACTAAGAGACAAAATCTCTTTATTGTCTATAGACGGTCCTAACATTGGTAAGTAGATAGATGGTTGATAGAGTCTGTCATATGTCCTGTTTCTGTGTTTCTGGAGTTAGTAACTTGTTGGCTAGAGAAGTGGTTGCAATGGTTGCTTGTGAGTTTTTATTACTGAAACAAAAAACGGAAATAATTGTTGCGAGGGTAAGATTTTTGTGGAGTTATACCATTTCTTTGGAAATTTGTAATGTTGAGATTGAGGGAGAGAACTTTCACCTGTTTGGCCCCAATAGACTTGGAGGAATTGTTTCTGATGGTTGGCAGAAAGATCTGGAAGAAAGAACCGAAATTTAGAGAAACCGTACTAGCATCTCTCAGGTTGGCAGTCATATTGTCATAGTGGAGATTTGTTTATGAGCATCATCTTCATCTTTGGAGTCCCTGGAGATTGTTGCTACCTGGTTCAATTCTGTTGAGTGTTTTTATAGTCTGCACTTGTCTTCAGCTGTAGTGAGTACAATTTGACTTCAGCTGTGACGAGTACAGTTTGGATCCGGGAAGATGTATCATCGTCAAGAGTGAAAGGTGTCTCTGGAGGCAAACCATTGTGTTGGAGAAAGTTAAGTCAGTTGTCATTTAGAGGCATTTCCTCAGTGTACGGCATTTGGGTCATTGCAGTAATACCAGGCAGTCTGCCCTACCAAGTAGCCATAAATCTGCACTATTAATGGTTCTAGTAATCCGGCTCCAGTGTTACAAATTTGTTTAATTTTTGTACAAAGACTACCATGAAGGAATACGTTTACATGTTCCTGGAATCTGGACTTCTAATGTAGCCAGTAAATGTATTAGACACAGTTTGACACAGCAAAAACTGCGCATCTGTCAATATTTTTTATTGCATTGTAAGTCTATATTCATGTTACAATTTTTATACTTGGCAGAAGTGAAGTCCCATAGACAATATGCCACATGAAAATCTTCAATAAACAACAGCATATTTTCGGTAGGCTACATTTTATCTTATTATTGACACAAGAACTGATCAATTTGAAGAGAGAGAAGAGACTGTATCACAGATCATCCACACTACAACATATTGTGCATTGGTGCATTGTATAGTGATTGACTCATATCTCCCATTTGAAATGGAAAACTAAAGTTCTATGATTATTTTCTCCAGTCTCAATTTTGTCTACATAACATGTAGCTAAAGTCGCTAGATTTTCTCTTCGAGACAGAAATTGTAAGATTTTGTCTCCTTGTGAGTACTAGGCCTAAAAAGTTGATTTTCTGGCAGTTATCTTTATTCCATGTTTACCTAATTAATATCTTGTCTAAATTCACAGTGATCTCTTGTTTTAATCTTATTATATAAAACTATTTCATCTCCAAACAGCATTCGGAAGAACATGGGCTCAAATCTGCATCCAGCCACCTGGATTTCAGTTTTCCATAGTTTCCTGAAATCACTGCAGGTAAAGGCAAGTATGGTTCCTTCAAAAGACTATTTCTGAATTCCAATATTCCTTGTGCTCCCACTCCTCTAATGAAATCAGATGAATTGTAAAGTCCTAGGCACAAAATACAAAACAGAAGCTGACAATTGTAACTTCCAACTTGAAAATTGGAACAGAATTTCGGTATTCATTAGAATAAGGAACAGCAATGGACTCAATAATCTTCTCTATTACATTCTTGTTCTCACTTCCAGTTCTTTGGATACCAAGTCCCTAGTCTTTATTTCCCACCTCTGCCAAATTCCTCTACATAGTAAGAGTATTCAGATTTACCATCATTTTGTGACTTATTCCAGAATCATCACCTAAACTGTTACTAGATATTGGGTGTTTACTTAAGATGCCGAAGGGAACTTTGTACATTGTCACAGGTCTTTTTTGGTCAGCTGTGAGGGCGTCAGTGATAATTTAATCAAAGTCATTGCTTACTCTTGACATGTCTTATAATATAGAACATTTTGCCTTTTTTCTATCTGAAACTGACCACTGAGTTCTGGTCCTGTGGCTGAAGGCGACTCCTCTTCGCCCCTGGAGATGGTGCGTTGCAACATGATGTCCAGCTGCTGACGGGGCCGACCCAGCACTCCGAGGCAGCCCACAGGAAGGCGCTCCTCAGGACATGTCAGCAACATCTCCAGCATGTCTAGTCGGCTGTCCTTCCTAACAAACAACAGCGAAAATAAGAGGTTGGAGGTGTACCGACATCCACAGATTACACATCTTCTGTCACATTTCACTGTCTGTACGAACTGTGAGAGATACTAGCATCTAATCCTTCTGCAATCACAACTGTTTTGCATCCATTAAAGGGAGTTAAGAAAGGCAATTAATTAGAGTTTTCATTTTGGTTGTGTATATTATCATATTTAAGGAAGTGATTTGGTGGTAATACAGGTAATAAGTGGTTTATATTTTGTTAGTTCTCTCTTTTTTTTTTTTCTACACCACAGAGATTTTACCAACCACACCTTCCAGACTCTACACAGATGTAAATTCCTTTTGACAGTTAATAAAAAAGGATTACTGAAGACAGCGAAATTGAACAGGTGAAAAATTGAAAGTGATTCTTTATCTTACTTTTGAAAGTTTCTCAGGAACTTTTTTTAACAATTAAGTGTCATAGCTCTGTTTTTGGAGTTACATGTTGATATAGTTTATATGATCTTCCTTTCTTTTTGTATCTTGACCAGTATGTAAGGTGAGAAAATGTGAAATCTATACTAGGTAATAAAATTGTGGAAATGGTGTGTCTGTGCATGAAATTTATTTAAAAAATAGTGATTGCAATATACATCACCGATGAAAGAGATGCCAACAACATAAAATTTGGAATTTTTGTCTGTCTAAATGTTCACATGCCATGCAAAAATGATAGATTTTAATAAAACTAAGCATAACTATTGCTAATGTCTCTGGTTAGGATGTAGGATACTTTTAGTCAGAATAGCAATGTATTTTCTGATGATACTGAGTCCGAAATATGTATTTTTAAATTTTTTACCATCTTTAAAAAAATCGCATAGATTTTAATAAAAGAATCCGTAGTGATTCCGTAGCTTATGGCACCAGGTTAACTTGCCCTTCAAGCATGCTGTGTCTACAAAGGTTTAAGTTAAATGACTCAAGGGAATGAGAAAGTTACTGCAAGCGAATATGCTATTATGACTTGAAATATACCACTTCGTTACAGTTTGAATCGAAATGGGTTTCTTTAATATCAAATAATTATTATTTTTTTGTCTTGGTGTTAACATGTCATTCTATTGAAGAACCAGAATCATGACCTGTTTTCGTTAAGATTAGCATCAGCATTTGAAACATGTTTGGTTCTTTGGATGGTTGTAATTCATTGGTAGTAAACCTGGTCCCTGCCACCCACTAATGGGCTTGTCTTATACTGAAGCACTTTCCTTAGTTTAATTTTATTGATAAAAAAAAAAAATCAGTTATAAAAAAAATATATATCCTTACAAATATTGAGTTTGTTATCCAGTATTTAGTTTCGTAGTATGAGCTCCAGAGATTTCATTACTAATTTAATTTATTAAATGTAATTTCGTCACACTTCATGCTTCTATGTATGCAAAGTATAAAGAAAAAGATAGATTTAACTACAGTAAATTGTTTTGTAAGGATTTATTCTGCCAAACTTAGAGAAGGTCAGATATACAGGGTAATTATTATTATTTTATGATTTAACTTTCTTTACCTCTGTTTTATAAACGAAAGTTTCTTCCCTACTTTATAAATCTACATTCTTGCGGAACTGGTGGGCAGTTAGAAAATTTGACTACTAAGAGAGATAAAAAAAATGGGCGGTAGATATAAAAAGGTTGTCTACCCTTACTATAATCAGTTCCCACTATTGATTTTATTTGTTCGTCTGCGGTCATGCTTCATTATTATCGTTGGCAACCATCTCCAGTTTGCCGGGTGTGGTTTACGAAACTTCCTGTGTTTCGGTCACGTTTACGATGCTGAAATAACTGACTAATTCGTGTGATTGATTCAGCATACACGTAGTAATGTTCTGCAGGTTGTGGTTTATGCAGATACCGTTCGCGCTCTATGCCATCTGCTGTTGCTTCTCGCTGTTGTAGTCAGAGACAATAGAGTAGTTCGCACTGGTTGCAAGCATGAAGTTATAATTTTTACATTTCCGTCTCGCGCGAAGTATTGTTGAGGCTACACGACGGCGATTTCTTTGAAGTTCCTCTCAGTATCACTGTCGCTTCCGGAACGTTTCGATTCGTTAGTTTTCAACGAGTTTTAGAACAATTGCGGCCTCGATCGGAATTCCACCGCCGATACTGGGTGCTCGTTGTTGTTCGCTGTTAGCATTGCCTCATTCAGAATATGTCTGGTGACGCTACTGCAGCCAGGTTGAACTGCAACGTTACTGAGAAAGTGAACTCTGCCGTAGACACTAGGAATTTTCGGACACTTTTATCTTAAATTTCTCAACTTTTCGACTTCACATCTAAACGAAACATATCAGGTACCATCAAAACCCGCCCACTAGTTTTTGCGTGAATTCTGTTCATCCAGCAGAGAGAGAGACACAAAACGTAAAAAAAGTTGATTACTTTTCTGTTTCTCACTAACTGTGACCAAAAATAATTTTTCCAAAATTTCTTAATGTACAGACTTCCCCCCCCCCCCCCCCAATGTTGTTTCACGACTCGTCGTTAGAGGGGTCAATGGTCAAGTGTCGGCAAGGAATGGGAAGAAATTTGAAAATAGCCTTTTTAAAGGAACTGTCCGAGCATTTGCCTGGAGTAACTTGAGAAAACCGAAATCTGAATGACTGGACGATGATTCGAACCCATGTCCATTATACGAGGGTGGTTTGAAAAGTTCTCGGAATGTATTAGAATTAAGTATCTTACCTCGGTGGAACTGCTTTTATTTTTCAACATGGTCTCCCTGTAGACTAATGCATTTGCTCCAGCGATGTTCCAATGCCTTGAACCCATCTCGAAAATGAGATTCCTCCAGGCCTGCAAAATGCCTCTCCAATTCGGCTGTCAGCTCTTCCCTTGTAGAAAATCTCCGTCCACCGAGGAAATTTTTCAGCTTGGGGAATAGATGAAAGTCTGATGGTGCCAAATCAGGTGAATAAGGTGGATGTGGCAACAATTCGTACCTCAGTTCATGAAGTTTTGCCATGGCAATAACACTTTTTTGCGGTGGAGCGTTGTCCTGATGAAAGATGACGTTTTTCCTTACCAAACCAGGCCTTGTTTCGCGTATCTTTTCCTGTAATTGGTCTAGGAGGTTTGCATAGTATTGCCCCGTGATTGTTTAGCCAGTAGAAAGATGATCTATCAGCAGAATGCCTTTTGCATCCCAGAAAACTGAGGCCATGACCTTTCCGGCCGAACGCACTGCCTTTGCTTTCTTTGGTGATGGTGATTCAGCATGTTTCCACTGCTTTGACTGCTGTTTTGTCTCTAAGGTATAGTAGTGGATCCAAGTTTCATCTTTAGTCACAAACCGGAGCAAAAAATCTCGTTGGTTGCTCTGAAAACGGACCAGACTTTGTTCGGACATTTCCAACCTGTTGCGTTTATTGTCCAGTGTCAAGAGCCGCGGCACCCATCTTGCGGATAATTTTTTTCATACCCAATTCTTCGGTTAAAATATAATATACCCGTTCAGAAGGACATCCCTTACAGCTTTCAGCCATCTCCCGCACTTTCAGTCGACGATCCTCCATGACCATTTTATGCACTTTTGCAATAAATTCTGGGGTCATAGCACTTTTTGGCCGTCCACTACGTGGATCATCATCCAAGCTCCCCCGACCAAATATAAACTCGCTGGACCACTTGGCAACAGTTGAAATGATGGAGCAGAGTCCCCTAGTGTGTTCTGAAAGTCGGCATGAATTTCCTTTGCTTTCATACCTTTCTTTACAAAGTATTTAATCACTGCTCGAATCTCAGTTTTTTCCATTGTCACAAATCACTACGCGGGAACAACAACAAAGAGTCGTCACTACCACACTCCTGCAGCTAGAGCACTGACGCGCCACGTGTTCACTCACAAAGGATGTGTGATTATTGCGCGGGAACCTCGTTGCTCTAGCACTGACATCTAGCGGTGATTCCGAGAACTTTTCAAACCGCCCTCGTAGCTCACCCACCACGTTCGGTTTAAATGTACAGACTTTGAATTCAGTTACAGGCTTGTTATATTTACAGATTTCAACCCCCATTCAATTTCAGCATAAACACTTAAAACAAATGTTCTAGACAAAAAATCGATATAATTTGACGGGAACTGTAGTGGTTGTATGGAATCAGACCTTCCATTATTCGGAAGTCAAAATATAGAGCAATAGGCTATTTGACAATATTAAAAAATATTATAAATTTAACTCATTCTCATAGATTAATGCTTCAGGAAGCTAATTTTATCAATTTTGAAAAGGAAAGTGGATTATTTTTAATAAAAAAGCGAAATAAAAATTATACTTTTCTTACCTCTGGTCACGTGACAGAAAACGCTCTAGAATTGGTGGTCGCTTGACTGACGTCACACGTCTGTAAACGCTGCGGCTAGGAATGGAGCGTTTCCTATTATCCAAGTCTCCAACTATTTTTATTGTTTGTTGCTGGTCATTTCTTGTTATTAATGAAATTTCATTTTGAATACAAAATCGAGAACATTATGTAAAAGCCTACAGCGGAAAAATAACGAAAATGACGCCTTATTTGTGGGGCTGGCTATAGAAAAAAAAACCTGACTTTTATTCTACTGAGCTTAAAAATGTAACAGCTTCTATTTGAGACTCTTTCATATTTAAATTGAAAGTTAGAGATTGATTGTTTTGCGTTAGTAAACCATACGTCGAAAAATTCTGTACGCGAAATTTGTGCAGTCATGCTGAAAATAAAGAAAAATTGTATGGGTGTCGCAAATATGCGCAAACAAATTAAGGTATTTCTTGTAGCTAATAAGCAGCTCTTTCAAATAAATATATTAAGAGATCGGTATAATGTGGTATAATGAACTAAAACTCAACATGAAATTGGCTCAGCAGTTTTTTTTGTTTTTTTTTTTAATTAAAAATAATCTCGTTCTGTTTTAATGATGCTATTGTATCACGGAAAAATCATGCGTAAACTTACCTTGAAGCTCGCCAAAAGCAATAGCAATACACAAATCACTACTAACACGCAGAAATACAGCGTAATCATCGACCAAATTCAATGGATTAGCGCGGCCGACTGTAGCGCTTGTTCGGTGGATCACAGGAAGCCCATTGTTCAAACTATTTTTTATATTGTTAGGCGTGAATTCGTTGAAAATAAACTTTTGTTCCGAGTAGTATGGTTCATCTACTTTGAATATAAATAACTATTTTGCCTGCGTAGACAATTATCAAAACTGACTTTTGTCCCTCTAGATTTAGAAAATATCACACTGTGCGGCGTCCTCCCGGATGCGAGGCCAGAGCGTTAACCGCTCTCACCACGCTCGGAACAACTGGATGTTGTGGGCCATTTTTCTTAATTGCAGATTAAAGATTATGGATAAATAATATTTTTTTGCCAATAAAACTGAATTTGTTTGTTTATTCATTTACCTACCTCGTTTCACTTCATCTCACATGAAGAAACTGTGAAGTGTTCACTATTAACATAAAAAGAAGCAATTAAGAAGTAATGTCAGGATAGCTGCGTGATTGAAGAGTGGTAATGGAATTCAGAACGTCCTACGTTCGAAGAACCTTGGTTGGGATATTATTTTTTGTGTGAATTTTTTTCGGTATTTGTTTACTGTTCTTTGCACTACCATGTTTTTATTCGAAGAATTCATAATAGTTGCTAAGCGTCATGCAAGTGTTTGAAACAAATTGCTACCATACATGAAAAGTTTTTATTTTTAAACCTACCAGAGAGAGAATATCATGCAAAAAATACAGGTACACGGCCGTGAACAATGGAATTTATTTTAGAAGTGACATCATATGTAGAAATTTCATGCTAATCTTGCAACAGTTCCGGAACGCTTGGTGTCCTTTTCGTTGGAATTTTTACGTGACGATACAACTGTAGGTTACCTTCCTGACATAACTGCGTCTATTAGGCGATATTTACTTTTAATGTGCAAGTCATTTTAATTTTAAAAAAGACAAACTTTTTTCGGTGTGCAAGTAACGTCCAATTTCCTTTTTGAAATCTTCTTTGGTTGTTTCAAATGGTTCTAATTCGCTTGTTATCCAAAAATTTGTGAAGCCTTCAGAAAAAAGAAAAGAAAAATTAAATTGATTTTCTGGTGGATTTTCGGGAAAAAATTATTATGCAATGCAACCAACAGCAACTAGTATCCAAAGAAAACTGAAAATATTCCGAAGCGAGGATCGAATCTCAGGACCAACCCTAATAATTCTCGCCTTAAACAACGTATTACATTTACTCTACGAAATTGCGGTGTAAATGAGATTCACAGAAAATCGTAAGTGACTTTGTTGCAATATCAAATTGAAGTTGTTACATTTTTAAGCTCCACAGAATAAAACTCAGTGGTTGTTTCTATAGCTAGGCCCACAAATAAGGCGTCTTCTTTCAATATTTTTCCGCTGTAGGCTTTTCCAAATTGTTTTCGATTTTATATTCAAAACGAACCTTCATTAATAGCAAGAAATAAACAGCAACAAACAATAAAAAATAGTTGAAAACTTGGGTAATAGGAAACGCTCCATTCCCAGCGGCAGCGTTTACAGACGGGTGACGTCACAACTGCCGTTGCACGCGCCAGGCAGCAAATGAGCGTTTTGGCGGGCTTTTAAATTCTTTAAATTTTTACCAAGAATTTTCCACAAAATAATGCACTTTTGTCAAAAAATCTCTTCACTCGGTGAATAAGGTGTACCAATAAACAATTTAAAACCATTTTCAAGAAGTAGTCAAATACCCTATTCACACCGCTGTGCCCACTCGGCGTAATTCTTTGGCTATCGAATGTTATAACTGGATCCTGCATATAAAGTATAGATTTGGAGCTGCAATTGCAAACAATATTGTAAGTGTCCCCTTGCGTGGTTTATTTTTTTTTTTTACTGTCATCAGTCTTTTGACTGGTTTGATTCAATTCTCCATCCCTTAATATCTTGCACTAACCTCCTCATCTCAACATCCCCCTTACAAAACTTGTCCTCGATTATTTGCTTCATATATTCTAATCTCTGTTCTTTTAAAGTTCTTATTTTAGACTGTTCCTTCCACTAACACATTAACCAATCCAGCATGTCTCAAAATTCGACCTACCATCCTGTATCTTCTTTCTATAAGCTTCTTCCACAAACGTCTTTCCTTACCCATAATTTCCAAAACTCGTTAATTTCTTACTTTGTCTGTATACTTAATTTTCGGCATTCATCTGTAGCACCACATTTCAAATTCTTCAATTTTCCTTCTTTCTGATATTCCATTCTTCGATACCATAAAGTACTGTGCTCCACACACAAGAAGAAGCCATCTTACTAAATGTAATTTTCAAGGATTGCATAGCCTAGGGATACGATTAGGGTCTTTAATGCAGTGGTTTCCTGCCTTCTGCATCCCCATCTCCTTGATCATTTCTAATTCATCGGCATTTAGGGACCGTTTCCAACCCAAGAGCAAGAGCAAGCAGTGGGTGCCTCCTTATTCCGGGAATCCTTTAGTCGCCAGAACCTCGTCCGTGCAGTAAGGGTGTACCACGTGAAGGAGAGGTTGACATTTAGTTGGAAGAGGCTCACGGTTGCCAGTCGGTGAGTCCGACGCTGAGCGTGCGGAAGTCCTCCCTGCGGGTGAGCAGCTCCGTGAAGGCTGTCCCGCGGGCCTGCAGCTTGCACGACGTGGTGGCAGGCGGGTGCCGCCGCGTGACGTCGCCGCGAGCCGCCTGCTGCAGGCGGGCGCTCGTGTTGAACGCGTCCGACCTGAACAGCCGGTCCATCTCGCTCTCCACGAGGCTCAGGTGGTGCCTGCCCAGGCACACCCACACCACGCGGCCCGACACCTAGAGAGGAGTCAGACAATGAAGTGTACGTCAACTGTGGCATTAGGTGTAATAACAGCTGAAGCCCAGGCACACAGAGATCCAACAGAGCTGAAGGCGATAGCATATGCTGATGACATCATATATGGGAGGAGATAGAGAAGGATCTGGAAAGAGAATTACGGAAATGGTAAACATGGCCTGGAGAAGAGTGTAGAAAAAACCAAGACAGTGAAGATAGCAAGGAACACTGGCACCTCAAAGGATGCGTCACTCGACCGCAAGAAAATGAATTGGGTAAAACCATTTGTATATCTGGGAAGCAAGGTAACTGTCGATGGAAAGATAGAGGAAGAAATTGGCCAGAGAGTAAGAAAGAGTGGACAATTGTATCATCAGATAAAGGATGTAGTCTGGAAGTGGAACATAGGGAACGAAGTCAAACTTGTACTCTATAAAGTATATTACCAGCCCATAGTGACCTATGGCTCCAAAACTTGGACTTGGACAAAGAGAGCTATTGCCCGATTGCAGGCGGCAGAGATGAGGTTTCTGAGAGGGGCGGAGAATGTCACGGTGAAAGATAAAATCAGAAATGAAAACATCAGGACGAGACTACAAGTGGAAACATTAGAAGAGATGTTAACAAGGAAAAGACTGCAGTGGCTGGGGCATATTATGAGGATGGTGTAGGGAAGGAAGCCAAAGATAGCACTGCTGAATAGCGGGAAGGGAAGGAGACCAGCTGGGGAGCTTCAAGCAAGATGGATGGGCCAAGTGAAGAAATACGCAGACGCAAAGGGAATGGTTTGGATAAAAGTGGTGGAGGAAAAATCTTGGAATGACCGCCATACTCGGAAGAGGATATGCTGGACGACCTGCCAAGGCAAAAGCGTATAATAATGATGATGATGAACAAAACATTTGTCCACTAATATTTTGTGTATGCTATAAAACCGTGCCATTGCATAAACTTTTCAAAATTTTGGGAAATATTAGTATCCATGGAGTATGCAGGGTGATTCAGGAGGAATAGTAAATACTGAAGGAGATGGAAGTTTGAACAACATCGAGCAAAAAAGTTCATATAAATATGTGTCCGATCTCCATTCGTTTCGGAGATTCAAGTGCTGTAATGTTATGCATAAAACAACTTATTGAAGTACTTTAACCATTAAAAATCACACGCTTGTTCTAGAACATTTTAAATTAAGTGATCGAAAATCTCACCTTCGACTTCTATACACAAATCGAAGTATTTTATTGATGCTTGAAGTCGACAAGTACTGTCCCGATGCGCGCGCATCTCAGGAAAAAAGAGACTGTAGTTGCTACTTTATGAAGCGGAGACAACATTTAATTTAAACTTCTGTAAAATATGCGTGCGTTTTTGCATAAGTTATTTGTGTGCTCTTGATCATTTTCTGAGACTCGTTTTATGCATAACATTCCAGCATCTGTATCCCCAAAACGAATGGAAATCGGACACATGTTTACTCAGCTACCACTTCATTCAATATTTACTTCCTGTATGTAAGAGCCAGTCGTAATATTTGTAAGAATATGAAAAGAGTTGTAAGGATAGGAAATAAAGTTTCCCAACACTTTATAATTAAAAAGGTTCTAAAGCAAGGTTTCTGAAACTAACATCCAAGGTTCTCTAGAGAAGTGGAGAAGAAAGTGTTTATGAATGGGGATAGAAATGGATGGAACCAAGTTAGGGGAATATGATAAATGGAGTGTAAAAGTCAATTCCACAAAGACAGAATACCTGACTGTTGGACAGATGACATCGCATCTCAAAGTATTAGATAATCTAACGATAAATACATGTGAAGGGTATAAATACTTGTGAAGTGTGAAGAGCATGTTAGACATCGACCAAACCAAGGGAGGTCTGCCTTAAAAAATTAAATCCGCTTCTATAGTACACTAAGATTGACCTGAAAACAAAACTTAATATGTATACAGCCAAGTGGAATCAATTACCACTTAGAATCTTGGACAATTACAGAGAAAACGATGGAAGCTGTGGAGATAGATATCCTTCGAAGAACTTCACGAGTGTCTGAATTAGAACATGGGCGGAATGAACAAATTAGAGAGCAGACTGGCATCAAAGATACAATAGTGCACAACAATGACGGGCACCTACTATTGTCGTTCGGGCAGAAGGGACGAAGAAATAATATCAGAGATAATCATTATCAGCCAACAAACCGGAGAAGACGAGGCAGACCTGCACTTAGATGGTTACAAGATATCGAGCGACAATAGACAATTGTGGAGACTGAGATGCGGGAAGCAGCACCCCCAGAAATAAAAAACCTCGTTGATAACTCACGCATCGGAATGTTCCGGCCAGTAACCTGATTAAATTTGGAGCTATGATTTTACGATCGCGTGCCCTAGCTGAAGCCAATCATTTTATATCTGCTGGTACGACGATGGTTGTTGTAATGTAAATAAATTATTTCTTATAAGAATAAACATTGTATGTTCTGCCATTTATTTCCTTTTTGTTTGTTCATCTCACAGTTCCTCATATACCAATAAAACTTTTGACCGTGTGTGGAGTATTTCAACGAAGTTCGATCCGAAAGGTTATCAGGTTCCCTTTCTACGCAATATCTATCAATTAGATTTTCTCTCTGCAACTATTATTCCAAAACCTCTCAATCCTCTGCTCGATTTTCATAAGGTTTACTCGCTCGCCATCTCTAGCAACAATTACTTCCAGAGATACTATATTTTCCAATATATTAATCAAAGCAAAGAATCTCAATTACGTCTGCTATTTTTTTGTTTTGTTTTTTGTTAATTCCCTGAACCTTTATTTCCCCAATATTACGGCCTTTGTATGTAAATTTCTGTTTAAATATGTTATTTTATTTGCTTTAGGTAATGCTATGTTACACTACTGCCAGATCGTAGTCATGGAGGAAGGAATATTTGGAGACGACGCAAGGGACCTTCGCCACACACTGGAGTGAAACCGGGTGGAGACAAGTGGGGAGGGGAGGCCGCCATATTGCTTGACCAGAGAAACACGGAAATATGCACAAAAACCTCAAGGGAATCATAAGACAACCGTGGCACCACAATTTGATGATGGATTATTATGTAACTCGACGAGACACATCAAAAATGAAGAATAACATTTTTTGATATCGTGCTTAGTTCTCGAGATATATTGTCTCAAAAGAGTGGAGTTTCTGGTTGAAATTCAGAAGAAACGTGTCCCCAAAGTCAAATTTGGTGATAGATTCTTATGTAACACGACGATACAAATCGAAAATAAAGAATAAAATTTTTTGATATCTCGCTTAGTTCACGAGATATACTGTCTCAAAAGTGAGGTTGTTAGGTTATGAGGGGAGTCAACGATAACCGCGGAGCCGCAATTTGATGACGAATTCTTATGTAACTCGATGAGGGAAACTGAAAGTAAATAATAAATTTTTTTGATATCTCGCTTAGTTCTCGAGATATTGTACCTTAAAATTGACGTGGTTAGGTCGAAATGCGGCCTGGGCCAGAAAAAAACTATCACTATATCCATATTTGATGATGAAATCGGACGTAACTTAATGAGCGGGTAATTCTTTTTAACTTGAATAACAAACTGTTTATTTCTACAGCCCTTATATTTTAGTTGATGTTCAAATAGGTTATATTTTCACATTCTATTTCAGTAATTGACAAGGAAGATTTCAAAATCTAGAAATATACTTGTAGACATATTTACAAACTGAAACAAGTCATATCTGAAATTTAAAAAAAAGCATAAGTCAATGTTTAGAGCTTTAAAAAAAAATAATACTTCATAAAACCTCATAGTTTCTGAGCTTACTTAGAAGATATTGTATTGGTAGTGGCCTATATAATTTTGCTAGAAAAATCAGTACATTCAAAAATCAGAAGCTAACAGCTAATAATAAATAAATTGTTTGTTCTCTTCTGGTATACACCGCATTTCAACCTGCCAACATTTCCATTAATACTGCCGCTACAAAACCAAACTATGTAGACACATCTAAACACAAGAAATGCATCGCGAACTACATTTCCGTCAACAAAGTTTATTTCATAACGTTTAGTAGTTCGCACAGCACAAATTATCACGATTAATTTCCTCGTGCAATTTCAGTGTAAACTTAAACGTGAGCAATGCATGCAGAATACCATATTCACTGTATCGCGATGTAAACATGACCCGTTTAAATTAAATTTCCAACATTTGTCTACAATAAGGCTAGCTTTTCAGGTGCAAAATAGTAACATATGCTAATTGTCTACACTACACCAACAAAAATTTGAGAATAATATGATCCTATTGAGAGCAATGAATAAATTTATAGCGAATGGCACTAATGTTGCGGTTCCCTGTCAGATACTTCAAGAACGATACTTACAATGTGACTTACTTATGAAACGCTATTCCAGGTTTTTTCCTATCTCGTCTGTTTGTGCAACCATATGCATCACAACTTGGCATTATAGAAAACTTTAGAATATTAGAAAATGAAATATTCTCAGCAGCTGACACAGTGCAAACAGCCCAATGTTTTGGTACTCCTACGATGTTCGCTGCGCAGGCACAGTTTTTTCACGAGGTTTCACGGATTTCGCGTTATCTCGTCTCCATATATTTCTTCCTCCATGATCGTAGTATATACTAATGGAGGAAGTATTGCCATCTGTGTACGAAATTTGTAACTGTGCTTTTCGTGTGATAAGTGTATTTTTTGTTTGTGTAATGTGTAGTTTATGAGACGAAGATTGGGAATCGTCCCGGCATTCGCCTTAATGGCTACGGAAAACCGCCTAAACACCGCAGTCAGGACGGCCGTTACGCGGAGATTACAACAAATATGAAAATTACTAGCTATCGATTCTCACACGAAACCAACCTGCCACAGCGTCATTTCCAGTTATTATCAGACTAAGATTATTCATATAAAATCCGTAAGCAGATTCTAACCTACAACATGTATAATACTATGTAATCGTAGGTTTTCCCGGCGAAACTGCTGCTTGAAGATCTCTCTGCATGAGGCCGGATAAATTGATCGTTGAAGACCGACGTACTGAGAAACAGATCTCACTTATGGGACAGCGTCTACAAGAAAGCTCTTGAGATCCGGCTGCGGAATAACCTCATCAACAAAGACAACAGGTTCTAACTAAGCCAAGCTTGGAACCCAGCACTGAAGCCTCTCCGCAAACAGCAGAGCCAAGGCGCATAGCGTGACGAAGGTAGGGCACTGACTGTGAAGATCGATGCTCCACGCGTGGAAGCGTACCACCCTCACCACCGCTATCGGAGCACCGCGGCAGCAGTGGAGGGGATGGGCCGAAGGGTATAAATACGGCCTTGGCGTGTTCGCCACGGCAGTCATGTTGTGGACTGCGCTCCTCACGCCGGTCAGCAGACGCAACCTGAAAATGATGACACGTCACGCTGTTGACATTGAACAACGATCAATTTATCCGGCCTCATGCCCGAGAGATCTTCAAGCATGTATTAGACTCATTACCGCTTGTAAGAGTGGTGGGTACCCTGATGAGTGGCTCGGTGATGCGCAGGGAGAGAGAGTCCTTCTCCCTGTTGGTGAGGTGCGCGGCGGTGGCTCTGCGCGCGGACTCCGCCATCAGTCGGCAGTACTCGCGGCCCACGATGGCCGCCAGGTCGGACAGGTCCTGGCGCATGCGCTCCTCCACACCCACCACCGGCAGCGGCAGCTTGTCCAGCGGCTGGTCCTGACCCTCCGTGTGGGCCTAGGAAATCGATATTCCGTATTACGTTGGGCTTTGGAGTACAGTGACGGCATTGATAAGTTTGCCTTGAGCATATTCTCTCGAAAACGAAGGTACAGTGGGAAGGCTGAATGAAAATCTCTCGTAGGAATCAGTTCGCTCTCGTTCTGATCTTCTCAAGACCTGAGTGGTTGACGAAGAATGGACTCGAGTTCAGAGAGGGAAGTGGTGCTCGCTTCCGCCAACTTGCACGCCGTTTTGTTGCTTCCGGACCCATTGGATCGGGAATTAAGGGACGGTGGACATTGCGGAGTGAGACACTATCGAATATCTGACCTGAGGCATATGCAACACTGCCAGGATTGACTTTGAGCATCGTGCGCTATGACGGATGTTACACGGCCGGAAACTTGTGGGCCTTCGACCTGGTTTGGAAGTGCAGCTTTGATGGGAGAAGTAAACATTTCGTACTCTGAGTTCGCGGATAGTTTTGAATCAGATAAAATACGTAGAAATATTAGTTTGAGCAGGGTTGACTGTGGTTAAAAAAAAAAAAAAAAAAAAAAAAAAAAAAAAAAAAAAACCGAAAGGGAAAGAAAATATTAAAGTTAGTGGTTAACGTTTCAGATTAATGGAGAACGGATACTTTTGGTTCTCGTGTATTAAGTAAGAGTAGCTTTGCGAAACAAACCTGCAAACTTCAAATAAGCACGACGTCCGATACCAGTTTAAGAAAAAGGTTAATTCTAAATTTAATAAGTTTTTGGAGGGAAGATCATCTCATATCATAGACAAAAACAGTTGTACAATATTTGTTTGTGAGTAACAGCAAATGGCAAAGATATCTTAATATTTTTACAAGATTAATGTGGTCTCACTTCAATGACTGTGTTATTATTTTCTGTGATGCTTATTTCACGTGCGCTTTTGCCCTTTCTTCAGAAACGAAAGTTCCAAATTTCAGCGGCTCAAGTCAGTTGTCTCTTGGCTGTCCGGGTGACGTCGCGGCATGGTGTGTAAAGGCGATGTATCGACCGTTAAACTTCATGTTTTGGCCAAGAAGAAGATCGCAGTATGATGATCGAAACGTCGGCTTTATACATCATGACGCGGCGTCATCCGTACGGAAAAGATACAGGTAATTAAGAACATACTGTATTTGGGAATTTGTTATGCGCGACTTTTTTTTAATCTGGTCCATTACCTCTTGTAATCTGTGACTACTACGAGGGGCCGACCAGCGATATAAAGTGTAAGAAAGTGTTGGTAAAGCTGAGGCTTCATCACTGTCGACCATAAGGTGTACTGGATTTTCAAGACTGGGCAACGTACCATGTGATGATACGAAGTCTAAAATGCGGATTACGAAAAGAGGACGTGAGCATTAACTGGAAACAAATGAAGAGCTGACATTCATGTGTACCTATATCTACGGTTTACCATGCATTTATGCATTTAAAAAAGTCGTGAGTGGCAGAGATTGTTTTGCGCCAAAACTAATCTTTACTCTGTGCATTTCAATCCCGAATGGCATGAGGGAAGAAATAATTTATGTAAGCATTACTATGGTACCTTATTTCTCCAATCTTATATTCCTGTCACTATGACCCAAATAGATTGGTGGGTTGGGTGATTTAATGTGTCAGGTATATTTTTAATCCATTTCGGAAAAGTTTCACCTGGACACTAAATGAATTTGTAAAAGAAAGAACTATGGAAAAATCAATGGAAGACAAGAAGGCGCAACCGGCATCAGATCAGATGCAAAGAAAACAGACATCTTGGAGAAGACATCCTCGATAAAAGGAGTGAATCAACTAGGCAAACTGAAATATAATGAAAGGTTATTCTTCCTGCGGACCACTTTGCAAAGGAATCTATTTTATTTTTCGTTTTCTAATGTAACTGCGGTGAAGCAAATGCTCCACACATATTTTCTTATTCCATCACTTCCTTTTAAAATAAAAATAAAAAAATCCGCACTATTTTTTCCCTTTACGAATTTTCATTTTAAATTCTTCCAGTTCTTCTGATAAGCTGTTCATCATTTTCGTTGGTAATTGTCTCCAATCGCTAACTCCGTTTCCTTAAAAAGAAACTCCCCTCTCTTATGCCTGAAAACAAATACCAGCTTGTGGCCTTGGTCATCTGTACCCTCCAATCTACTAATTGCTAATTCTTCTACTAACGCCGGTCCAACCTACATTACCAGATAGAAAATTGTAGAATGTGTATGTTACCGGCCAAACCCAATATCAGTCCTAAGTAGTTTGGTCAGTAGCATATACAAATACGGCATTTGAAGATAGATGTCGCATATCTTAATTTACCAATGGCTTGACGAAATTTACTCTTTAGGTCCAGGCCGCATTTTAACCTAACCACAACCTTTTTTTTTTTTTTTTTTTTTTTTGGTGGGTGGGGGTTGTGGAGGGAAAATGAGTTTAGGTTGAAATGCGGACTGGACCTAATCGGGTTTGGCCGCATGTAGGGTTTGGCTTGTAACACATATACAAAGATGTGGAAGGAAAATAATACTTCTATTTTCGTAATTATTTAGTTCTTCCTTGAACTTATCCCGCTATGTCAGGATTTTTAGGATGTTAAGTGTTGGGATTTGGTCGTCGTGTCGCTTCAACTGTCACCTCCCGGGAAGGAAAGTTGTGTTTAATTTAATTTAATTGCAATGGAGCACAGGCTCCGGTGGCAATTTCCCTACACAGCTATCTTCCCCCTATCCTGCACCCACCTACATTTGCCCTCTACAAATTTTTTCTTTAAATTCCTTCAAAGTTTTCGGTAAATTATTCATCGTTTCTCTTGGTAACTCATTCCAATCCCTGACACCCTTACCTAAAAAAGAGAATCTTCCTACACCCTTGTGCCTGAAATCGAGTGCCAGCTTGTGGTCATGGTCATCTTTTCCCTTCCATGCACTACTTTTCATACCTACTGCAATATCTTTCCATGCCTCATCACCAGTATATGCCCTGTACACTCCCATGACCCTCCTCATCCTCCTCCTGTCTTGCAATGAATCCCATTCCAGCTCCTTTATCATATCCGTCACTGATTGCATTCTGCGATAATTTCCAGAAACAAATCTAGCAGCCCTTCTTTGCACCCTCTCCAACTCCTGTATTTGATACGTAAAATGAGGGTCCCATACTACACTACCATATTCGAGCAATGGTCTGACCAAAGTTTTGTAACCCAATTCCTTGACTTCTCTCGTACATCCCCTCATAACTCTCTCCAACAAGTGCAGAACTCTGAAACCTTTTCCTACCACCTGTCCTATGTGTCCTGCCCAGTTAAGTTTGTTATCAAAAGTAATTCCAAGATATTTGCATTTCAAGTCTTCAGCAAGCAATTCTTTCCCCACCTTATATTCATAATTAACCTTTTGTTTTTTATTTGTGTATCTAATAAGCTGACTCTTCTTTGCATTTATCTTCATTCCATGTTTACTAACCCAATTAGATATCCTGTCCAGATCACCCTGCAACTGTTTACAATCCTCTATCGTTTTGATTCTTTTATACAGCATTATGTCATCTGCAAACAATCTAATTTCAGATAGTAAACAGGCAACACAATTATTCATTAGAATAATGAATAGCAATGGTCCCAATACGCTACCCTGTGGCACACCCATTTTTACTTCCACTTCTTTTGATACTACATTTCCTACCCTAACTTTCTGTTTTCTACCTTTTAAAAATTCTTCTACCCAGCAAATCACTTGCCATCTACCAGCGAAACGTTTAACTATGCTCTGTGTGTTCTAAGTGTATTTTCTGTTTGTGAAATGTAAAGTTTATGGGGCAGAGATTGGGAACCGTCACGGCATTCGCCTTAGTGGTTGGGAAAAAGGCAAAAAACCGCAATCAAGATGGCCGGTACGCGGGATCAGGATTCGATTCTGTCCCGCAGCACCTCCCCAGTTTGTGGCGCCTTGGCGTACTCAACCACACTGGCGCGTTTCCTAGTTATTTACGGTTGTGTCAAATTCTAAAGATAAATACAAAACCAGTAAATTAAAAGTTATGTACTAGCTATAAAAGAGTTAATCATATTATAACAGTCCTCACACCCAGCCCTTCGATGAAACGTTATTTGAAGAATTATGTATAGCAATCTGGGAGTTGATTAATTATGGTTTTCGTCTAATTAATTGTGAATTTGTGTAAATGAACATTGTTTTATGTAAATGTTACTTAATATGTTCAAGGATAGTATTAATGCACGAAACATTGATTAAAAATTTGTAATTCTAAGCGTCGATGTGAGCCACGATGTTTGGAGGACAATTCTCAATTGTTGACAATGTTGATTGTAACTACCTATAAATATCTTTAATTTTAGTTTCCGTGTGTTTCATGATAATTGTGCATGATTTTGTATTAATTCTGATTGTTTTAATATGATTCTGATTGTTGGTTGCATTGTCGCTGTTCAAGAAACATCGGTCGGTTTTCTCTGTCTTGTCCTGGAAATTTCTGTAGCGTCGATATAAAGCGAACGACAGAGACGAGTTAGTTTTAGTTTTGAAAGTGGAGTTGCAAGCATAGAGGAAGGAATACATGGAGGCGAAATAACGCTAAATCCGTGAAACCTCATGAAAAAACTGCTCTCCTACTGCTCATGCGCGGCGGCCATAGGGATCCCTTCAAAACATTGGGCTGTTTGCACTGTCAGCTGCTGCGAATATTTCATTTTCTAATAATCTAAAGTTTTCTATAATGCCAAGTTGTGTTGCATATGGTAGCACAAACAGACAAGATAGGAAACAACCTGGAATAGCGTTTCATAAGTAATTCACATTGTAATTATCGTTCTTGAAGTATCTGATACGGTAGGTAACTGCAACATTAGGACCTATCGCTATAAATTTATTCATTGCTCTCAATAGGATCATATCGTTCTCAAATTTTTGTTGGTGTAGTGTAAACAATTAGCATATGTTACTACTTTGCACCTGAAAAGCTAGCCTTGGTAAAAAAATAAAACACCCAATCTGCATGTGCAGCAAAATTATCTTTTGGTCCCGTATGCATCATAACTGACAGTTCTATCATCACCGTGACGCCAAAATCTGATGATGAATTCTTATAGAACTCAACGAAACAAATCGAAAATAAAGAATAAAAGTTTTTGAAATCTCGCTTGGTTTTAGAGATATAGCATGTTAAAAATCAGTTATAGGTATAGTTACTTGTAATTTTGGTGATTTTGTTTCAGGCCGTATTTCAACCTAATAACAACAACTAGGAAGAAAATAAAACACATAATTTACACAGTGTAGATATGGCGGTTTTGTTGAATTTTTTTTCTGGTCCAGGCCATATCTCACCCTAACCTCCTCACATTGGAGGTACAATATCTCGAGTAAGCGAAATATCAAAATAATTTATTCTTTATTTTCGATTAGTCTTGTTAAGTTTCGTACGAATTCATCATCAAATATGGATATGGCGAATGTTTTCATCTGGTCCAGGCCGCATTTCAGCCTAACCACGTCATTTTTAAGGTACAATAGCTCGAGAACTAAGCGAGATATCAAAATATTTTATTCTTTACTTTCAGTTCGTCTCATCGAGTTACATAAATTGCGGCGCCACGGTTATCGTTGAATACCCTCATAACCTAACAACCACACTCTTGAGACAGTATATCTCGCGAACTAAGCGAGATATCGAAAAAATTTATTCTTTATTTTCGATTTGTATCGTCGTGTTACATAAGAATCTATCTTTTGAATTTCAACCAGAAACTCCACTGTTTTGAGACAGTATATCTCGAGAACTAAGCACGATATCAAAAAATTTTATTCTTAATTTTTGATCTATCTCGTCGAGTTACATAATAATCCATCATCAAATTGCGGTGTCATGGTTGTCTTATGATTCCCTTGAGATTTTTGTGCCTATTCCCAGTGTTTCTACGGCCAAGCAATATGGCGACCTCCCCACCTCACTTCTCTCTACCCGGTTTCACTCCAGTACGTGGTTAAGGTCCCTTGCGTCGTCTCCATATATTCTTTCATCCATGGTTGCAAGTTACCTGAAAGTTAGAATCGCTGAACATTTGTACTTAGTGTCTTTGGATCGAGGCGGTCTTGTTCTGTAATGTTATTATAGAGCTTACGGAAAAATAAACATAAGAAAAGGTGATTCTTCGGAGTTATTTCATGCAACCAAACACCTATCAATGTGATATATAATATATAAAAATTAAGTTGGTATTAAAATATATAGTAGCATGATACGACGTACCATACAGCTATTACCTGTTTGGACGAAATCAAATTTTAGTTCCGTCGAATAAAGCTGGACTGGTCGTATACCTTACCTTGAGGAAGAATTTGAAGTAGACGATGAGCGCCCTGAGGAAGCAGTCTGCAGCCTGTGTGTGGATCAGCTTGAGGAACTCGCTGGGCGGCCGAGGAGTCGTCAGGAACAGGACCACGTCCTTCACGTCCCTGCAACACCCAAAGTGAAGCGGAACTAATTTCTTCATCAATGTAGTCTTCACGGGTGTGCATCCGGCTGCACACCCGTGAAGACTACATTGCTTCAGTACGCCGGGAAAGTCTCCACGCACACATTAATTTCTTCATATCTACTGACTCATTTAAATCTACGTTGTAACACAGACTATACATATTGACTCTCTTCAGTTCTTCTCTTAAATTACTCCTTCTATTAATAAATTAACCTATTCCGTATATGATAAAAAGTAATGCCGACTAAATCTCCAGCCTCAAAGACCTGATACATCTTAGCTAATCGTGATTTCGTAACTTCTTTTAGCTACAAACGAGGTGTGTGAGAAAAGTAATGAGACTGATTTTTTTTACTTAACAAAGTTTTTATTTTTTTCAAACAACAATATCATCCCCTTCAAAGAAGTTCCCTTTGGCGCGGAGTCATTGTTTCCACTCTTGGTAGCAGCGCTGGAAGGCTTCAAATAGTAAGTTCCAGTTGGTCGGTCACAGTCTTTTGAATGTTCTACAGAGTTCCAAATGACGTCCTTTTAAGACTTCAATTGCAGAAAAAGGCACAAGGACTTAAGTCAAGTGAATAGGGGGGTTGAGGAACAACATGAATGCGTGTTGAGGTAAAAAATTCATTGATGGAAAAAGCCGTGTGACACGGAGCATTGTCATGATGAAGCATCCACTTGTCTGCAATGTCTGGTCTCACACGAATCACTCTATTCCTGAGCTTTTCAAGGACACTTGGTTGACAGTTTGTCCTGGAGGAACAAATTATTTACTCACGATACCCCTACTGTCAAAAAACCAAATGAGCATTGTTTTTTATCTTTGATTTGCTCATTAAACATTTTTTCGGCCGAGGAGATGACGGAGTGTGCCACTCTTCGCACTGCCGCTTTGTTTCAGGATCGTATTAAAAAATCCAGGCTTCATCACCTGTGATAACACGATTGAAGAATTCTTGGTCATTGTCAGTCTTCTCCAGAAGATCAACGCACGCGTTTCTTCGATTGTCCTTCTCTTCAGTTGTGAGTTTTTTTGGCACCATTTTGGATCAAACCTTTCGCATGTGTCAAAATTTGATGTACGGTGAAAGTGTTTAAATTTAACTATTAACTCATCATCCTTATTGTTAAACGACAGTCTGATCTCACAAGAGCCCTTACATGCTCAACATTTTCGTCAGTTTTTGAAGTTGAAGGTCTCCCTGACTGAGATTGATCTTCGTGTTCTCGGCCTTCCAAAAATGATTTGTGCCAGCGGAAAACTTGTGCTCCTGATAAGCAATGTTCCCCACAGGTCTGTTTCAACTTTTCAAATGTCACACTTGCGGATTCCCCAAGTTTAACACAAAGCTTGATTGCACAACGTTTCTCTAAATTCTGATGCTCTATTTTCGTAAGATACAACAAAAACACAACTTCACTGATGGCGCTGTAAAAAATAATGTGTTGGCTGAACGGAGTTGAAACTCGGACTGAGCATGTTGAAGGGATGAACAAACCGGTCTAGCACAAACCGGTAGATACAGAGTTTTCAGATCGCTCGCAGTGTTACCAATCTCATTATTTTTCTCACACACCTCGTAGACCATAAGCAACGTACAAAACTTTAATAAACTACAGTTGCTCCCGTTTAAATACACGCATCTCAACAAAGTCAACTAAGATGAGGCACTATTGATAGCCAGAACTACAAATATAAAAAAACTTTTCAACCGAAAATTTAAAAAAATTACAAAAATAGAACTTTTGGCTGGTACTAGTTCTTCAGAGTGTATGCTACTAAGTTGAGAATTTTGTATTTCGTTTAAGAGCAAAAAATAACTGCTTTGTATGGATACGATGAACCTGTTTGTTATGTTAGTGGCTAAGGCACATGCTTCCAAAGTTCGTTGGTACGGTGCCGGGTTCAAACCCTAGCTGGAGCAATAATTTTTAAGCGTTGTGTCTGATCAAATGAGATATGTAAGGACGTTTCGTGGTTCGGATTCCACGTTAAACTGTAGGTCCCAGAGGGGAGAGGAACCGGCAGTACTACCTCTAAAACAAAGGCTTAGTATGCCTCTTTCGGAAGGAGCCAACCAACCTTCGGGTTGTGGACTAAGTTAGTTTTATTTTTATAGTTTTAAGGCGCTTGCTTTCAAAACCTTCACTGATCCGGTACCGTTGTAACCGACCGTTTTGGGCTTAGTCGATTAGTTGACAGGATGGTTGAGTGGTGGGCCGCCCTTCCTATCATGGCACTGCGTGTGATCGCTCGTATGGGCCTAGGGCTTAATGCTGGAGGTTGTTGCAGTTGTGAGCGCAATGTGGCATTGGACAAAACGACCAGATCCTAGGTACTGACCTGTGCGAAGTATTCCCACAGTTTGCCTCGGCAACTTCTGCTGTCTCCTCGTAGTACGGTGGCCAAACAGATTACAGTTAATCAGGATAACTGACACCACATGGTTAAGGACAAGACCCTTTGCTTTATAATAGTACCATGTAATGATCATTGAACTGGGCTATGGCTAGCTATAGGTTCTTCTACTTCTAGTACGATAGACAAGGCGTCTAACTGCTACGATAGGCGTTTATTGTACACTCTAGACCGAAGCCAATACATCCGAATGAATACTGCCTGCTAGGCTAACCCCGATGGTACTAATAACTGAAGCCATAGTTTCTTGACGTTAATGATCTACTCAAAGTATAGATGGTGGATCCATTACTTACAATGGAGAATGGCTAGCAGCTAGTCTTGGTAGCGATGGTACCTGCTATCGGCCATGACGCGAGACCCGGCTACGGAGAGAGGCACCATAACCGTTAAACTGACATAGTGTCTGCCCTACAGTACTGATACTTGCAGAAGAGAGCGAGTGTGTACCGTCGCTCGTAATTTATCCCGATCGTCGAACGTTCTAGATGTTCGATCGGTCGTCACCCCGGTCATCGCCTTCCGTCCTGGCATCTGCTGACGCTTGCGTCTGCAAAACGAGGCTAACCTCACGCGAACTCTCCGCGTGCGTACGGGACGTTGCTTTCAACTAAAGTACTAATATTTAACCTTAACTAATATGTCTCAAAACCGTCCATTACACCGTGTTCGAATCCTGGTAGGCGCAGGAATTTTGAGAGTTGTGTTTGAACATATGAGCTATGCGAGGACGCTCCATGGTTCAGATTCCACGTTAAACTGTGGGTCCCAGAGGAAAGGAATTGGCCGTCCTACCTCTGACACAATGGATTAGTATACCTCCTTCGGGAGATCCAACCAACCTTCGGGTTGTGGACTAAGCTAAGTTTTTTTGGATTTCATAAAGTCTTTCTCCAATTAATCTTAAATAAGAGTTTAAAAAATGGCTTATAAATAGAAACGAAAGCATCACGATTTATACATTGGAGATCCCGGTGTGTTCTGCTTAGCAAATTTCGTCAAAATCTCGGCTTTCGTAACTGACTGATCATATTTAATTGTCACAAAAATGATCGAAACGGTTTGCAAGACATTCTAAGATGAAAAAACCATTTGCGATATATAAATCTACATGTTGCTTAATACTTTGAAATTGTATGCGCCGGGGGAAAAGCAGCGGAAGAGAATATTGTTATTATTATTACTCCGCGATTCACTAAAACTGGGTGGCGGAGGGTGCATTACACCAATCCTAATGTGTAACAATTTGTGCATAGGAAGGGATATACGGGATATGGCAGGAGGCGCCCATGGGCTATTGTGAGGAACCAATTCGCCTGGAGCGATCTGAGAAAAACAATGGAAAACCCAGATCAGGATGCCCGGAGGGGTTTATAGATACCTACTCCTCCCGAAATCTAAGTTCTCTCGTTCGATAACTCATTCCTATTCCACTCCCTAAACGCTCGTGGAAAAAAAGAGTATAGAAATGAGTCAGTTCTGGCCCTAATTTCTCTTCTCTTATTTTATCGGTCATTCCTAGCTATGAATGTAGCTGGTTGTAATATGTGTTTGCCATTATCCTGAAATAAGTCAGCCATGAATTTTTCAATCAGCTTCAGCCGAGAGCAACACTTTCGGTGTTCCAGGTCTTCCTGAAGTGAACTACACTTAATGGTTCCTTGAGGTTTATTACTATGTACACAAAACACTGGTAAACAATAACAAATGTGGGACAGTTAGCGGATGACCGTCGAGAAATTTAGCCTGGTCCTGATCCGGGGTAGAGAGACGGCTTCTACTTCTCGCGAACTTCCGGTGGTCTTCTGTAGTTGAAGCTGGTTCCGCGGTCAGGCCGGAACTGGCGGTGGAGCGGCCGGCAACGCTTATATAGGCGGCCTGGCGCAGGAATTCCGTTGTGTGGTAGTACGGCGACCTCTGTAAGAAATAGTCCCACTTAGCTTCTAGATGATTCTATTTGTTTTCCTGGTTTGTTTTGATGTCTCTGCGCCTGTTTGGAGTCGTATATGTATCCCGGCGTGCAGGCGCGTTGTGTGTGAGGTCTGCCTGGCAGGGGCCTTTACTGGCAGACTGAACACTTCCCAACACAATTCATTCAATATCGCACTTATGTTTTCCCTCCAGCTATATTTCCTGTAACTAATCGGACGCCTCTTCTTTGGACCTTCTCCAATGCATCCATTAACCCCTTTTGATGGGGACCTCATACAGAACAACAATATTCTAAGTGAGGACGCACCAGAGCTTTTAACTTTAGGTATATATTCTTTTAAATTACGATCTAGAAATCGGAGCATATGATTTACTTTCCCAATTACCTTCTCTATATGTTCATTCCACAACAAATTATTACGAACTAGCTGATGTTCCCGAATTCATTCGTGATTGTAAAGAATTTTTATTGACTGCTGCCAACATGTAACCACCATAGTGCACGATGGGAGACTCGAGGCTAATACCAAACACAAACATCAGTGATCTCTGCAAGGTATTTATGGCTGCAAATTGAAATATAGGGACACACAAGTCTTTGGTCGGAATATGTAATTACCCACCGTCTACCAATTTCAGCTACCATATCTCCCTCACCCCCATTGCTACTGACATGACACCCCCAAGGTGCACGGTGGGAGACTTTAGATTAATACCACACACAATCACCAGTAGACTGCGCTGGATAGTTTTGGCTGTGGTGTGAAACATAGGGACACACATGTCTATTTTGTTTATCACTTTCAACCACCATATATACCACACCCCCACAGCTACCGACATGCAAACATCATAGTGCATGATGGAAGACTCCAGGCTATTACCACACACAAACGACCGTGGTCTTTGCTTGGTATTTCTGGCCGCAATGTGAAATATAGGGATACACACGTCTTTGGTAGAAACTGGAATATGCCCTACGTCGACCAAGTTCAACCACTATATCTCTCACAGCCCCATAGCTACCGACATCAAACCACCATAGTGCACGATAGGAGACTCGATGCTACTAGCACACTTAATCACCAGTAGTTTGCGCTATGTAGTTGAGGCGGCAGAGGGACATATACGGACACACATGTCTTTGGTCGAAATACGAAAATATCCTTGATCGCCCAATTTCAACCACCATATCTCCCACACGACCACAGCTAACAAAATTCGGCCAACGTTGTGCACGATCGGTGACCCTACACTACTACCACACATAAACACAAGTGATCTGCACTGGATAGTTTTGGCTGAAAAGTGATAGGTAGTGACACATGTGTCTTTGGTCGAAATATGAAAGTGCCCCAGGTCGACCACTTTCAACCACCATACCTCCAACACACACATAGCTATTTACATCTAATCACCATAGCGCACGATGGGAGACTCGATGTTACTACCATACACAAACACCTATGGCCTATGCTATGTAGTTGTGACAGCAAATTGACATATATGGAGACACATGTCTTTGGTCGAAATACGAAAATATACTTGATCGGCCACTTTCAACCACTATATCTCCCAAACTCCCATAGTTACCAAAATTCGGCCAACGTTGTGATACTCTCTGCTACTACCAGACACAAACACGAGTGATCTGCGATAGATAGTTTTGGCTTAAAAATGATACACCTTGACACATACATCTTTGGTAGAAATATGAAAGTGCCGCAGGTCGATCACTTTCAAGCACCATATCTCCCCACACCTCCATAGCTAGCGACATCTAACCACCATAGTGCACGTTGGGAGATTCGATGCTATTACCGCACACAAACATCAATGGTCTATCCTATGTAGTTGCGGCAGGAAAGAGAACTATAAGGATACACAAGTCTTTGGTCGAAATATGAAAATGCCCTGCATAGACCACTTTTAACCATCATATCTCCCCCATCACAACAGCTATCGGCATTCGTCCAAAGTGTGCACGACAGGAAACTCCATGCTACTTCCAAACACCAGTGATCTGTGCTAGGTAGTGAAAAGTGAAAATTAGGGAAACATACGTCTATTTTTATATATATATAAGATTACGAATTGTTACACCTAGGTATTTAGCGGAATCTACCGTTCTAAGGATAGTGCCTTTAATTCTACATTCAGAACTAAATTGTGTCGCTTTTTTACTTATATGCATGACTTAGCATTTTTTAGCGTTTAACTCCAGCTGCCAGTCTTTGCACAAGCGATTATTTTCACAACATAGGCTTGTAACAAAGCGATAAATAATAGTATCATTTGCAAACTTTCAATCAGCATATCTCCCACACTATCATAGCTAACAAAATTCGGCAAACTTCCCTGGGGAAACACAGACCTCACTTCGTTCAGTGATGAACGCTCACTATCGAGAACTACACACTGTGTTCTACCCTTCAAAAAGATTGCAAACCAGTCACATATTTGTCTAGATATACCTTAACTACGAAGTTTCGTAAGTAATCTTGTGTGAGGCACAGTGCCGAAGGCTTTTTTAAAATCTAATAGAACTAAGTCAGCCTGGGATTACTTATCTTTAACCAGGCACAAGTCATGAATTAAAAGTGCAAGTTGTGTCCCGCAGCATCTGACTTTTCTGAATCCATGTTGACTTGAGTTCAAAAGGTCCTCTTCTTCCAAAAATCCCACCCCATTTCTACTGGATAACAAATCGTTTTAACATAGCTGTTATTCGAAGTTTTAGTATATTTCACTCTTACAAATAGAATGTTTTTGTGCATTTTCCTTCGAGAATACTTTCCTGAAGGGTATCCCCAGAAGAATACTTGTTTCACTCCTGTAAAATTTAACCAGACCTCATAGTAACGTTGGAAATTTAACCATTAAGAAGGTTAAATTTCCTACCATCTTAATGGTTAAATTTCCTGCGGATTTCTTAGAATCTTCCGCGAAACGATTACATTTGGATTCTGCGTCTACATGACTGATAATTTCTGATTTCTGCTGTTTTAGGAAGCATATCCTACCCAAAGAACGATAGGATACCTTGGAACACTATCCGTTCATCCATCTTGTCCATAAGAAGCCGTTGGTAAACAGGAGGACCTTATTATTCCGAAAGAGTTAATGTCCCCGGAAAATCATCCGTAGAAATTTGGTATGTATTCTCTTCCTGCTCCAGTTACTCAGGTCATTCGAATACTCATGATATTAATATTAGAAGGACAGAACGAATAGAACGAAGACGCAGCTTGGAAAAAAAATTATTGGTAGTGTTAACCCCGACAAATTAACCGAATAAACTAAGACATACAATATATATAACGATCAGGTGGCAACCGGTGACTATTAGTGAGAGGAAAGGATTGGTTAAAAAAGTGTAACAAAAATGTTTAAGCTACCGAATTTTTTAAAATGAAGATGGGTGCTACGGACTGATTCTGATGTGGAAATGTGCGGGATGCATAAACAGAACAACGTCACCTTGCCATACAGGGGAAAACTCATTCATACATAGTCTGCTGAAAAACAACATGTGCAAGTTTTCCTACAAACTGCGAAATATGTAGCGTCTGTCTGATAATTCCCCTGAAGAAAATGCCAGGAGGGGATCGAAACGTTGCTGACGTAAGAAGAGAGCTGAAGCAGCTGCGCAATATGAGAAGTTTTTGAATTAAACTCCGTCTATTAACAACTGTTTTTTAACCAGACGCGTCTCGCCCTTTTATATACATGATTAAATCTTATATATGTATTCATCGTTCAATGTTGTAATATCTTGGATCGGTGACCTGAGCGTGACGATGTCGGGCTCGTTGGGGCCGCAGCGACGAAGGTAGGCGCGCCTGAAGTGCAGCTCGTCCACCATGTCGATGTTGTCCCTGAAGCGCAGCTGCAGCTCGGGGGGCAGGATGAGGGGCGGCCACTCGCCGCGTCCCTTCTTCAGCGCCGCCGGGGGCTGCCCCGCCACCGCGGCCTCGCTCTGGTCGGCCTCCAGCTTAGACAGTGTGTGGTCGCTGCCCCTGCACAGTGACCACAGTCAACTACGCTGACTAAGCTTGTAACGGATGTCATATTTACAACTATTTAACCTGAAATTTAATGTAAAGAAATGTGAGTACATGGCAACAACAAGAAAGAAGAATGGAATAACCCAGGGAATTGTGATGGAAGGTGAACAACTAAAGAAGTTAAGCTGGTTCCATTACTTCGGGAGTGTATTAGAGGAATATAGAGGAAATGATGCCGAGATAAGTGAAAGAGGAAGACAAGCCTGATATGGAATAAAGATATGCCACAGAGAAGCAAGAGAGTAATTTATCACACTTACTATATAATGAAACATGGACAATGAAGAACTGAACATCAGCAGGGTACAAGCAAACGAAATGAAGTTTTTAAGAGTTGGAATGGGAGTTACTAAAATTGACAATGAATAAAGTGATTAAATGCACCATAAAAGAGGAACCCCGTATTTTGAGAAGTTGTAATGCTCAGACAAAGGAAACAGCGTACAAAACACTAGTGCGTCCGCATTTGGAATACTGTTGTGGAATTTGGGATCCGTATCACAAGGGATTGATTGACACATTAGAGAAAGTACAGAGGAGAGCCGCTCGATTCGTGACTGCTAGTTACAGCCTTACATAAGTGTCACAGAGCTGATACGTAGGTTGGGCTGGGATTGTTTGGCAGACAGACGACGTCGTTTTCGATTGAATTTGTTGGAGAATATGAAAAAATGTTTAATTTACGAGTGCAACGAAATACTTCTTCCGCCATCCTATTTAGGTCGCAAAGACAGGAGGGATAAGATTCGAGAAATAAGATGCCGTACTGATTCATTTATGTATTCCTTCTTTCCTCGTTCTGTTCGGAATTGGAATACACAGAATTAGGATTGCTACTTAGCACCCTCTGCCACCCACAGTATTTGTGATCTGCAGAGTGTAGATGTAGATGTAGATGTAGAAAGGGCGGAGAGGACCAGATTGAGATGGTATGGACACGGTATGGAGATTCAGAAAATCTCAAGAAAAATCCACTGAATTAAGATGTATAGTAAACGACCCAGAGCAAGACCAAGAGATGGATGGCTGAAAGGAGTGGAGGAGAGGAAAGGACTGGAACAAGGTGGTGACAGAGAAGTGGTGGGAAGAAAGAAGGAAATGGAGAGGCTTGTACATGAAGCAGACGCGACCAGTGGTTGGAAACTGTTGAGAATGATGATGATGAGATTTTAATGTTTTATCAAAAATAATTTTGAAATAAAAATAGTATAAATTTCATGCCAAATTCTATTGTTTTCATAAGTCTATTTCCATGAAATATTACCATATTCATTTATTTTTGCCCCATTGTGACAGAACAAAAATATTTGCATAAGAAAATTATATTTTTGATCTCTGAGAGTAGATAAAAAACTAATAATATATATACTCTTAGAGAGAAAAAGCAATGAGTCGTAAGTTGCTATGGAGATTAGGACTTGTGAGATGATAGTTATCAGAGTAGACTAGTAGATTGAATACTCGAGAAAAACATTGCCTAAAAACGAACCTGCATCTTCTGAGAATAACCAATTACATTGTAATTTCTAGTAGATCCGAAGATATAAAATAAACGATATATTTTGGATCTAAAGAATTGAGTTATTCATAATTATAATTACAATAAAATCAACAACAACAGACGCTAAAGCGTTACGTGACGCTAGAGCGTTACATGGCGACCGTGACAGGACTTGTAACGAAAGCAGATTAATCAGTCCGGTTAGTTTTGGATGCCAGAGCGCTCAATAAAGTATTGGTCACCGAGAGGGACCACCCTTCACCAATTCATGAAATTCTACACCATTTTCATTGTAAGAAATTCCTTTCATCCATTGATCTCACATCTTCGTATTGGCAAGTAAAGATTGCAAATGATTCTAGGAAATATACCGCTTTTCTTTATCAGGTAGATCGTACCATTTTAAGGTCTTGCCATTCGGATTAAACAATGCTGTTGCCAATTTCATCAGAGCACTAGACATGGTTTTAGGGCCAGAATTGTTGAAGAAAGTATATGTCTACGTTGACGATATCCTGGTTGCAACTGATACCATCGAAGAACATTGGGAAATATTAAGACAAGTATTATCAGCATTACATAAAGGAGGAATGACTGTCAAATTAAAAAAATATGTATTCTTAACAGACAAATTAGAATTCTTGGGACACACATTAACTCCTACGGGAATTGCTCCTAGTGAAGATAAACTCCGGGCCATTCGGGATTTCCCAATACCACAAAATAAAAAACAGTTACAGTGTTTTCTTGGATTGTGTAACTATTATAGGGATTATGTGAAGGGTCAGATCTTCAATAGCCCACATTTTGAGAAATTAAAGGAACAAAATTATGTATGGAAGTGGACTGAGGAGTGCACAGATGACTTAATGCAAGTGAAAAATGAACTGTTGCAACACACGGTATTACACCCACCAGATTGGAGCTTGGATATTTGTGTATCTACAGATTGTTGTGAATATGGACTTGGGGCAGAAATTTTCCAAGAAGTTATGGTAAATAATCAGGTGGAAAATAAATCCATTGCCTTTGCCAGTAGATTATTAAGCAGTGCTGAACGTAATTATTGCATTACACAACGTGAAGCACTGGCTATCATTTGGGTGTTCCGAAAATTCCGCTATTTGTTGCTGGGAAGGAAAATTATAGTGTATACCGACCATAAGGCCCTTTCTTTTCTGGGCAAGTGCAGATTAGTACATGGTCGATTAAACAGGTGGGCACTCCTATTGCAGGAATTCCAGTATGAAATTAGATACATTCAAGGAAAGAACAACATTGTTGCAGATGCACTATCCCGATTGCCGGTAGGGATGGAGGATAAACATAACTCAGGTGTTTCCCTCCAACAACCAAAACTTCTTTATTTAAGATGAGTCCAGGGTGAAAAGGAAGTCACTACTTGTTTAAAAAATATGAAGCAAGAGAAATATGAAGACCCTGTAATAAAGGAGGTAATAATTAAGTTGCGTACAAAGGATGCTCCTACCAAATTATTATTGTATAGAAGGTGGAATTCTATTTAGGAAAAACAATGAAGAAAAAGAAGATTGGAAGTTATGGATTCCAGAGAAATGGGTTGAAATTTTTGTCACTCATCATCACTTAAGTTATGGACACTTTGGAGTAACTAAATGTTACAAAATAATATTTGAGAGTTTCTATTTCCCCAAGATGTATAGAAGAATAAGAGATATTATCGCTTCTTGCATTTTGTGTCAAAGAACAAAATCAGACAATAAGAAAAGAGCAGGAGAAATACAGAGTATTATACCTAATAAACCACATGAAATGATATCTATAGATATTTATGGACCTTTACCAATGTCAAGGGGTGGAGTTACTCAAATCTGTGTTCTGCTGGATGTATTCACTAAGTACGTTAAACTTTATCCCATTAAACGAGCCACAGCCAAAACCATTTGTACGAAAATCATCAATGATTATATTCCCAAAATTGGTAAACCACTTAAAGTGCTTACAGACAATGGACCTCAATTTTCAGATAAGGTTTGGACACAATGCATGAAACAATTAAATATTGAAATGATAAAAACCTCTTTTTACCATCCCCAGGGGAACGTTGTAGAATGTGTCATGAAAGAACTAGGCAGATGGTTTCGAACTTATTGTAACACTAGTCACCAAAGCTGGGCGTTGGAAATAAACAATATTGAAGATGTATTAAATAGTATCCCGCATGATTCCACTTCATTTTGTCCGTATGAGTTGATGTTCCTTAAGAAACCACTTAGAATGGTGGATGAATATATTCGGTTTCCACCGACCCAATCTAATTATGTAGATAAACTCAAAATCGCACTAGATGAACTCCATAAACATGCAAAAAGGAGAAGAGAAAGACAAAGTAATCTTAAACCTATGGTGTATGATGTTGGTCAGTTAGTTTTAGTACAAACACACTTTAAATCCTCTGCTGTTGACAAGGAAATAAAAAAAAAAAATCATTTTTTGTATCAAGGCCCATATGAGATTTTTAATAGGACCAATTTTAATTCGTATACCTTAATTGTCCCATGTAGTAAGACATTGAAAGGAAACTATCATGTGAATGCACTTAAGCCTTTTAAGGAAATGAAGCATGTCCAATAGTTTAATGCTATAAATATAATTTTTTGGTCCAGGTACCTTTTTTCCTTGCAAGTACTGTAATTGCTTCCAGGTATCTATCCTGTTGTTAGTTAGACCAGAAAGTATAGCTTTGAATGAAAAAATTGTGGTTAGCTACATTTTACTAAGATGTCATAGTAATGTGATGTAAAACTAGAATTTTGTTAATTGTTATATGTATGTATGTATGTTTCCATCATGAGATATTTCACGATACTACCGCTACAGGACTTGAATTTGTGTGAATATTCAGACATGTATTTTGGTTCATTTCATTATTTTATTAGTATTAAGAAGAGAATGTGTTGTAAAATGTTTTGTAAACAATTCTACTAGGAATAAGAGAGATGGGGATCTCAGAAGATTGATATGCAAGGTTATTCTTAGAAGTTTATCAATGTCTTTTTTAAAGTAAAGCCATGATAAACTAGAGGAGGCATGTGACAGAACAAAAATATTTGCATAAGAAATTATATTTTTGATCTCTGAGAGTAGATAAAAAAAACTAATAATATATATACTCTTAGAGAGAAAAAGCAATGAGTTGTAAGTTGCTATGGAGATTAGAACTTGTGAGATGATAGTTATCAGAGTAGACTAGTAGATTGAATACTCGAGAAAAACATTGCCTAAAAACGAACCTGCATCTTTTGAGAATAACCAATTACATTGTAATTCCTAGTAGATCCGAAGATATAAAATAAACGATATATTTTGGATCTAAAGAATTGAGTTATTCATAATTATAATTACAATAAAATCAACGACAAGAGACGCTAAAGCGTTACATGACGCTAAAGCGTTTCATGACGCTAAAGCGTTACACCATCTTTCAACAACAAAAAACGTGGGATGATTTCACAGATGAATTAAATTATTTACATAACTACGCACGCGTCTAAAAAAACAATCTTCGTCATATGAACTATGGTTAGTTCGTTACTCGACTAATTCAAGTGTCAAGCAAAAGGCCAAGCCACCGCATATCTCCGTGCACACTTTTTTTTTTTTTTTTTTTGCTTACGTTGAGGTCTTTAGAGGCGTGAAAGGATCGGGGTTAGGAACGGAAATGATTTCTGCCATGGCCTTTTATGGGAAGCATTCGCAAGTAGTGATTTGGGGAAACCGTGGAAAACCCAAATCTGGAAGCCTGGACGGGGATTCGAACCCACGTCCTCACGAATGTGAGGCCATACCGTTAACGCTCACCCGCCTTGATCGGTTCCATGCTCGCCAACCGCCTTCCCACCGCTCTAGTGGCGCATTCACAGTACAACTTGTAGGACTTAAAATGATCCGATTTTCGATAAAGAACTCTTGATGGGCCGTGATAGGCGTTACAGGACTACATTAAGGACGTGTTGGATGTTGCTAGACTATTAGGCAACCAAAAAGAATCCTTGCTGTCCAACAAGCTATAGATATTAGAGGAAGCTATTGGAGGAAACACAAGGACACATGGTGTGCCGAGAGAAACTACGAGTGGAAAGGATTGTTTGGAACATTTTGTTGGACCCCTTCTAATAGCGTGAATGGATGAGCGCATCCTACGGTAGTTCTCCATGGATTTCCCATAAGTTGGACCGTGAATAGGCCACTTTCCATGCAAGTTCAAACTTATAAATTCGTCGCTTAGGTAATGACACCTTTCAGTTCATTGTTACTTTTATTGCAAGATCATAAAAAAAAAAGGTATGTAAGTTCCGCATATTTGGATGCAGATATCAGTTGCATCCCTAATTCTGACTCGTGTATACATTATAAGAAGTGTATTTTTGTCTCCATACAGACACTGTGTTCTATGTAGTAGGTGGAATGTTTGCGCTGCCATCTGTCTGCAAAACGTGTAACTTTTGTTCTGTGTGATAGTTGTATTTTTGTCTGTGAAAACTGAAGTTTACCACGCGGTGATTGGGGACCGTCCAAGCATTAGAGCTGTAAAAGTAACCAGAAATTGTGTACTCGTATATATTCGTTACTAAACCATCAGTACTCTTTACTGTCGTGTCGTTACTCGTTACTTTTGACACAATCGAGCACTAGCATGAAGCATCGCATAGAGTCGCCTCGCGTACGGGTTACGGAGCGACTTCGTTCGTAGTTTGTAAAGTTTAAGTAAATTCTTCATTTAATAAAGTAGGTTTAGGTGAAATTCGCACTTTAAAATGAAATAGAAGTTAGAATATCGCGTTTTAGAATAAACGCATTTCATAAATGTTTGAAATAAATAAAATCTCACTAAGATATGATCAATGAAAAACAATAACCATATCAAATTATCTATCCAAATTTTCTGTTTACAAATTATGCTCTGTAAATTTTAATGTCAATAAAAACCATAACTTTTTAAGTTGTCAAAGTTACTTACCTCGTTAAAAATATCGTAAACAAATAAATAATATGATGAAGGAAATGGAATAGTTCATTGGAAGACAGTAGGAGGGTTTACCCATGGGAGTGTACAAGGCGTATATTGGTGATGAGGCGCGAAAAAATATTGGAGGAATAATTAAAAGAGGTACACACTTTGACAATAAATTTGGCCGCCACTGAAAAATTCTACCACTCATATTTTGCAAAATCTGACATAAATGTCATCCCAGGAAACAGTAATGTAATACTGGAAAGCCATTATTGCGTTACTGTTACTTAGGATGACATTGATGTCAGATTGTGCAAAATAAGAGTGATAGAATTTTTCAGCGGCGGCCAAATTTATTGTCAAAGTGTGTACATGGAAAGGATAAGGTGACCATATTGTAAACTGACACTCGATTTCAAGCACAACGGTTTGGGAACATATTCTTTTGTAGGTAAGGGTGACAGGGATTGGAATAAATTACCAAGAGAAATGATGAATAATGTACCAAAAACGCTGAAAGAATTCAAATTAGTAGAGGCAAAATGTAAGTCGGAAAAGGAAAGGGGAAAAATGGTTGTGTAGGGAAATTCCACCGGAGCGCGTGCTTCATCGCAATTAAATTATAGGTAGAGCGTAAACTATGGAACGGTGAGGAAGAAAGATTAGCAATATTACGTTATTACTAATAGTTAATGATACGGCTACGGACCTCGCAGAGTTCTTGGATATCGAGATCGAAAAATGTAAAGTCGGCAAATACATTTGATCTGTATTTTGTTTTCGTTTGAAGGAGTACCTCACAAAGGTAGGTTGAGAAAATTGAATGAAGATTTTCGATGCTTCTTCTGATAATTCGGGATATTCACTTGTCACTGAAGGCGAGATCCACGAAGGCTCAATTAACTGTTGTTTATCGTAACGGTAAGCTTGTGGGCACACCTGGTTGAGATCGCTGTCCTAGGTGTCTGTGCTCATGAAAGTCATTCTCCCATCCTGAAGCCTGTTGCATCTTATTTTTTTAGTATCTTATTTTCACCTTTTCTGACTTCAATATATCCTACTCGTATATCTCGTATATCTGGACGTTGTGGACAATTTCCCTCAATTGCTGATTTACTTATTAATATCATACTCGTATTTCTTAAAACGTATAATGAATTTTTATATTGTCTTATTAAAATTCTTAATAATCTGCTTTTAAATTGGTTTGGAGTTTCAAAGCTTTAGTTACCATGATAATTAGGCCACTCTTCGCTGTTCTTATGACGTTGGATAATTCCAAATTTGTTTATTTATATCTCTTGATATGCTTTCATTAACGAAACGATACCAATGTAAACTTTTACGCATGCCTAAGTCTCGGTTCTACCACAATACTACCATTAGGTTTTCGAAATGCGTGGACAAATAGTGAAAAGAATTTCAAAATATACAGTTCTGGCTTATGAACCACTGGGAATTAAGTTATTATTCCGAATAGAAGCAGTGGCGTAGCTGGGTCAACAAGGGCCCCGGTGCAAAAAATTTATTTTGGGCCCTCAGGCCAAGACGGGCGACCTTTTTTTTTGCTTTGTGTGCTGGTAGGGGCCCCCTGAACTGAGGATGGGGGCCCTTGAATTGCTCTTTAGGGGCCCCTGAGCAGCGAGGGCCCTTAGTGAGGGGCTCCTGTAAGGTCGAAAAAGTTGGCCGTGAAGGCTTGTGGGCCCTGTAAATTGCGCTTAGGGGCCCCTTGAGGTATGCTTGGGGGCCCCCTGAGCGTGAGGGCCCCGGTGCACTGCACCGCCTAGCCCCATAGTAAGCTACGCCTCTGAATAGAAGTATCCTGTTTTGGAACGTCTATGTAAGCTATCAGTATGTGCAGTTTCGTTAGAATTATTCCGTTATATTTTGTGTGATGCTCGGACTCACGGACAGACATATTTTCCCAATTTTACGGTTTTGACATTTGTATCATCTGTAGTGTACTCTTTCTCAAATAAATTTTATGTACAGATACAATTACTTTTTTCAATTTCATCTTATTAAATAGACAGGCGGATAGGGAACGACATGAAATGAAGATAAAAGGCAAATGACCCACTGAAAGACTAAGGGATAGATGGATGAGAAGGGTGGAGGAGTACGTGCTGAAGGCATGCGGAAGAGAGGAGTGGAATGGCCCAAGGTGGAGACGGTGGGTTGGAGGGAAGAGGGAGGGAAATCACCCCCCGCCATTACTGGAAACTGTACTTGATGAAAGAATGTGGCTTGGGTTGATTAGGAATACTGCATGGGAGGAATCAGACGACCGACCATAAGCTGGTTCTTGAATTCAGTCGTAAGAGATATGGAAATTTTTTTTTGCGGGTCTAGGAGTAAGCGACTGGAATAAATTTCCGAGGGAAATTTGGGACAATTTGTTCCAAATAATACTTTATAGTGTTTGGGGGCATTAAATTGAAGCGATAAAGACGTAGAGGTTACCTGCCCTGCAGTAGCGTGCGCCGCCTTCCTTCAGTCATACAGCTGGCCGCTGACGCCTCCGCTGTCTGCTGACGCGTACTGCGGGAGTCGCTCCCCATAGTCCTGTGCAAAAACATCAACAAGCAAGTAGCAAATGACTTTCACATTACTGTCTTCAGTCACAGGGAAAGAATACACAACGGTATTACGCGGTGCAGGTACATTCCCTCGCAAGATCAAAGAGGACTTGGACAGCGAATTAACCCACAAGGAATTTCCTCGTCAGCCTGATGGTGGCTTACCACGGCCGCACAGTGGTCTGAAATCCCGAAAAGCTGGCCAAAATAGAAATAGTTGTTCAATATTCATGAAAATTTGTGTACATGATCTATCTCGGTCGCTGATAACGAATATCTACGTCAATTGTAAAAAAATAAATAAAAAATTAACAAAATGTCGGTTCCAAAATGGCAGAAAATATTTAAAATGGCAGATTATCTAAAAAATAGTGTAAATATGGGGTGACTTAATATCTGTTATAACAAATCTGGACATTATTTGTTGAAAAAAACAAAATGGCCGCTTCAAAATGGCGGATTCTAGTACAAAAAATTATGTTGAATGCATAAAATATCCTATAAGTATATGTAATCGGTGATAATGAAAAAAATTAAAACAATATGTCAGACGATATTGAATATATAACGACTTTTGTTAATACTGATTAAAATTAGCTCTTATAATATAAAAATGGCAAAGCCATTGTAGAGGACTTTTTTACAAACAGAAAAATAGTATCTTTTTCAAAAAAAATTATAGTGAAACGGGACTTATGAGGACGTAAATCTATATTTCATTTTTAAAATAAAAAACAAAATTGCTTATTGATAATATTGTATTGTTGAAGAAAAAAGAAAAATAATTTTATGCAATTTTACTTATAAAACATTTTTTATTTGTACAAAAATTCGATTGCTTAATAAGAAACAAGTTACATTTTATTCGCTATCGGAATCACATCAATCTGTCGTTGATTCATCCGTCACAGAATCAGTTACATCAGAGCAATGTGTCGCGATATCTGGCGGATTGAGTAGCTCTATTGACAGCGATCTCAACTTTTTTTGTGACAATTTCCTGAGGCTCGTAATAAAGGGGTCTGAAGAAACCAAAAGTCGCAAAAATACATCCTCCATCGTTATTTGGCGGCTGCATTTCCGCGAGAAATCTTCCCGAAACCTTTTTATATATTTATTGCACGATTCTTGCGCATTTTCAGACATTTGGCCTATTGGCAATAATGCAGAAGCAATAATTTATTTACCGTGAAAGAGAACTCTGTGCACGGATGTTGGCATGTAAAACCACGGGTATAACTCCACGAATTTGTGAGCAGTAGTAACTGTAAATTGTTCAAACCGAACTAGATCTATGTCGTGACCAGATGAAATTGCCTGTAATATTATGTAGAACCGCTTGATCAAGTCTTCATTGACACCAGTTATCAATGACGATACAGCATAGTTCTCGAAGAAACGCCGAGCTGTGTTACCGTCATTAGAGCTACCAAAACCCTGTTTTGGTTGGTCAACGTTAAGACCCAGTCGATTACGAAAGCCTGTTTGAATATTTTTTTTTCCGCAATTCAACTGATGCTTTTTCTACAGGTGTACACCCCTTCCATTTTTGTATGTCAAGTTTGTATGCTATGTGCAAGCAGCAATCAAAAAATCTTATACCGCTCTATGGAACTAGTAAAGTGAAAGTTCCTAAATAGTTACTTTTGTTTCATCAGATATACGCATTTCAATTGTTGCAACAATGTCTGTAACATCATTGTTTAGTTTTCCTTTTAGTAGTAAAATAACTTCTTTTCTAGAAATCTCTATATATGTAGTAGATATACATTCTGAAACATTTAAAATCCATTAAAAATGTATTTAAAAAATACTGTAATTTGTTATGATCTTTTAATTTTTTAATCGATTTATTAATGATTCTTTTAAATTCCATTCTGATAAATCAATCCTTAAATACACTGGAACTTGAAAGAATTACCGAAATACGACGAAAAGTCAAGGCCGTATGCAAACCTTAAATTATTTACCTGATCAATAATTTTGTCGTTATGCATGTTAACACAAAAAATATTATTAACAGAATAGCAGCTAGTAGCAGCCAATTTTTTAAAATAAATATCAAATACAATATAGGCTATAAGGTGGCATAAGAGATTCAACCGAACACGACAGAACACACAAACTTTTTTCAACTTTAAAGTTAAATAATTTGTTTAATGTAGATTATTATTTTTCTTACATCGTGGGGGTGAATCCATTTTGCGAATTCAAATGTTCGCAATACCACGTCGTTCTGTACAAAATCACTTATTATATTTAAAAGAATTGTGAATTTTCGCCGGTTACTTTCCAACTAATAGCTTATTTTCGGTTTGAGCTACAACTCGCCAGACGTTCTCGCCACGTCGCGTCGGCACTTTCAAACGAGTCTATGCCCTTCTGCATGAGTCACAAAGCGAAACCGACACGTGATTTACATCAAAGAAATACCGCTCTATGGAACTAGTAAAGTGAAAGTTCCTAAATAGTAACTTTTTTTTTTTTACTTTTGGCCAGCTTTTCGGGATTTCAGACCACCGGCCGGCCGGTGGTTTTATAGGCCGAAATGTATGGATCATCTGACGCCACAGGCCAGCCCTCGCCACCTTACAGCCACGTTTCCTAGCGTCGTTTCAGCTACCCGGGCGTTTGATGTTTACCGTCTGAGCCACGCCATCCCTGCCAGCGAAGGCGGCTTCATACACGCGGCCCGCTGTTGGTAGCTGGACAAGCGCGGCCGGCAATTGCACGGGCCGTGGGGAAGGATTGAAATATAGTCCTGTGCCTTCAGCTTAAATGGAAAATCCTAGGCGTAATGCTCAATTGGAACTAGAATACCAAACTCTTTTTAAAAATCCGTGAGATTTCAGCTGGCAGTGTAATTTGTTATGATATCATTATTACAGCCGGTGAATTATTATGTTTCATTTACCAGAATAATGAAAATAGCCACTTAACTTTCCTTGAACTGCTAGCAGAGTAATCAGTGAACTGATCAAAACTTTTCTGTGCATTTGTTCTGATAGGAACAATAACGGTTCTCATAAACATGTCGTTATCCTGAGACTAATCCATGTTCAACAAATCTTCCGACTGAAATCCGTCTCTGTTTTATCTTGCATAAGAATTCTTTCAATGAGTTTTTCGACATTAAATAATAATTGAATAATTTCTCAGGGTCCTGTAGATCTTTGAACTGTACGAGACGTTTACTGGCGGATGCAGATTTGGCAGGAAGTAATACTCTGGAAATATTTAAGGTTCCGTGCAAAAAAATAAAAACCTTCAAAATTCTTACGAACGAAGTCGCTGGCACCAGCTGGTATTACATAATTGTGAACATGGCATCTAAATCCGTACAGTAAATTTTAAGTTATGAGCGAACAGACAGGGAGGGAAGGACAGAAGTATTATGAATTTTCTAAATTCCGTTCCAGACCAAAAATCTACTAAATTTCATTAAAATGCATTGAACCTTTTTGACGCGACTGGGTAACAAATTTACAGATTTTCAAATTTAAATATCGGTAGATAGATAACTTATAATTTTTGTACACCTAGCAGAACTCAGAATTTTATTTTGAATTTGTGTCCACATGAATCGTTAAAGTGAACGAAGTAGCGCATACCGCTGATAATGAATATAATGAGACACAGGGGAAAGGAAAAAAAGCCTATCATCTATTTCTTTTTGGGTAGGGGCAAGGAAAGGAAAGAAATTAGGCCATGGTTTTTTGAAGGAATCATACTGGCATTCGCCCCGAGTTATCTGGATGATAGGACGCAGATTATAAGCCACGTCCTTCCGAAAACCAGGCCAGAGCGTTACAGCTATCCACCGGGCTCAGTTTGTCATTTCTGATTGGAGAACCACGAAATGACAACGTCTGTCTATTTTGGCGCTCGTGCACAAAGCATATACCCACGGAACTAACAATATTTCGCCTTCGCACTCGGAGGCCAGAATAAAGCTGAACGTAACATCGACAGAAACAAAAATTAAACCGTGCACAAACCCAAGATCGAACTGGATCGCCCTCTATTTTTCAAACAATGATGCCAAATACCGATACGAAAATTCAGTGCTCGAAGGAGCGTCTTATGCCAAGGTGTCAAGATCCACATGGAAATGCAAATCCATCCAGAAAAGCCTCATACAACTACTTTCGGACTGTTTGGTGTTACGGTGTGGAAATTTCCAGCATGTTTACGTTGCGCTGAACCAATTGTAACTCAATGTCTATCAAGAACAGATCGCGACCTCCGACCAACCGATTTCAATCAGCTAGAACATAGTGGTTAGAGCCACTTAAAATCGAGTCAACACTACATAATTTTCGAAAAAATCGTGATCAGATATCACGGCACTGTAATATTTTTAGGTAATTTGGATATGTATTTTCGTTATTCGTCTGTTGCTAGTTTGCTGAGAGTTGCTTTGAGGTGAGTTCGTTCTGACGCTGGAAAAGCAACACTTGCAGGATCGCCTTTTAGCTTCGAGGTTGTGTGAAACGGCAGCGTACAGAGTCCACCGACCTATGATAAAAACCGCCATGTTGCTATTTTGATATTCCCTTTGTTTGAAGACAGACGTAGCAGCAAGACGTAGTGGTTGCAAGGTTCTCAGGTGAGAGGCATGAAGCTGGTCTATTACCCCGTAGCCTATAGTTATCGTGTAACATCATATTCATACTTTGGTTAGTTTGATCATAATTAAAGTCATTTTTTGATTATAACCTTAATTTATTCAGCCTAAGAAAATATCTAGCTTGAGACATTTATTTATATTATATTCATACTCGTGAGGAGCATAATCGCGACACCTCCTCTTCCTCATAAAATCAGTTAGAAATACGGCTGAATTGGTTAGGTTTCCTGAATAAATAGTAGAAACAGGATTTCCCTAAACGATTCGTAGGATTTTAAAGTGTACGACCTACAAAGATGAGTAATACATGAAAATATACATAAACTCACCAAATTTAGAACCCCACTTGGTGTCTGACGTGCAATCTAGATGGCAGCAGTGGACAAGATGGCGGAAAAGCAGAAGAATAGTTTTGTATGTCACAATATGAGAAGTGTTCTTCAATTACGAATGTGCAGCATGTATTCGTATGGAAATACGAAAAAGCTGCACCTAGTCACCAGAGCGTTTCACGTTGGTTTCGCCTATTTCGTGGCACTGGTTGTCTGTGTAAACGGACCATCACGGGGTGACCACGTGTCTCAGAGGAAACCGTGGACGCGTGTGAGACAGAGCTATATGCGCAGCCCACAAAAATCAACCATTCGTGCCAGCCGAGAACTGTACATTCCGCAGAAAACATGTTTTGCGTCGGCTTTTTCAGATCCTACCGTGTGCAACGGGTACAGCACCTGACCCAGATGATTACTGCAACCGTTTTGATTTTTGTACCCGAATGCTGGAAGCTATGGAAAATAATGAGGACTTGGCGGGTAAATTTGTATTCAGCGACGAGGCGATTTTTCATGTCTGGGAAGGTAAATCGTCACGATGTGAGAGTAGGGGGTTCTGAATTGCCGCAGACCTTTGTGGTGCTGGAAAGGGATTCGCCAAAAGTGAATGTCTTCTGTGCCATATGAAAGAGAAAGCTGTATGGGAACTTTATCTTGATGAAGCAGACGGTGACAGCATCCGTGTACCTGAGTATATTCCAGTGTGGTTGTTTCTACATCTGACTATTGACTCCTCCACTTTAATCCCAGAACAGGACGGGGCTCCACCTCACTGGAGTGCAAATGTCGTCGACTTTCTCAACAGAGAACTGCCACATCGCTGGTCCCAGTGAATTAACAGTGCACCCGCCAAGTCGAGTCAACGGTGGCACTGCCTATCCTTTACTCGAAGCGATTTGGGTCAATTTTGAACCTCATTTTTCTTCGGTTGTATTCATGCTACATATCTCGAATTTCTGTTATGCATAGATATCAGCAATCTTAGCAAACGTACTAAATTTTATTTTATTGCTGTTCTTAGTTCGTTTGTTATTCGGATGCAAATTCCTGCAGTTTTGTCACACACTCACTCACTGACTGACTGATAATCATCAAAATTCTAAGGCACTTCCCGTAGCCGTAGAAAGCTGAAATTTGGTGTACAGATAACATTTTACCCCATATTATAAAAAAAGTCTGAAATTTGTAAATTTCCATATAGATACCTCCCTACCTAGCCCTAACGTGAAATCGCTTTCTGCCCTAATTACTTTATAAAACTCAGATTTTTCACTGTAGAGTGAGCTTACTAATTTTAACTAATGTGTTAAAATTATTTTTCCCCTCCTTATTCTGGGAGTGATTAAAATTTTATTTCGACCACGACGCCATGATATCAAAATTCCACTGTACCTCCAGTAATCCTAGAAACAAGTAATTTGGTTCACATATATGGTTTCATCCTTATATCATGAGAAAAGTCTAATATTGGAGTTTCTTCCCCGTATCTATTTAATTACAATCGGAAACATGAAAAATTCTGGCATATATTTGCGAATTAATTGCTTTGCTCCCGATGAAGCAATATGGCTGAGAATTTTTTAATGCATAGAGATCAGCAACTTTAACTGATGTCTTAAATTTTACTATATTCCTATGCTTTCTAGTAATTTATTTATAGTGGTAGTTAAGCCAGCGGCAATCTGTATTGCTCCGCTACCGGGCACACCAATTGTTTTCAGAGAGTGGGACATTGTTGGTAAACGTATATTAATGTCTTAGAATCTGAAATGTTCTTATTCACAGATTTTCAAGTGGAATCATTACTATCATTTGAGCGGCGATTCACGAAAAGCGATAAACTTACAAAAAGAAATGAGATCCCACAAAAACAATTCTTGTAAAAATAGGCCAAGTCTCGTGTTCGTGTAGTGACAAAAAGTTATGAGATCTTCTGAGCTAAGTCTACACTTTACAGTGTGTATTAACTTCACTTTGTGAAACAGAATGGTTTCTCTCGGTGTCATAGCTCGTTTATTTAGAATAAAAAAATCTGATGACTTGGCCGTTATACACGTCATAATTTTTACTGGAATTGAGGGCATTATATATACTTGTCATATTCGAAAAAGAGCGAGCGAAATCTTGGCTTTTATGTATTTATAAGTTTAATAAAGCAACACATTTAAAGTACTAATATTAAGGTGACCAATTTTACAATGAAAAGGAGGACGACCAAATTTAAGAAAAAGTTCAGCGTAAATAAATGCAACATTTTATTCATTTAAACAAAAATACACTAATAACGCTTACATCACTTTTAATGATTTAATTGAACTTGTATTTTTCGATTGAATTAACTTTTTTGTCAATATATCATTTTCTAACAATATGGGAAATTTCGGAGCAAGAAATATCTTTCATTTTGAATTTTACAGTAAGTACTGCAGCTATAGTATTAACATTCAATCTAGATTTCTCACTTGTCCAAAATTCATTATCAATTGAAAAAAAAAACTCTTTCAACTGCTGCATTAGTTCCAGGGTGGCACAACGTAAATTCAGCAAAAATATGTAAATTTTCAGATGGCATGTGTTCATTTTCGAAATGGTTAAGTATTTCCACTCATCTTTTATCAATTTCAACATGTTGATTTTCCCATTGTTTTAATTTATCAGAATGTAAAATATACATTCAGTCTCCTTTTCTTCAAACAGACAATTGTCATCGATTTTAATATCAGGCATTTCTTCTATAACATTTCAACACAATTTTCAATATCTGTCCAATTTACTTGCGATGAAGTCAGAAAACCATTGAAAACTGTTATTTGCTGTGATATTTGTTTCAGATCATCATTCGACATATTGGAAACATGTTTGGTAAAAATTCTGCATTTCTTTGGTAAACTTTTCCATTATGTTCGGATTTGAAAATTTTCTTTTTATTATTAAAGGAATGAATTTTTCTTCAACTCGTGATTTATATCGGACAAAATCGTTCTAAATAAGACTAACTTGTGTAGCTGAAATATGTTTACCTTCAATCTTTTGAATCGTTTTGTGGAAAATAGTACAAAATACATTAATATTTCCGATAATTCATAACTGAAAAAAATCCAGATTTTTTAGACATCTGTCTGAACTTAAAAAAAGGAGGTCAGGTAGAAAGACACAATTCGAGGAAGGACAGAACCTACAAAAGAATGAGGAGGACAATTGGTCTCCTTACTAATATAGGTTAACTAAAACATGGCGCCCGTAATCAGATTTTTTTAAAAAAATTATTCTAAATAAACGATCTATGACACCGAGAGATCCAATTCTGTTTCACAAAGTGAAGAGAATACACACTGTGAGGTGTAGACTTGGCTCAGAAGAAGATCTCATAATTTTTTGTCACTACACGAATACGAGACTTGGCCTATTTTTACAAGAATTGTTTTTGTGGGATTATTATTACTCCGCGATTCACTAAAAATGTGTGGCGGAGGGTGCATTGCACTTATCCGAAAGGGTAATGGCAGGAAGCGCCCATGGGCTATTGTGAGGAACCATCCCAGCATTCGCCTGGAGTGATCCGGGAAAACCATGGAAAACCGAGATCAGGATTGCCATTCTTCTGTTGCCTTGGCCCCCCAGGTCGCCAGGTCAGACCCCGTGTGATTTCTTCTTGTGGGGTTATGTGAAGGACAAACTTTATGTATCCCCAGTGACAATAACACTGCCAGAATTACAGGAACGGATCAATGCTGCTGTGACGGACTTTGATAGAAACATTCTATCGAACGAATCTGCGGAACTGGATTACGTTTGGATGTGTGTCGGGTGACTATGAGCGCACACACTGAACATTTATGGCATGTGAGTTTGGTGAATTTATGTATCTTTTCATGTATCAGACGTCTTTGTATGTCATATACTCTTCAATACACAGTATCTACATCTACATCTACATATATACTCTGCAATTCACAAAATTGTGGGTGGCAGAGGGTGCTCAGCACCAAAGCTAATCTCTTTGTTGTGCATTCCAATCCCTAATGGTACGAGGGAAAAAAGAATTCATATAAGAATCATTGCGGCACCTTATTTCTCTAATCTTATATTTCCTGTCATTCTGTCTTAAATAGGTTGGTGGACGAAGTATTTCACTACACTCGTGAGTGAAAGTGGGAGTACACATGTTTATCAATAAGTTTAAACGAAACGTGCGTCATCTATCTACCAGAGACTCCCAGCCTAGTCTACTAATCAGTTCTGTGACGCTTTCATAAGGACTATAGCAAGCGGTCACGAATCGAGCGGCTCTTCTCTGTACTTTCTCTATACTTTCGATCTACCCCTTACGAAACGGATCCCAAATGGCACAACAATAGTCCAAATGTGGACGCACAAGAGATTTGTTCGTTATCTCCTTTGTTTGTTCATTACAATTTTTCAATATTCGACCTATGAATCGCAGCCTAGAATTAGCTCTACCTACTAACGAATTAATGTGTAAGTACCATTTCATGTTCCTTTGTACTGTTACTCCCAAATATTTCATAGAATCGACCATATCAATAACTGATGAATCATTTAGGCTAACCCTGTATATTCGTTGGTATTCAGGGGCGGTTCCAGGGGGGGGGGGGGGCTAGAGGGCTCAAGGTCCCCCATCCCACAAAAGTATCTAGGTCCAACCCCGAAATCGTAATTCTGGAGACTTTTTTTTTCAGCTCTACTTGTCTCTTACTGTGGCACCCGAGGAGACTAGAAAGACTACCCTTGCCTGACTCAAGCCCCTCCCAAGACAAAATCCTGTATCCGCCCCTGCTGGTATTAGAGTGACTCATCTCAATCGTTAGATCAAGAATTCACAAGCCCACCTTCTCTGTTATTTCTAGGTTGTAAATACTTGTAATGCGCGGTGCAGAAAGATTAGTCTATTGAAGGTGTCAGAGTAAATCTGTGTTGCAGATAGTTTAATCGCAATAGATAAGATATAACGATTTTATTTTTTATATCATTTCGGGTCAAAAACATATGATTACACAATTACAAATATCATGTTGTACTAGACCAATACTTGAACATTTCGAAGCTCCGCATAGATCATCTTCCGAGTACGATGCTGGACATGGTCGACACCGGAGCATGTGCTGAACAGTCTGAAATAATGATATGTAAATGACAACGTTCATATATTGAGATTTGTGTTCATCATTTAGGGAGTAAAACATGTTGTGTAATATCAGTTGCTGGAATTAATGAGCTAGTTTCAGATCTTATTAATCAATTCAATATAAATAAATTACACCCACCCACTCACCATATAACTTGCAGCGCCGTATCACTTTCCGAATAGAGGAAATCGAAAGACATTTTAGTAATTGTCATATTTACATAGGGTACGACAGCTAATAGATTTCGACAGGTAACATGATTTTCGGCCGAATTCCAATAACGTTCATCCTCTTGCAACGTGGTCCGTATTCGGGTGGTAGTGAGTATGGACTGACGATCCTGAGTTTATTTTCCTCGGACTACGTTGCAAGGGGCCAAACGTTAAAGGAACATGAAATTAGGCCAAAAATAATGTTTTCTGCTGTTTATGGAAATCTAATAGCTTGCGGAAGTTATACATATCTTCAAAATTTAATTATCTTTCCATTCTGCCTGGTCCGAATGTGATACGGCCTGTGGCCTGTGACCTTGTTTTGTTTTTTTGTTTCGAAAACTAAGGTGTGTTGACCTAATTGCCATTACAGGACTCGGTTTTAGGTGGTTTCTAAGGTGAATGAAAACGGTCGGCTGAGGGAAATGACTCTCATAAGACGCAACATCTGTACAAAATGTCTATTGGCTGGTATAATTCATACGATGCTGAACTGCAGCATTTTCTATTTTCTAACACTTTTCTATTATTTTTCTAACAAATTGTCCCGCTGACTCAAATTGGGCGGGGGGGGGTGTAAGAAAAAGGATGCTTCCTTCAAAAGGCCATTGCCGAATTCCTTCCCATTCCTTGCCCCCCATCCTTTCCCGTCTCTAAAGACCTCGCTGTTAGAGAGACGTTAAGCAAATAAAAATAAAAAAAATTAATTTAATTTAATTGCAATGGAGCACACGCTCCGGTGGCAATTCCCTACACATCCATCTTCCCCCTAACCTGCACCTACCTACATTTGCCCTCTACAAATTTTAACTCTAAATTGTTTTAACGTTTTCGGGAAGTTATTCTGCAATCCCTGACACCGTTACCTAAAAAGGAGAATCTTCCCACACCCCTGTGCCTGAAATCAAGTGCCATCTTGTGGTAATGGTCATCTTTTCCCTTCCATGCACTACCTTTCATACCTACTCCAATATCTTTCCATGCCTCATCGCCAATATACGCCCTGTACACTCCCATGACCCTCCTCATCCTGCTCCTGTCTTGCAATGAATCCCATTCCAGCTCCTTTAGCGTATCTGTCAATAATTGCATTCTGCGATAATTTCCAGAAACAAATCTAGCAGTCCTTCTTTGCACCATCTCCAACTCCTGTATTTGATACGCAAAATGTGGGTCCCATACTACACTACCATATTCGAGAAATGGTCTGACCAAAGTTTTGTAACCCAATTCCTTTACTTCTCTCGTGCATCCCATCATCACTCTCTCCAAAATGTGCAGAATTTTGAAACCTTTTCCTACTACCTATTCAGCCATGGCATTTTGAAGGATCCTTCCCGGCATTCGCAAGGAATGATGTCGGGAAACCTTGGAATACCGAAGTCTTGATGACTGGACGGGGATTTAAACCTGCGTCCTCTAGAATACGATGCGAAAAAAAAATTAAAATCTTAAGATTTTCAACAAAATGTTTTTCTCTAATTTTGCACCGTAATATAAACATTTTGACTAAAATCTTCCAAAAAAATTCAAATGCTTCGTATTAATGTTCTCATTTTTCTGAAAAGTCGCCACGAATTAAATTAAAAATGCCAAAATATATTAATGTTTCACATGTATTCGTTAAGCAAGCTGCGAACAATATACTAACATTATTTACTAGTTTTAACGCCCATCAAAAACAACAGGTATCATTTATGATGATAGCAGTAGGAATTTATTCTGGAAAAGCTTGTGAGGAAAAACGAATAACGGTCATTTCAATGTTTTTTCGTGCTAAGAGAATTTTTTTTGCATCTACTTGTCGTAAATAAACTTAAAGAAACATGTAAATTTAAACGAACGTACGACTGTAACTTTGAAACGTATAATTGCCTCACATTAATTTTTTTTTATCACTGCTCTTTGAATGTTTGTGCAGTTACTTCCACAACAATTACCTTTTATCTGGTATCGCAATTACACTTTCTTTTAACACTATAAGTGCAAGAAAAATCAAATTAAATTATTTATTTGAAATTAACTCTTTCATTTAACAGTATAAGGGCAAATTAAGTCAGTACAGTTATTCAACTGAATTTTGTTATTATTCCAACAGCGCTGTTGTGGCGGGCAGTGTAACTAACACTTCGGGCATTATCGAGAATCGCCGAAGTTTACCGATCCATGGAGGTGAGCGCGCAGTCTCCAAACATCGCATTTTACTAAAGAGGATAACTTTTAATAAAGTAATTTTGAAAATATGTCAATGATTTTCTATATATGATATTGTACCCTTCACCTAAGAGAGGTGTTTCAAGAAGTGGGTTACGAGCCAAAATAGCTGGAGCGCTATGGATTGCAGTGTTTATTACAGCTAGGAGAGTCGGTGTGTTATTTTTTTTCTGAAAGGGGAACGGTGAGTAATGTTTTGTTAGAAAAATAGGGCGGTGAGTAATTTTGGCAGTACTACGATATCCGAGGCACTGAAATATTAAGGATTTGATGGCTGATTCTGATAGATCTCGACGAGACAAATCGAAAATGAAGAATACATTTTTTTTGGTATCTCGCTTAGTTTACGAGATATCACATCTTAATGAAAGGAAGATATACACTTCACTACTACTTATTATGTAAGAAATATGTATTGTTACCTGTTAAAAATTAACGCAGATATATACCAGAGATCATTGTTTCATAAAAAAAAAAGGATTTCGTGTAGATCTTCCGTGTACAAATCCAGAAATGACACAAAAAACATTCATTAGTAAATTACGCTGAGCATTGCCTTATTGTACCATAGATTACTGTAACACATACGATGCTAATAATATACGTCATTGCGCATGTCTGCCAACCTATTAGCTGCCCATACACACACACATTTGCGCGCAAGTAAGCTCGCCAAACATTTACGCGCGGATATTCTCGCGACGAGCCTGTACTTGTCAGAGCCCATACACACGAACATCAGTTCCACACATTTGTCGTTCAGCTGGCTCGCCGCGCTCAAATTGTTGTGTTTATGGTAGTGGTCTACGGATTTATCCGTCATGATTTCCTGGCTTGCGGCTCACTGGGAATTCCAAAACATCGCGAGCCAAGTGTAGTGAGGTAATGTTACAAGCGAGGTGACAATATTGAAATGAATCATGTTTTTAAGTTCTACACACAAAAAAATGTATTTATTCGTGCAGCAGCTTATATTAAAGCTGTAAAAAAGAACAAGAAACGGATAGTATGACAAAAAGAAATGGTTGCAGGAAGATTATAAACACGATCATATACTGCTACTTATACTATTTGAAAAGCATTTTCTTCGATTTCTTCAGTATTACATAAATGCACAGATACATCTTCTCCTCCATAATTTGGGCTTCCTATATTGCTGATACTATCCACTGGTTCGTGTTGATCTCTCATAAACAGTAGTAAGTAGTAGTAATAACGTAAATTAGTTTTGTAGATTTTGTCTTCGCCTGTTCCACTTCTTGTCGAATATTATTTTTTTATATATATATTTCTTGCGAAAAAGTGCTCCGCATTTCTTTTTTTTTATTAATGCACTATCAACTTTTATATTATATTTATCACAAACCTCTATCAATGCACTATATCATAATTTTTTTAAACTTCTGTTCTCATACTCTCTCGGTTTCACCTTTCACAGTGGAGTATGTTGCTGATATGTCACAATTAAATGAGCTACGAATTCTCTGCTCGTCTTACTTAACTTTTTAGACACTAACCAAGTCTTATGTGCCGCGAGTAAATTGTTAAGTGAGATATCTGTGTGTATGGTTACCGTCGCGCTTGCTCACCACGTTCAAATCTGTAACGATTGTTATTGGCTTGTGATGCGGCTCGTCGTTAGACAATTAACACACACATTTTATCGTCTATATGGATTGCCACGGGATTGCTGGCGCACAAATGTGTGTGTGTATGCCTAGCTTGGATATTGAAAAAAAAAACTAGTTTTTAGTTTGATGTATTTTTACCATAATGAGCAAAGAATCAAACTTAAGGTCACCGTTAATAACATTAAGACACTTATCTATAAATACAAATTTATATTGCTTTTATCTAGAAGTAACTACTTCAATTATCGACTGTGACCATAACAACATTCTTGTTAATATAATAAAACTCGTAGCGTTTGTTCGCGGTGTTTCTTATTCCGGATTGTGTGAAAAACATCCTCTGCTACATCCACAATTAGACAATTTCAATATATACACCTCGTTTAACAAATTAATTGCAAGCGAGGTACATGGCCTACCAATGGTAGTTGAAAATTCCTCTAAAAAAAAAGTTGGGATGCGCAACAAAAAGGACAAAAAAGTGATGCAACAGTACCATAAATCCATGCCAATATACTTTCTTCGATGGATGTTGTTGTACAATTTCTTTTAGGGAGACTGTTGCAATAATTATTAGTTTCACCATAGACATGAAAATTAATGATGTATTTGAGAACCAAAAATATTGGCGTTATTCAAATAATGGAAAAGAAATCAGTTGGGGTACAAGAAAATACAATCGTGGCCACATGACAATAACTTTTTTAGGATTATATTGCAAAGAAACCAGTCTGGCCTTTTCTTCAAAGTTAATTCAAAAAGTAAAAAGGAGTGTACCGGTACATTCACCATGATACACAGTGCAAAACAATACATTGGTATTGAGAAAATGTTCTCTACCAAAACTGTAGCTTACATTTGCAAACAAACCATAGTATAGGAGAATTTGTTAACCAAACAGACAAAACGAACACCATAAACGATTTAGAAATTCTGAATAAATTACTAAAAAAAGTATCAAATGTCGACGATCTGCAAAACTTCTGCACCAATACATGACAATGTACTGAATAAGTATAACAACAAAGGTTCTAAAATCATTTAAATTTCTCCTAAATATTAAAAGAGTGTTCCCAGGCTTCACGGATGGCGATATGAAAGAAGGCTTATCATTAAAAGAAATTGACTCACCTACATTGATCCCGGAAATTGAATACCTGCTTCAGCCGCCAAAAAGATCACGTTTGGATGAAGGTTTGGAACAAAATTACAGTGAAGTCATAGACACATTAATATCAGCAGCTATATCTGACAGCGATGAACTTCCAAATGACTTCTTTTAAAATTTTACAATGTTATTTCTGCACACGTAAAAAATGATTAAAATCTATAATTTATTTTTTCAAACATTAATTAATTTACTTAAGAAAAATAAATATGTGTATGGAAGGCAGTAAGTGATACCTCCTCGTGGTGCGTTTAGGGTGTAGAAAATGTTTACATTTTCTGCAGCGAAATCATCTACTTAGTTATGAACTAAAAATGACTTTTTGTGGATTTTCTGATATATGCAATGTTCTTCCAATGAAATTATGAAGTTGCAGTTATCGTAGCATACCCCAGAGCGATATCTCGGAAATTAGTTGTGCCCTTGGTGACATTTTCCTTCTGGTCCAGGTTGCATTCCAACCGAACCTCAACAGCGTTATGCACGAACCTCACAGATGTGAATAGACATTTTCTTTCTGGTCCAGGCCACATTCCAACCTAACCTCAACCGCCTTACGCACGAACTTCACAGATGTGAATAGACGAATTTTCCTTTTGGTCCAGGCCACATTTTAACCTAACCTCAACCGCCTTACGCACGAACATCACAGATGTGAATAGACGCATTTTCCTTCTGGTCCAGGTAGCATTCCAACCTAACCACAACCGCCTTACGCACGGTCCTCATTGATATGAATAGGTGACATTTTCCTTCTGGTCCACGTCGCATTCCAACCTTATCTCCACCGCCTGATGCACCGACATCACAGATATTAACAGAAGACATTTTCTTTCTGATCCTTGCTGCATTAACCTAACCTCAACAGCCTTACGCACGGGCCTCACAGATGTAACAGTCGAATTTGTCAGTGCTTGAGGCGACCTTTTCGTACTCGTCCATTTTGTATGTAATAACTAGAAGATGGATGATCATGATATATTTCCTCGAGAAATAGTAAATATATCAATTTTTTATTTTGTATGTTAATGTTTCACTCCGTCCTAACAACTCAGAGCCATTTATTACAATATTAATTATTTTCGTTCTAACAAGTTTTCAGCCATGCCAGATGTGTAAAATTAATAATATCCTAGCTAGCACAGCTATATCTGTGCTACAAAATCGTTGGAAGCTTACAGTAAAACAACGTCTTTGGTAAATAATGGCAGCGCTGAGCGTAACTTATTACTGACTATTTTCTGTTTCGTTTCTGGGTTTGTACACGGAAGATATACACGAAATCCTTTTCTTATGGAACAATGATCGTTAGTATATATCTGCGTTAATTTTAAACAGGTAACAATACATATTTCTTAGATAATAATCAGTAGTGAGGTGTATATTTTCGTTTTTTAAACATCTGATATCTCGGAAACTAAGCGAGAAACCAAAAAAACTTATTCTTCCTTTTCGATTTGTCTCGTCGAGATCTATCAGAATCAACCATCAAATCCGTAAAATTTCAGTGCCTCGGATATCGTAGAATCCCCGTAATTTTTTTTCGCAAAGGAGGCAGTAGGCCAAAAAAGGTTGAGAACATGTCGATTACAACTTTTAGTGCTATATAGTAGGAGAATACCCGCAAAAACCGCGAAATGTTATCAGCACAGTAAAAATTATCGACACCGGGATCATATCAACCTAAACAGGATCGTGCTCATGGTTAGGTTGAAATTCGGCCTGGACAAAGAGAAAAGAAGTATACGGGAAATTCGTTCTGCGGCATCCATCTCAGAAACGGCGCATTTGTTTAGAACGGAAGTAATCGATTGTCTCTGCTTGTATCGATGCTAAGCTAGCGAGTATTGTACTACATATCACAAAAATATTTTCTATCTCTTAATTTCGTACGACTTTTTACAACGGAGGAAAGCTGAAACAGCAAGAAAACATCACAACAAAGGATTTAACCAACATTTCAAGAGACTGTCATTAATTTTCAGCGTCGGCGGCATATAACAACGCGCGTAACTCTCAAATTTCGGCATTTTTTAAAATTTAATTCATGGCGACTTTTCCGTAAAAGGAGAGGGAATTATAACGAAGCAGGTAAAACAAATTTCAACAGGTCAGTACCAGTTTCGTGCAGGTGGAGAAAAATCTCCTCCCACCCCATAAAAATCATGATTTGATAAAGCTGAGAGAACACCAAATGCCAATAAAAATAAATAAATAAAGCTGAGAGAAGTGTAGAGCAGCTGCAATACTCATTTGAGTAACCTCTTTTTTTACTTACGTTTTGAATACAAGGCCACAAGCATTTTCATCCCAATCCCAATAGCCTAGGGTCGTCATGGTAAACTTCTTTGTGCTTTTTGGCGCCATATTTCTTAGATTAAGAAATACTTTTTACACCTAAAGATGATTCATTATGTAAAAATACACTAACCCTTATGAAAACTAAACATATCCTCCCAATAAACTATATCTTTGACTTCCGGTGTTAGTAAATAATTAATGTTGCTAAGTAAGAACGATCATAGTTTCGATCATAACAAGTTCTCTTGTGATTTGGAAAATAGTGGCCTGATCATTTTGATATTTGCTTGTTTACTCAATGCTGCTGGGTTATTTGTATAAAGGTAACATAGTCGTCTATTCTGAAAAACAATTTCAACTGGTTTTTTTTTCAGTTTGATTTGTGACGTGTTATAATATCTTCAGTTGGTAACATAAATTTGTTTCAAGTCAGCTTTAGGATCAAGTTTAGATCGCGTTACAGTAAGTGTATGATGCGCGTGCGATTGAAGCATTGGGGGATTCTATCATTACCGTGGCGCCACAATCTGAAGATTGATTCTTATAGAACTCGACGAGGCAAATTGAAAGTAAAGAATAAAGTTTTTTGATATCTCCCTTATTTCTCGAGATATCGTATCTCAAAATTGACGTAGTTAGGTTCAAATACGGCCTGGACCAGAAGAAAAATTTCGGTATAGCCAAATTTAATGATGAATTCGTATGTAACTCGACGAGACAAATGGAAAATAAAGAATAAAGTTTTTTGTTATCTCACTTAATTCTCGAGATATTGTAACTCAAAAGTGAGGAGGTTAGGGTGAGATCCGGCCTGGACCAGAATTTTTTTTTCACCAAAACCACGATATCTACACGGTGGAAATGCACCATAGGTGTTTTATTTTATTAATAGTGATTGTTGCTAGGTTAAAATACGGCCTGGACCAGAAGAAAAAACACCAAAAGCAGAAGGAATTATACCTATGACTGATTTTTAACATGCTATATCTCGAAAACCAAGCGAGATATCAAAAAAATTTATTCTTTATTTTCGATTTTTTTCGTCGAATTCTACAAGAATTCATCATCAGATTTTGGCGCCACGGTAATGATAGAACTGCCAAGCATTGATTTTTGAGCGGCAATATTAGCCGAGGTTGTGGTTAGGTTGAACTGCCGCCTAGATCAGAATACCAATTTACACTTGTTGTTTAATTTAATTTTGCAGCACAAGCACGATAAGTTTAGATTCGTTAGTAATTTATGCTGCTTTCATGAGCGCTCGTGTGGATGAAAGTAGTTCCATATTTATCATGTTCAGTGCGGCCTGGACCAGGATTAAAAGTAATATTACAATTTATAGCCTAAGAGAATAGGATTTCTACTTTTTATTTTTATTTTAGTGGTGTCATTTTACTTTCATAATTTATTCAGTCGTATGTTACACCCTGTGCACCCCCGTTTTCCGTTCCTCACCTCATCGCCCCATCCCTTTCTACTTCTCCGAGAGGACCGATGTGTCAGACAAGTGAGTGGCATGTGGGGGTAAGAGACCAGACTGACCTTGAGCCGTCTATGTTAACTGAACGGGCTACGATAATCTTCCGTTTTTAATGAGAATTCAGTGACGTTGTTTAGTTTATTATTATTTTTTTCACGTTAACCTCAATTTGAGATTGACTTCAACGTATTTTACAGAATAGCTAGTATCTTTTTTAATTATCTATGACGTCGATTTCTGGTGGTGGTGATGATGGTGGTGGGGAGGGGGAGGGGGGAGTTCTACGATAATCGTAGCTCCGCAATTTGATGATGGATTCTTATGTAACTCGAGGAGACAAATTGAAAGTAAAGAATAATTTTTTTTGATATCTCGCTTAGTCCTCGAGATATTATACCTGGATACTAGGAAGAAAATAAAATACCTATACTGCATTTCCACCGTGAAGATATAGTGGTTTCGGTGAATTTTTTTTCCTGGTCCTGACCGGATCTCACCCTAAACTCCTCAATTTTGAAATATAATATCTCGAGAATTAAGCGAGATATCAACTCAATTATTTATCCTTTATTTCGATTTGTCTCGTCGAGTTACATACGAATTCATCATCAAATTTTGCTATGGCGAAATTTTTCTTCTGGTCCAGGCCGCATTTCAACATAACCACGTAAATTTTGAGGTACATTAGCGCCACGGTTATCGTAGAATCCCCCGTTTTCTATACAAAACATTAGCTGGGGATTCTACGATATCCGAACCACAGAAATTAGATGAATTAATGGTCGAGTCGTGTAGGCCTATATCCTGACAAGAAATATCAAAAGTAAAGAATACATTTTTTTGGTATCTCACTTAGTTCTCGAGGTATCGTATGTCAAAATAGAGGTGATTAGGTTAAAAACGGCCTGGAAAAATTTCGCCAACGCCATATTTGATGATGAATTAATCTGTAACTCGACGAGACAAATTTAATTTTTGATACCTCTCTTAGTTCTCGAAAATTGAGGTGGTTAGGTTGACTTGCTGCCTGGACCAGAAAAAAATTTCGCCAACGCCACATTTGATGGTGAATTATTCTGTAGCTCAACGAGGCAAATCGATAGTAAAGAATACCATTTTTATTATACCTTAATCCAAAAGATTCACATCTCAAAACTGAAGTAGTAGGCTGACATTCTGCCTGGACCAAAAAAAATTCGCCGAAGTCACTAGGAACTACACGGCGAATAAGCGCAATAGGCGTTTAGTTTTCTTCCTAGCTGTGGTTGTTAGGTTGAAATACGGCCTGGATCAGAGGAAAACGTCATAAAACCCACAAGGAACTATGCCTATAATGATATCTCGAGTACTAAGTGAGATATATAAAAAAAAACTTTTTCTTTCAATTAATTTCGTCGAGATATATAAGAATCAACCATTAAATTCATCAAATTTTGTTAGCTCGCATATCGTAGTATTGCTCATTAGCTCTAGTGTTTATCGGATACCTCGAATTGACAACAGAAGTTCTTACTTTGAGACATTGGCTATCCTTCTTACCATGATCAATTACAAAAAGAAAACATAATAACTTGTGCTGACTTCAACCTGAATTAAAATGTAAGAGGAACAAATGCATGTTACTAGATTTGGCCTACATATTCATCTAAACGACGTCATTACACGTCTAGGGAATGTATTGATATTGTTGTTCTAGAATCCTCAGTTATCCACACTATCGTATCTGACCATTATGCTATTCTTTCAAATGCCTTTTGAACTTAGATAAAAGTTCTAAGCAGATTAGGTCAATCAATAAACATCAGCATAGACAAATTGATAATAACCACCACAGCAGATTTTTCGGTTGTTTAAAGGATACAAATTGGCCGTACATTCATAGTCCAACATACTGTACATATATTTGTCAGGAGTATTAACAATTACTGCGAGCGCGGGCGTTCTGAAATCAGTGAAAAGTGAGTTAACTTTCGCGTGTCTGACAGTTCGCTAGCTAAAGAACGAAAATCATGTCATCTTACAACAACTGAAGTTGTTTGGGATTTCTCTACACATGATCCTTACAATACAATACATTCATTTTCCATAGATCCCAATATAAGAGACTAGCCCTGTGGAATGTTTGTGGATTGTTTGCAGATTACATAATGCTGTATAAAAGAATCAAAATGATAGAGGATTGTAAACAGTTGCAGGGTGATCTGGAAAGGATATCTAATTGGGTTGGTAAACATGGAATAAAGATAAATGCAAAGAAGAGTCAGCTTATTAGATACACAAATAAAAAACAAAAGGTTAATTATGAATATAAGGTGGGGAAAGAATTGCTTGCTGACGACTTGAAATGCAAATATCTTGGAATTACTTTTGATAACAAACTTAACTGGGCAGGACACATAGGACACGTGGTAGGAAAAGGTTTCAAAGTTCTGCACTTGTTGGAGAGAGTTATGAGGGGATGTACGAGAGAAGTCAAGGTATTGGGTTACAAAACTTTGGTCAGACCATTGCTCGAATATGGTAGTGTAGTATGGGACCCTCATTTTACGTATCAAATACAGGAGTTGGAGAGGGTGCAAAGAAGGGCTGCTAGATTTGTTTCTGGAAATTATCGCAGAATGCAATCAGTGACAGATATGATAAAGGAGCTGGAATGGGATTCATTGCAAGACAGGAGGAGGATGAGGAGGGTCATGGGAGTGTACAGGGCATATACTGGTGATGAGGAATGGAAAGATATTGCAATAGGTATGAAAAGTAGTGCATGGAAGAGAAAAGATGACCATGACCACAAGCTGGCACTCGATTTCAGGCACAAGGGTGTGGGAAGATTCTCTTTTTAGGTAAGGGTGTCAGGGATTGGAATGAGTTACCAAGAGAAATGATGAATAATTTGCCGAAAACTTTGAAAGAATTTAAAGATAAAATTTGTAGAGGGCAAATGTAGGTGGGTGCAGGATAGGGGGAAGATGGGTGTGTAGGGAAATTGCCACCGGAGCCTGTGCTCCATTGCAATTAAATTAAATTAAATGTAGAAATTTGTCAGTTTACATTTAAACAATTGCATAACAAAATAATACTTACTCCAGAAGATGTACAGCCATAGAATACATGATACATTAATTACGTCAACTACATTTACATTAACTACTGGCAATTATTTTGTGGATAACTTAGAAAAAAATTGTTCTACAGAGTAAAAGGAGTTGTCAACTAAAAATTCTTTTAATTTTTTCCTGAGTTTAATCTAATCATCTGCTAGACATTTAAGATATGTTGGGAGCTTGTTGAAGATATGTATCCCCGAATATCGGACGCCTTGTTGAACAAATGACAATGACTTGTAATCCTTGTTAAGTTCATTTTTACTTCTAGGTGCCATAATTGTGTATTTTACTACTTGCCATACCAAAACGCAACTGTTTGAACCTGGCGATGCTTCAGATCTACTGTTCAGAATGCCACCAAGACTTACGTCATCATTACACGCACAAAAATTTAGTATAGTAAAAGGTAACTGGAAAATACTAGGCGATTGTCCTTTGTGCCACTTCGATTTTTAGTACTTTGAACTATATTAGTCACTGTGAGTGTAGAAGCCGGAACGCTAGGATAACACAGAAAACAAACTTTTGTGAAACTTGTGTTTACCGAAGTTTCATTTCTTTCCCGTCTCGAAACACGTACGTTATCATAACATGGCTTAACTCCTGAATACCAATTTCATCAATAGAATCTTACGTCCTGTGAACAGATGACATTTAAAACAAGATTCGAGTAATGTTTTAACTCGCGAAATCGAGAATTAACCAAGCTTTGTTCTATTGTTTATCTCTTGTGTCAGCAGCCGACACATTACATCAAAACAATATAGTTATGAAGACCACTCTCTCTTGTTAGCATTTTTACACAATCTGCTTTTATGACAACTGTCCTGACGCAGACTATGTCACTTGTGTGGAAGAAGAACTTACGTGTTAGTGTCTGTGGTCTGTTTTTCGAATGATGTGTATTTTTGTTTTGGAATGTATAATTAACGAGGAAGGAGGCGGATTCAGGCTCAGAATTTGTATTGATGGTGAATGAAACTTCCTGAACGCTTCTGTTTAACGTATTTCACGATAATTAACCAAATGTACCTTTAACATTTTCAAATATAAAAACGTAATGAAAGTCTGCAATTTTTATAAAAATATTAGTCGGCGCTGTGTCCTAGTATTAACTGCCGGTGTTTCGGCCATCTTGCAGGGCGAAACTATACTTATACTATGTTGTTTATGCTCCAATAACGGTCAGGAGCGTGCAGCTGTCACGTGATCGCGGCATCAGTTTTCCCCTCCGCAATAAGGGAGCGTCCATAAACCACGTAGCTCCATTTTGGCCTCCCGTTTAACCCCCCTTCCCCCCCCCCACGTAGCCGACATGGCTTTTGCCTCTACCCCCTTTCCCCCACGTAGCACATCTTTTTTTCCTATTGATTCCAAAAGATATTTTGTACTGTTTCCCCTTGTCAGACTGTACGGAGATAGTTCCCTGTTGTGTGTTCTTTACCTTATTTTAACTGTGACATCATCATCCTCGACAGTTTCCAGCCTCTGGCCTGGTCTGCTTCATGCACAAGCCTCTCCACTTCCTTCTTTCATCCCACCACCTCTCTGTCACCACTTTGTTCCAGTCCTCTCCTCTCTTCCGTACACACTCCTCTACTCCTTTCAGCCACAGCCACCCATCTCTTGGTCTTCCTCTGGGTCGTTTACCATGCATCCTGATTTCGTCGATTTTTCTTGGAATTCTCTGAAACTCCATTCTCTTTACATGTCAATACCATCTTAGTCTGGTCCTCTCTACCCTTTCCTGTAGGG
>JARYHS010013630.1:17619411-17782497 GCA_031002005.1 Vandiemenella viatica
TCAGCTGGTGTTGAAGGATTGTGAATAATCGCGGAAATTTGATCATTAAAAATTTTGAAACATGCTCTAATAAAATTGCCTGGATCTTTAAAATTTTCAGTATTTACAACAGTGATGTGAAGTAACCTATTCCCGTAAGCACTTGCCCTGATAGTTGGCTTCAAGCGCGTAGCATCTGGCTTACCTGTTTTTTCCCCACCATCATTATTGGTTGCTGGTGTATTGGGCAACCACTGGGACGATGGTTCGTCTGCAGCCCAGAGTGCCTCTACTGGCGATATAGTGGCTAATAGATCGTTTGGATCTTCCCACGCACTGGTGCTGGGATGGGATATGTCCACGCTGGTGCTGGGTTGGTTTATGTCCACTATTGGAATACCCCATAGTTCTTCCATGTCTGGTGGCGACATATAAACATCTGAAAAGAGACACAAAAAATTAGATTCATAGTTACAAGTATTGGGAAACAAAGCAGTCTATAAAATGAACACATTACCTGACATTTTAATGCCTTTTGATGGTCCGTCATCATGGGTTGCCTTCCGTTTGTGTGTAGGTTGCACACTGGTAAGGCCAACAGTATTCACATCATCTGCAACATAATAAATAATGTCTGTCATATATGCGTTAAGTATTAACATGAAAAATAATTTAAGTACCAAACGATTGCCAGTAGGAAAACAATTCATGAGTTCTAATCACATGCATAGCACCTCCACTCACATCTACAACAAAATAAATAACATCAGTCACACATGCACTAAGTATTCACACGAAAAATTATTTAAAGTATTAAACACTTGCCAGTAGTAAAACAGTATGGTTCGTCTGCAGCCCAGAGTGCCTCTACTGGAGATATAGTGGCTAATAGATCGTTTGGATCTTCCCACGCACTGGTGCTGGGGTGGGATATGTCCACTGCTGGAATACTCCTCGCACTGGTGCTGGGTTGGTTTATGTCCACTATTGGAATACCCCATAGTTCTTCCATGTCTGGTGGCGACATATAAACATCTGAAAAGAGACACAAAAAATTAGATTCATAGTTACAAGTATTGGGAAACAAAGCAGTCTATAAAATGAACACATTACCTGACATTTTAATGCTTTTTGATGGTCCGTCATCATGGGTTGCCTTCCGTTTGTGTGTAGGTTGCACACTGGTAAGGCCAACAGTATTCACATCATCTGCAACATAATAAATAATGTCTGTCATATATGCACTAAGTATTCACATAAAAAATAATTTAAGTACCAAACGATTGCCAGTAGCAAAACAATTCATGAGTGGTAATCACAGGCAAAGCACATTCACTCACATCTACAACATAATAAATAATGTCAAGCATATGCTTTAAGCATTCACATAAAAAAGTTATTTAAAGTATTAGCTACTCACTGGTACGACCAACAGCATTCATTTCATCTGCAACAAAATAAATAATACCAGTCATACATGCACTAAGTATTCACACGAAAAATAATTTACAATGTTAATCACTTACCGCCTGCAAGATTGTACCGCACCTCAAGGTTGTCCATTGTTACCGATCGTGAGTCTACAAATTCATCACTGATTAGCTGAGAGATGCCGGGAAGACCTGTAAAATAAAATTAAAATCAAACTTACTTATTTATAATAATAATTATAATAATACTTAATAACAGAAAATTAACTCACCATTTGCCAAATACTGTTCGATGTCTTCAGCAGTCAGTACTCGATCCATGATGTTCACTCTGTAAGATACTGGTGATCAATGAGGCTGAGAAGAAGTTTGGCGCAGAATTTATACTCTGTCACGAACGGTAAATTGTGCCGTCGAAAGTAGGTCCCAGTCCACGCACACTCCAGGAATACTGCCTAACGGGAACCAACGCGTCACCCGGAAATAGCGCTGCGCTAGGAAACTACGCACGCCACGAATAGCGGCTAACGGGACCCGACGCGTCATCTGTTGCGCGCGCTGTCACCCACGCCGAGTTACAGTACGCACTCCAGGAATAGCGTATAACGGTACCCGACGCGTCATCTGTGGCGCGCGCTGGGAATAGCAACAACCGTTGTCGCCTGCGGGGGTATGCGCCCGACTAAGCTCCACAGAATACTCAGATAAATTCAGGTTACCGCTGTACAGAGGCTGTGACGTCACGCGAGCCATGGAATGTCTGCGCAGATTGAGGTTTGTGCTTCCATCTGGGCGGGCGGTCAAGGAACTATCGTTTGCGCAAACGCGGCCGGTGCTGCCCCCCTAGCGGCCACCAAATGAACTAACGACCGACGAGTGGAGTCTCTTCCGGACGTCACGCGGACGAGTGGAGTCTCTTCCGGGGCCGGCTTAAGATCTTTTGCACCAGCTCCGCCTTAATACATCTACTCATCTGGTTCAGTGACTTAGTCGATACCTCAACCCCAGTATACGACTACGCCCTGACAAATGGCTTTATGAAAAATATTATTGTTTCTATGACTATATTAGAAAATTGAGGGGAAGGGAAGGTATTCAGACTATTGTAAGTAAGAACGGAGTTGAAGTGACTGAGGATTTTAAAATTGCAGAGATACTGAGTAACTTGTTTAGTGGGACAACTAGGGACTATCATCCTGTGATGGGAGGGAATGAATCAGATGAAATTCTCCCTAAAAGTAGAAATGAGGAAACTAAAAAATTTGAAACAGATTCTCATGAAATTATGAAGGAATCCTGATAGGTAAAAAAAAAAAAAAAAAAAAAAAGGATTCGAATAGAGCGATAGTAGTACCGGTTCATAAACGAAGGGTTTTAAATAGGGTTGAAAATTACAGGCCAATTAGTTTGACATCAGTGATAGGCAAAATGATGGAGATATTGATATGCAACTATATCAGAAATGTCTGTGTGAAAAAAAAAACTGGTTTGCTGATTGACAACATGGATTTAGGCAAAGATATTCATGTGAATCTCACATGGTGGGCTATATGCAAGATATTTCAGATGAATTAGACAGAGGAGACCAAGTTGATAGTGTGGCACTAGATCATCTAAGGCATTTGACAGAGTGATCCATAAAATGGTTTTAAATAAACAGAAATCTATTGGAATTGGATGAAAAACTTATTTGCTAGAAATTCTTAAAAGCCAGAAAGCAAAGTGTTAGAGTACGAAATACATTATCAAAAGAGGTGGAAGTACATATGGGAGTGCCACAGGGTAGTGTATTGGGACTGTTGTTGTTCACTATTCTAATGAATGACTGTGTTGATGGGTTACGGTAAGAATTTGTGGATTTTTGCAGATGATATAATGGTATACAATAGGATCAAAACAGGTGAAGACTGTGAACAGCTTCAGAGTGACCTGGATAGAATATTTAAATGGGTAGGTCAGCATGGAATGAAGATAAATGCCAAGAAGGGTCAGATTATTAGGTACACAAATAAAAAACTAAAGATAAATTATGATTACAAGGTGGGGTCAGAATTGCTTGTTGAAAGCTTGAAGTGCAAATATCCTGTCATAAAATTTGATAAAAAAAACTCAACTGGTCAGAGTACATTGGGCAGGTGGTAGGAAAATGTTACAAAATCCTTCATTAATTGGAGAGGGCGATGGAGAGGGTGTATGAGGGAAGTTAGGGAATTGGGTTACAAACTTTGGTCAGACCATTGGTTTAATATGGTGGTGTAGTATGGGACCCACATTTTGGCTATCAAATACAGGAGTAGGATGGTGTGCAATGATGAGCAGCTAGATTTGTTTTTGCAAATTATCGCAGGACCCAGTCAGTTATTGATATGATAAAGGAATTGGATGGGAAGTCATTGGAGGAAAGGAGGAGGGTGAAGAGAGTGCTGGGAATTAACAGGGCATATCTTGGTGATGGGGCTTAGAGGGATATTGATCAAAGAATTAGGAACAGTGCATGGAAGGAAAAGGAGACCATGACCACAAGCTTGCACTTGATTTCATGCATAAGGGAATGGGAAAATTTTCTTTTGTTGGTAAGGGTTACAGGGATTGGAACAAATTACCAACTGAACTGATGAATAATTTACCAAAAATGCTTAAGGAATTTAAAATTAAAATTTGTAAGTTGAAAAAGTAAATGGAGGAGGAATTTAAAACCCCAATTGTAAAAGAAAATTTTAAAAGAAATAATATAAAAAAGAGGTAATTAGATGACTAGGGGAATTGTCACAGGAGCATTAGCTCCATCGCAATTAAAATAAATAATAAGCTCAAGGAATACAAGAATTGTCTAGACTTGGTAACATTGAAAAAGTAATTCCTAAAGCTAACAATATATTGTTTATAGGTGAAATTTTTTCAGCCTCAATTTATTTATTTTATTTGTTTGTAAATTTTTTTTGATAATACTATTTACAAACTTTTTTATCTTTGCAGCTACTACTTCAATGTGTTTAAGTTGGATGATTATGAGAAAGCCCGCCATGCTATCTACATGTTCAAAGACTTATTTGGGTTGACATCTTTCGATACTGAAAGCCTCATACGATTCACCCTTACAGTGCGAAAAAATTATAGGCGTGTGCCTTACCACAACTGGACACATGGATTTTCGGTTGCCAATTCAATGTATTCCATCCTGAAGCATTCTAAGGCTGCGTTCAAGACAAATGAGGTAACTGTGGTGTTTTTCCTCTGACTTTATTTCTTCTTGTGAGATATAAGAAAATATTGAAACATTGTATCACATTAATTAGACAAAATTTATAAGTATGCCTGAATTTATATGGAAGGGCACAGGCTTCAGGAAAGAGATTCAAAAGAAGAGTAAGATGATTAAAAACAATTTCTCAGCTTTCTCAGTTTGAACGAGCAGTTCCTAACCAATGCTACTGAAATATTCTTTGACACATATCTAATCAACTTTCTTGAAAATGAATTATTAATGAAATGTCTTGGTTTATTCACTGCATATTATACTGGGTTTTGAGTCCCTGCTCTGTATCTCATGCCTAATTGTTCTAAAAACTAAAACTATTTGTTGCACAAATGCATACATGAGGCTGAAGATTTTGTACTTATTTATTGCTGACATAGTTACAATGTTTGCTGACCCATCAGAACTAAAATCTTGATGAAGATTGGGCACCTGAAGAATATATGGTCAGCACCTGACAATACTCGCAGTGCAGTCGTCTGCCATTGGAAGAGGAAATGGAGGGGCAAAACTTCATTAAATAGTATTTTTAGTGTACTTATATATTGTGATTTTTCTAATTTGGATATATGAATTGTGATATATAAATGGATATTTAGCAAAGAATTAGGAGCAACTCATGAAAGTGCGCTTCATTCAAATCTAGCAGGTTTTGATGAGATCTGTTAACACCATTTGTTGGAAAATGAGAGAGAGAGAGAAATACTTTTGTTGTTGGCTCACACACTTTCCAAATGGTGCTGCCATTGTTGGAAGCATTCCAAGAAAGTCTCTTTCAGAATTGAATTTAGGTCTGCTGTTATTAAGGCCATATATGAAAATGTCAGAAATTGCTTTCAATTGCCAGAAGTTGCAGGGGCCCAGTGCCAATTTACTGTTGACCACAACTCTTGCACCACACATCATCATGTAGGTGATGCAGCACTTCCCTGCATTACTCTTTGGTGACAGTTTGACCCCACGGTATTTGCTCATAGTATACCTCACTACATGGGTCAAAGAAAGCAGTCAACATCACTTTGATATTGCTGCACACTTGGCAGGCCTTCTTTGGTCTTGGTGACATGGAATGCTTCCACTGTGACAACTGGGATTTTGTTTCTGGGTCATACCCATACACCCAGGACTCATCACTACTGATTATGGTGTTCATGAAGCCAGACTCATGGTTTGTGAAGTCTAGCATGTTCTTTGAGACTTCAAGAAGTTGCTTTTGTGTCACCATCAACAGCTTCAGCATGAATTTTGTGGACACTCTCTTCCCGGCCATATTTTCGGTCACAATGGAATGTGCTGAAAGAGTGCTGATTCCCACCTTCTTCACAATTTCTCATATAGTCACATGACAGTCCCGCATCACCAAAGCACCCACTTTGGCAGTGACCTAGTCATTTCAGCATGTTGATGGCCGACTGGAGAGTGGCTTGCTCTCCACTGATGTACAGCCATCTTTAAACCAGTTGTACCACTCCTTAATCTGTGTGATGCCCATAGCATCATCACTGAAAGCCACTTGAATATTCTGAATGGTTTCCACCTGGCAAAATTTGATGGAGTAGTGCAGCTCCAGTTGATCTGTCTTTTACCTGGCAATTAAAAACTGACAAGAGCACTATACACAACCTCACTCAAATGCTGCTTGCCAGCAACTGATGCTATCGACAGGCAGGAATAAATTCACACATGCACACAAAGGTTCAAGGTCAACTCATGAAAGTGCGCTTCATTCAAATCTAGCAGGTTTTGATGAGATCTGTTAACACCATTTGTTGGAAAATGAGAGAGAGAGAGAAAAATACTTTTGTTGTTGGCTCACCAAGTAACTCATACTACATTAATGATGATTATTTACACATCAAAGAAAAAATAGCTGACAGTCACTCTAATATAATTATGCCTCTGTTGTATCCACCTTAACCTAACCCATTAAACCTACAATGTATGGAGGACCTACAGCTTAACATGGAATCTGAACCACAGCACTGCTCTGGTATACTTCAGATTACACAGTAAGCGGTGCCAGAAGTGAAGGTCAGGTTAAAGAACTAAGAAAAGGTTGGTAAGAAGAGAACCTAACAGAGTTAAAAGACAGCAGGGTAGTCGGGAATATTTAAAACAATTAAATAAGGACCTAATAATAGCTATGGAGGTGGCTAAATATGGGTTTATGAAGAGTACTGTCAGGGGGACCATTGACTGATTCATTTAGAAATTTCTATAACTATGTTAGAAAACTGAGACACTTTTAGATAAGGATGGAGAAGAAGTTACGGAGGATTTGAAAAAGGCAGAGATTTTAAGTGACTGGTTTAGTGAAAGCATTAGGGATAATGAATCAGAAACGGGAGGGTGTAATTCGGAGGACGAGCTTAATGACACAATTAGAAATGAAGACAGTAAAAAATTTGAAATTCATCTTGAGGAAATCATGAAGGAAATAAGAAAGCTGAAAAAACATAAAGGGGCTGGTGTAGATGATATTACTAAAGATATCTCAAAGATAGCCGGATGTGACATTGTACCTTATCTTGAAATATTATTTAAATTGAGTCTGGATACTTGCTGCTTACCACAGGACTGGAAAAGTAGAATAGTAGTACCGGTACATAAAGGAGGGGTGATTACTAGGGTTGAGAATTACAGGCCAATCAGTTTGATATCAGTGGTAGGTAAATTAATGGAAAGATTGATATGCAACCACATCAGAAATATATGCGAGGAACGTAAGTGGTTTTCAAGCAGGCAATATGGGTTCAGGCATGGATATTCGTGCGAATCTCAGTTGGTGGGATATATGCAAGATATTTCAGATGAAATGGACAAGGGAGGCCAAGTTGATAGTGTGGCACCAGATCATCTAAGGCACTAGGTCTGTCAAAGGCGTTTGACAGAGTGAGCCATAAAATGGTAGTAAATAAGGTAAAAACAATTGGAGTGGATGAGAAAGTGATTTGCTGGGTATAAGAATTTTTAAAAGGTACAGAAAGTTAGGGTAGGAAATGTAGTATCAAAAGAAGTGGAAGTAAAAATGGGAGTTCCGCAGGGTAGCTTATTGGGACCATTGCTATTCATTATTCTAATGAATAATTGTGTTGATTGTTTACTATCTGAAATTAGATTGTTTGCAGATGACATAATGCTATATAAAAGAATTAAAATGATAGAGAATTGTAAACAGTTGCAGGGTGATCTGGACAGGATATCTAGTTGGGTTGGTAAACATGGGATGAAGATAAATGCTAAGAAGAGTCAGCTTATTAGACACACAAAAAAGGTTAATTATGAATATAAGAATATCTTGCTGAAGACTTGAAATGTAAATAACTTGGCATTACATTTGATAACAAGCTTAACTGGGCAGGACACATTGGACAGGTGGTAGGAAAAAGTTTCAAAATTCTGCACTTGTTGGAAAGAGTGATGAGGGGATATACAAGAGAGTAAAGGAATTGGGTTACAAAACTTTGGTGAGACCATTGCTCGAATATGGTAGTGTAGTATGGGACCCACATTTTGAGTATCAAATACAGAAGTTGGAGAAGGTGCAAAGAAGGGCTGCTAGATTTGCCATCTGGAAATTATTGCAGAATGCAATCAGTGACAGATATGATAAAGGAGCTGGAATGGGATTCATTGCAAGACAGGAGGAGGATGAGGAGGGTAATGGGAGTGTACAGGGCGTATACTGGCGATGAGGCATTGAAAGATATTGGAGTAGGTATGAAAAGTAGTTCATGGAAGGGAAAAGATGACCATGACCACAAGCTGGCACTCGATTTCAGGCACAAGGGTGTGGGAAGATTTTCTTTTTTAGGTAAGGGTGTCAGGGATTGGAATGAGTTACCAAGGGGAATCATGAATAATCTACCGAAAAAGTTAAAAGAATTTAAAGTTAAAATTTTGTAGAGGGCAAATGTAGGTGGGTGCAGGATAGGGAGAAGATGGGGGTATAGGGAGGGGGGATGGGGGTATTGCAATTAAGTTAAATAAAATAAAAGTACCATAGAAGTAAATTAGCCATAAGCCATTACCCTCTAGGTAAGGTGTTTGTGAATGAACATTCTATTATGCTCTGAAAACGACTGGGGAAATTTTGACGACACTTGGTGTACTTTTTTCTCATTTGACAAATATGAATACTGAAAATGTAAATCAACCATGACCTTCTGGACTGTGTTAGATTAATTAATGTTTTGTTATGTTCTGCATATGGCTGTGCCAATTTTGATAAAACCTGCTTCAGAAATTCTTTACATGTAAATCAACCCCCATCTATCCCCTTTTGGGTAGAGTGAATCAATATTTTATTACATTCCAGAAACAACTTGATTAATTTTGATGAAAATTGTTACATTTGTTCCTGATTATGACTGAAAATACTGTATTGATACTCCATTGATAAAGAAATGAATAAAAAAACAGTAAACGTTTCTTACTACAGTTAGAAAAATTAAGGTCACAAACACAGAACAGATACACAACAGTACTCATCACTTACCACCAATGAAGACAGGGTGGCAAGTAAAAATCATAAACACCTGAACACTTAAAAAATATTCCTACCCATTTCATATTCTTTAAATGACATTGCTTCCTATTTGCAGAGTGTTGCCTTGTACATTGCCTCCTTGTGTCATGACTTGGACCATCGTGGAAAAAACAACAAGTTCATGTTAGACACAGAATCACCGTTGGCTGCCATTTATAGCACATCTACAATGGAGCATCATCATTTTAACCAGACTGTTACCATCCTGCAACAAGTAAGAACTTCACATTATTGTAATAATTATTATTGACTCTCTTGTTAAGAAGCTTGTTACTACAAAGAAAAAATCGTTAGGCGCCAAGAAAACTACTGGAAGTATATCATCAAACATTTCAGCATCAGTGTTATGTTCTCTTTAATATTAAACACAAATATATGAATTTAAGAATTCTATAACTACAATTAAAAACTGTGCTGTAACTCTTATAATTAAATAACACAGTGCATAGGAAGCAGAACACAGCTTGTAACCATATATATTTATTCTGTGAATCATAGTAAAACTGAATATATAGTGAATTTCAAATGTCTGGTATTTATTAGCATTTATCAGAATGAAGAATAATTCAACTAGGTTTCCTACACTTACCATGAAGTGAAAATATATTGCAGGCATGATGTTCTTCCAGTCCAATCTACCAATAAATTTGTGATAACAATACAGCCTCAAAGAATTTGATAACAATATACTGTTTCTACAGAAGTCTGAAACTAAGGTTGATCCCAAGAAGTCTGCACAGTGTTTATCAAGGCAATGTTCCTTCAATAATCAAAAAACATTTGTAATCACTGTTACATCTTATGATTATGCATGGGAATGTGGATAACAGAACAAAACTCTCATTCTTCATATGAGACCACACATTTTTCTGAAATAAACATCTTCCCCTTCATTAACAATGAACAAATAATAATTGAGGAACACAAAGAAATAACTGCAGAGTCTGATGACCTATTTACCAAAGTATCAATATTGGAGGATTTGTTTCTTGTTAATGAACATATTTTGTACATGCAACTAAAGTTATTTTCATTTCAAAATTACATAAGTGTAAACAATTTAAACATGTTAAACAGATACAATATATTTTCATTAAGTGCTTCAAAACTTATTGGATATTCAAATGTAACTGCTTTAACAGGAATAACATACAGATAAGTGTTTGTTGTTGTTGGTTGATTTTTTTTTAAAAAAAAGGATAACAAATCAATGCATTTTATTGTGTTTTATAAGCATTTAGTATAATAAAATAATCCATCAGAAGTATCAAACTAAATGCTCATGTGTAAAATATCAAAGAAGAAAAAATGGGTAATGTTATTAAAATAGGAGTGGATGGAAAAAACTTTAATATAAACAATTAATTTTTATTTATTTACTTAATTCTACATTTCACAAAAATCATGGAAACTGAAAAAGTTTTTTTCCAAGTATCACCAAAAAAATTTAAAAATTTTCATGAATAGTTTGGTAAATGACCAACACCTTTCTTGATTTGTTGTACTTTTATTTCCACAGAAAGGGCACAACATCTTTAGCAAGCTCTCAAGCAGTGATTACAAGCAAGTTCTTAGCCTCATGAAGCATTGCATTCTTGCTACAGATCTTGCAGCATTCTTTCCAAACAGAACTAGACTTTCACAAATAGTAGCTGATCAGACATTTTCATGGTCCAACATGGAGCATAGGTATGTTTCAGGAAATCAGAAAATTACACATTAATTTTAAAAATTTCAAGAACCTGAGGGAAAAACAATGCTGATATTATTCTCTATGTTTTACAGTAGGATAGTAGGATACTGGTACCTAAATCATTGTCACATCAATTATAACAGATAACTTTGTCAAATCCTAGTAACTATATGAACATGCTTCTTTTTTTCAACAAGCAACACCATATTTTAAGAAAGGAACTTTTTAGAATTCGGCCATTAAAGAGCAAAAATGTCAATATCTCTAAAAAGCTTTTTTTTTTTTTGTCTTATGAGTGATTTATCTCCCTGGATACCTATCTGAAATCGTTTATTGGGGTATCATTTTTAAGATTAAGATCTCTGCTTTAGTGACATCATATATTAGGAAAGAATTTTTTTGAAATTCAACCCTTAAAGGGAAAAAGTATCAATGGTTCTACAGCACATTTTTTGTCACGAGCCATTTATCTCCCTTGAAATCTAACTGAAATAGATAAGTGAGGTATCATATTAAAGATTAAGGTCTCCGCCGTGGTAACATTATATTTTAAGAGAGGAATTTTTCGTAATTCGACCCTTAAAAGACAAAAACATCAATATTTCTATAATGTGTTTTGTTTGTCTCGAGCTATTTATCTCCCTGGATATCTAACCGAAATTGATAAATGAAGTATGATTATGAAGAGTAATGTCTCAGCTTTGGTGACATTGTATATTAAGAAAGATTTTTTTTAAATTCGATCCTTAAAGGGAAAAAGTAACAATGGTTCTACAATGCATCTTTGTGGCACGAGCCATTTATCTCCCATGATATCTAACCGATATGGATAAATGAGGTATCATATTAAAGATTAAGGTCTCCACTGTGGTAACATTATATTTTAAGAAAGGAATTTTTCCTAATTATACTATTAAAGGGCAAAAATGTCAATATTTCTAAAATGTGTTTTTTGTGACTCGAGCCATTTATCTCCCTGGATATCCAACCAAAATCGATAAATCAAGTAGATTTTTGAAGAGTAATGTATCAGCTTTGGTACCAAGCATGGCGGTGTAATGGTTAGAGTTCTTGCCTCACATTCGGGAGGATGGCGGTTCGAATCCGCGTCCGGGCATCCAGATTTGAGTTTTCCATGGTTTCCAAAATCACTCCAGGCAAATGCTGGGATGCTTCCTTCAAAAGGCCATGGTCAAATTCCTTCCCATTCCTTGCCCCCATCCTTTCCCGTCTCTAAAGACCTCGCTGTTGAGAGACGTAAAGCAGTTAAAAAAAAAAAAAAAAAAACAGCTTTGGTGACGTCATACATTAAGAAAGAAATTTTTTGGAATTCAACCCTTAAAGGGAAAAAGTATCAATTGTTCTACAGCACATTTTTGTGTCACAAGTTATTTATCTCCATTAATATCTAACCGAAATAGATAAATGTGGTATCGTTCTAAAAATTAAGGTTTCTGCTGTAGTCACATTACATTTTAAGAAAGAAATTTTTTGGAATTGAACCCTCAAATGGCAAAAATAACAGTATTTCTAAAATGAGTTTTTTATGTCTCGAGTCATTTATTTCACTTGATAAATTTACAAAATTGATAAACGAGGTATCATTTTAAAGATTGAGGTCTTTGTAAGGTTTTCGTTTCTGTTACACCATATTTTAAGAAAGAAATTTTTCAAAATTCGATCCTTAGAGAGCAAAAATATTAAGATTTCTACAAAGCATTATTCTGTCATTAGCTATTTATCTCCCTTGATACTTAACCGAAAACAATAAATGAGGTTTTAAATATTAAAGTATCCGCTTTGGCCACATCATTTTTTAAGAAAGAACTTTCTCCAAATTCAACCCTTATGGGGCCAAAATATCATCATTTCTAAAAAAAAAAATTTTATTTTTATTTTTTTTATTATTTTTTTTATTTTAATCCTGCTTGATGCCTACCCATTATCGGTAAATGAGGTATCATTTTAAAGACCAAGGTGGCTGCTTTGATCACACCATATATTATAAAAGTATTTTTTTTAGAATTTCACCCTTAATGGGCAAAAGTATCATTATTATTTCTACAGCGTGTTTTTATATATATTACAAGCCATTTATCTCTTAACTGAAATCGATTACTGGCATATCGTTTTAAACATAAAGGTCTCCAGTTAGGTAAAATCATAAATTAAGAAAGAATTTCAGTCTAGCTTGAGCGTTCGTAGCGACAACTTCCTCGTTCCAGAGAGCAGGCGTGTGAAAGTAAACTTCTTCGTACCGTACTTGACTGGTAGTGTGAAATTTGTGAATCATTCATGTGTGATTAAAACAGTGATTATTATGTGAGGTTTTAATAGTGCGACAGCCAGATGTATGGTGGCCACTACGGCGAGGGGGGCGGAACGCTCCCACCACCAGGACCACCAGACCTCACCGATGGAGCATCAACACTGGCAGCAGTGGGTGAAACTATTACGGAAGCAGTGAGTACTGTAAACAACTATTTGACGGCAGCTGAAGTGGATGTAGTAATGGAAGAAGAGACAAATATAAATCATATAAAACGGCCAGGTGACTTAGGTGTGAATTTGGTAGTGGATAAACGGGTCGCGTTATCTCCAGGTGTCCCTAAAACAGGTCAGCAGCAGAGCTGTAGAACCAGTAAATGATAACAGAGAGGCGGGTAGACCAGAGATGCCCGAACAGATGAACCAAAACAATCAGCAGAGCATAATCTCCAATGATAATAATAAAGACAAAATCAAGTATAGAATGGTGGACATGGGTCCGTATGTAGTAATAATAGAAGGGAAGAGCGGAAATGTAGGATGATTACATCCTATGTCGATTGGAAAATTACTACACCAAAGTATACCAGAAATTGGTGGACAGGTCATGAACATAGTTACTACAGGAAAGAACAGATTAAAAGTAGAAACACTCTCGCCAAGAGCGGCGAACAGTATTGTGACGTGCAGTTCGTCCGCGGCAAGGAACTTGGAGGCATACATACTGTCCCACTTAGTCTGTAAACAAGGCATTATACGCGGAGTGGACACCGAGTTAGAAGTGCAGGAAATACTTGCGGAAATAGTGACACCAGTAAAAGTGATAGCAGCAAGAAGATTAACTAAATCCAGTATCCAAAACAACATCAGAACGGAAGTGAAACTTCAAACATGTGTGTTAACTTTCGATGGACAAGCACTACCTCAGTATGTATATATTCATGGGACGCGGTGTGAGGTATCTCCTTACACCCTAGCTGTATGCATTTGTTATAACTGTTTACATTATGGACACATAGGAAGACAATGCCGCGGAAAGCCCGCTGTGACATGTGTGGTGAAACACACCGTACGGCCCAATGCAACTCGGATGTGGTACGTTGCGCAAATTGTAGCGTCCCTTTTTAACGTGACAAACAAGGCATGCCCGATGTATATAAGACGTAAGCAAGCACATGAACTAGTAGCTAGGAACAATATGTCTATTGAAGAAGCAGAAGACTATCTAAAAAATAGACCATATGCGCGAGCAGTACAGTGGCAGCAGCGCTACCCAGAAGACATTTCAGATGGACTACAGCACCCAAACATATTGCCAGACATCACTAGCCATGGTGACTTCCTGCCACTGTTACCGAACAACACGCTGGGACTGTGCAAGCCACACTGGGAGAAACCAGTGCCAGATGAGCGGTCGCTCCATAAGCAACAAACGGCAGGACAGCAGACGAAGAGATACAATACTACACAAGTGCCGCCGTTAGAACGAAGGCAGGGTGCGCACCGGACCACACAGCCACAGATCATGCCAACATACTCTATGATGTTACCAGCATATGTTTGACCAAGGGGCACACCAGGAACATTCATGGGTAGTAACCCCGCTGTGACATGTGTGGGTGAAACACACCGTACGGCCCAATGCAACTCGGATGTGGTACGTTGCGCAAATTGTAGCGTCCCTTTTTAACGTGACAAACAAGGCATGCCCGATGTATATAAGACGTAAGCAAGCACATGAACTAGTAGCTAGGAACAATATGTCTATTGAAGAAGCAGAAGACTATCTAAAAATAGACCATATGCGCGAGCAGTACAGTGGCAGCAGCGCTACCCAGAAGACATTTCAGATGGACTACAGCACCCAAACATATTGCCAGACATCACTAGCCATGGTGACTTCCTGCCACTGTTACCGAACAACACGCTGGGACTGTGCAAGCCACACTGGGAGAAACCAGTGCCAGATGAGCGGTCGCTCCATAAGCAACAAACGGCAGGACAGCAGACGAAGAGATACAATACTACACAAGTGCCGCCGTTAGAACGAAGGCAGGGTGCGCACCGGAACCACACAGCCACAGATCATGCCAACATACTCTATGATGTACCAGCATATGTTTGACCCAAGGGGCACACCAGGAACATTCATGGGTAGTAACCCTATTGACCACAACGGATAGAAGACTCGGAGAACACAGGAAAAAACATTATAGAGCAACTAGTGGAGTTGATTACTAAGATAGTAGAGAGGACAAAAATAGGAGAACAAACTGGGAGCAAATGACATTAGACAATTATTAGAAAGGAGCATGATATCCCAACCTGTTAATGAAGAACCTGTACAACAATGGAACAAGCAGCTAACAGAATACTACAGTGGAACGCCCGCTCCGTTAGAAGCAATAAGTAGTACCTACTAGAACTACTCCATAGAGCAGATATACAAATAGGTGCTATCTGAGGAACTTGGTTAAAACCTGAGACAACCTTTGAAATAGCAGGATACCATACAGTAAGAGCAGATAGAAATGACGGCTATGGTGGAGCGGCAATCATAATTCGGAAGGATATAAAATACGAAGAGATCAAAATAAGAAATCCTAATGCCGGATTAGATGCATGTGCGGTTGTAATAGGCACAGCAGAATCAAAATTTGCAGTTCTCTCACTATACAGAGCGCCACATACGGTGATATCGAAACACACATTAAGTAACATAGTGAGGCAAGTTCCATCACCGAAATTGGTCTTAGGAGATATACACGCACATCACCAGTTATGGAGATGCCCGCAGACAGACACAGCTGGACAATGTCTCATGAAAATGATCGATGAAGAAAACTTGATTCTTCTGAATGACGGTGCACCCACTCGAATTGGATCACCTAGCCAAACGAGCTCAGCGGTAGATGTGGCAGTGGCGTCGGTAAGTCTAGCACTGGAGGCGAACTGGAAAGTAATACAGGAGTCATTGGGATCGGACCATCTACCAATACTAATATCCTTACCGACAGCAAAAATAACACCAGCTGTGATCCAATCACCCTACAAATGGAATATAGAAAAAGCAGACTGGGGCGCTTACGACAAGTATGTAAGGGAAAATATAGACTCGTATGAGGAATGTGGCGAAGCTAAAGAAGATTATCGTAATCTGATAGCAGCTATAGAAAACGCAGCAATGAAATCAATTCCACACAAGAAAGCAACGTATGTACGACACAAGGCACCTAAGGCATGGTGGGACGTGGGTGCCAGAAAGCAATCTTCTCGCGAAAGGAAGCTTTTAAAAAATACAAAGAAAGGCCAACTCTAGAGAATTATCTATATGTAAAACAGACAGTAGCTAAGGCAAAGAAGATGCTTAAGCAAAAAAAAAGGAGAAACTGGGAAAACTACTGCGCAACATTAAATAAGGATACACCAATTCAAGAAGTGTGGAATACAATTTAAAGACTAAACCAGAAGAAAACGAATGAGAAGTGTGGAGAACCCTTGCTCGAAAATATAGCTGAGGAAATCCTGATAAAAATGGCACCTCCCTCAGCGAACCCGGAACAATTGTGGGACGGAGGGAAGACACAAACCATGAACTGCTGCATCCATTTAGCGTACAAGAAACTTGAAAAAGCATTATGTGTTGGCAAAAGGTACCGCCCCAGGACCAGACAACATCCACTATAGTATGATCAGGAGGCTACCGGCGACAGGAAAAAAGCGATTGCTGAATATACTGAACAAGGTATGGGAGGAGCGAATCGACATCCCAACAATGAAGACGGCAAGAATAGTACCAGTGAAGAAAGCTGGGAAAAAAGATAACGAAGCAGAATCATATCGACCGATCACCCTTCTCTCTTGCATATATAAGGTACTTGAAAGGATGATCAAGCACAGATTGGAATGGTGGGTGGAACACCATAACTGGCTGCCAACCACACAGCTTGGTTTCAGGAGAGGAATGGGAACCACAGAAGTCCTAGTAAACCTGACAACGGACATCCAGATATGCTTTGGAAACAATGAATATCTCCTTGCGTTGTTTACGGACTTGACCAGCGCATATGATAATGTATCATTACCAGTATTGCTAAGAAAAATGATTAAGAGGGGAATACCTGCAACCTTCACACAAAGATTGCAATGTCTACTATCAAACAGACGAATAATCATTAACAACGGAGGGAAGATAATTGGCCCAAGGACAACTAGTCATGGACTACCACAAGGGTCAATCCTCTCCCTTCTATTATTCACATTTACACCATAGACCTACATGAGCGGATGCCACAACATATCCGGCTACTCCAGTACGCGGACGACCTGTGCTTGTACGTGGTAGATCGGGATACTGAACAACTGCATAGCAGAACTTAACCAAACTATATGGAAACTTCAGCACTGGCTAATAAACAATGGCCTACAAATATCCAGTACAAAAAACAGTAGTGTCAGTATACACGAGGCACAGACAGCCCTACGGGACCGAAGTGACGCTAGGACCCTACAAAGTCCCAATAAGAACGGTGGTTAAATACCTGGGCATGACCATAGACAGTAAGTTGGCATGGCGGGAGCAATAAAACATATAGTGAATAAATGTGAAGCAGCTATAAACGTCATAAGAGCAGTCTGTGGTACGTCTTGGGGATCAGATCCTACTGTTACCCTGAACATGTACCGAGCCTTGGTACGCTCTCACCTGGACTACGGATGTATCTGCTATGGATCGGCGAGTAGAAATAATCTAATTAAACTGGATAGGGTACAATACAAAGCCTTGAGGGTATGCATAGGAGCGATGAAGACGACACCAACAAACGTTCTGTTGGTGGAGACATTGGAGGCACCATTAGATTTGCGAAGACGCTACCTAGCAGCAAAATTCATTCTCAAGCAAACACAGTACAACCATACATCAATTACGGAAAACATTAGGAAAATTGCTATAGCCTATCACGCAGAAAGGTATTGGAAACGGAAACAGGCACCTCCTCTGGCAATGGAATACTCCAAAGTCAGAGACCTACAAAAAGAGATATGGGTGTCAGGAAAACCACCCCTCTATGAAAACAGATACAAGCTTTCGCTCGGAGTAGCTAAAATAAAAGACTATTCATGCCAGTATAAAAATGCCATTGATCACATCGTACAAGTACAGGAGTTTCTGCAAGAAACGTCGCCAACGAAAGCCATATACACGGACGGAGCGAAGAACGAAATGGGGACAGGCTGCGCCTTCATAGACCCCAAAACAGGAGACTCCGGTTGCTACATGCTCCATCACCAAGCATCCGTAATGACAGCTGAACTTACAGCAATCCTGGAAGCCTTAAAATATGCGGGAGGAAGTAGGGAAGAAAAGGTTATTATATTAACGGACTCTCGTTCAGCAGTAATGATACTGAAGAACCACATCGCCCAGCGCCACAACAACCAACTAGTTTATGATATAATGGAGGAAGTAGATAAGCTACAAAGCAGGAAGAAAGAAGTAACAATAGTATGGGTCAAAGGCCACTGTGGTATGCGAGGCAACGTAATGGCAGACAACCTAGCCAAGAAGGCTATCACGGACGGAGTAAGATGCCAGCACAAGATACCTGCGTCGGACCACTTGAAGAAATTCAAAGAAGTACTGAGATCTAGATGGGAAGATGAGTGGGCACGCACAGCAGAGTACAAAGGAAGTCATTACAGGGAAATCCACCCGCATATACCTAAAACACACTGGTATAAAAAATGGAGGGTAACTAGAAAATTTTATGTAACAATTATGCGCCTGAAAGCCAACCATGGAGCCTTCAAGAAACACTTACACCGCATCGGAGCCCAAGAGACGCCATACTGTGAGTGTGGAGAGGTGGAGGACACCAACCATCTGGTGTTAGGATGCCCGATGAGAAGAGCAGCAACAGAGAAGCTCCTCAAGAAACTACGCGACCTGGGTTACATGGGCCCAACCAGAGTCACCACACTTCTGGCCACTGAGGCCATAGCATAAAATAATATATGATTTTTTTATAACGATGGGAATCACAATATAGATATGTTTCTGAGATTATGCTGTATATTGTTCTTTCTTTTATTAATTTTAATATGGGACAAGAGAATTGGTTGGTGTAATTAATGTGTACAAATGTATATTTATATGCAAATTTATGGAACAGGTATTGAAAGCCTGTAATCGATGTGCTATACTGTATATTTAAGTTTGTTTAGTATTAGTGCTATATCCGAAAAATATGAAACTTTTATAATGAAATTGTATATGTCGTGTTACAACTTTAACTCTGCCTAGTATTAGAACTATATCTGCAAATCCACAATGTAAAAATGTATACATAGGTTGGCTGTATGGTCAGAAAACCAAATGCCAAAAAAAAAAGTAGAACCGTAATTATGTAGCAAATATTTTTTTTCGTGTGTGTAATAGGTACGCATCAAATTACTCACAACATATTACGAAACAGTTAGGAAAATTTAAATTGTATTTACGACAAACTGTCACTGACTTTAACAGAATACAACCAACCTGAACAAAATGCGCAAAACATATCAACAACTCTGTGATATTTGTTGCTGTGCGAATAAAATGTTTACATTGGAATTGTATAACAAAACGAAAGTGTTTCCATAACTGAAAAAAATATCCGAAAAGCTACTTATTGAATAAAAAATGTTTCTTGACATCTCTGTGATATCTGCTGCTGCACTCTAGGGACTTAGTTCTGATCTTTCTCATACGCGCTACCAATTTAAGCACCAAATTCCGAAAATTCTTTCAATATTTATGATTTTACCTATAAACTGGAGACCTTAATCTGTAAAACGATATGATACTTATCGATTTAGGCTAGGTATCGAAAAAGATAAATGGCTTGTAATAATAATAATAAAAAAAACACGCTGTAGAAATAATATTGATACTTTCGCCCTTTAAGGGTCGAATTCCAAACAAAAAAATCATATATAAAATATGGTATGACCAAAACAGCCACCTTGGTCATTAAAATGATACCTCATTTATCGATTTCGGTTAGTTATCAAGTGAGGTAAAAAAAAAAGTTTTAGAAATGATGATATTTTTACCCCCTAAGGGTTGAATTTGGAGAAAGTTTTTTCTTAAAATATGATGTGACCAAAGCGGATAATTTAATATTTAAAACGATACCTCATTTATTAATTTTGGTTAGGTGTGAAGGAAAATAAATAGCTCCTGACAGAAAAATGCATTGTAGAAATATTAATGCTTTTGCCCTCTAAGGTTGGAATTTTGAAAAGTTTCTTTCTTAAAATGTGGTCTAACGGAACCTAAGACCTTACGAAGACCTCAATCTTTAAAATGATACCTGGTTTATCAATTTTCTTTAATTATCACTGGAGATAAATGACTCGAGACACAAAAAACGCTGTTTAAAAATATTGATATTTATGCCCTTTAAGCAGGGGCGTAGCTACTATGGGGCTAGGTGGTGCAGTGCACCGGGGCCCCTACGCTCTGGGGGCACCCAAGCGCAGTTCAGAGGCCCACGAGCCTTCATGGCAAACTGGCGAACTTTTTTTTTTTTAGCTCTACAGTCGTCTAAGGGGGGCCCTGAGACACAGGAAGCCCATCACTAAGGGCCCCCAACCACTGCTCAGGGTGCCCTAAGCACAACTCAAGGGCCCCATCCTCAGCTCAGGGGGCCCTTACCAGCAACACAAAGCAAAAACAAAAAAAAAAGGTCGCCCCGTCTGGCCTGAGGGCCCAAAATAAATTTTTGCACCGGGGCCCTTGTTGACCTAGCTACGCCACTGCCTTTAAGAGTTCAATTCAGAAAAATTCATTTCTTAAAATGTGATGTTACCACAGCGGAAACCTTAATTTTTAGAATGATAACCCATTTATCTATTTCGGTTAGATATTAATGGAGATAAATGGTTTGTGACACAAAAATGCGTTGTAGAATCATTTACACTTTCTCCCATTAGGGGTGAAATTAAAAAAAAACAACTTTTTTCTTAAAATATGTCACCAAAGCTGAGTCATTACTCTTCATGCTCCAACTTCATTTATCGATTTTAGTTTGATATCCAGGGAGATAAATGGCTTGATAAACAAAAAGCGCATTTTAGAAAAATTGACATTTTTGCCCTTTAAGGGTCGATTTACGAAAAATTCCTTTCTTAAAATATAATGTTACCACTGCGGAGGACTTAGTATTTAATATGATACCTCTTTTATCTATATTGGTTAGATATTAAGTGAGATAAATGCGTCGTGACACAAAAATGAGTTGTACAAAAATTTCTACATTTTCCTTTTAATAGTTGAATTCCAAAAACATTCTTTTTTAAAATATGATGTCACAAAGCTGAGACATTACTCCTCATAATCCTACTTCATTTATCAATTTTGGTTAGTTATCCATAGAGATAAATGCCTCGAGACACAAAAAACGCATTTTAGAAAAATTGACATTTTTGCCCTTTAAGGGTCGAATTACGAAAAATTCCTTTCATAAAATATAATGTTACCACGGCGGAGACCTTAGTCTTTAATATGATACCTCTTTTATGTATATCAGTTAGATATCAAGAGAGATAAATAGCTCGTGACACAAAAATGCGTTGTAGAAAAATTTATACTTTTTCCCTTTAAGGGTTGAATTCCAAAAACATATTTTCTTAAAATATGATGCCAAAGTTGAGACATTACTCCTCATAATCTTACTTGATTTATCGATTTTTGTTAGCTATGCAGGGAGATAAATGGCTCGAGGCACAAAAAACGTATTTTTGAAAAATTGACATTCTTGCCCTTTAAGGGTCGAATTACGAAAAATATAATGTTACCACGGCGGTGACTATATTCTTTAATATGATACCTCTTTAATGTATATCGGGTTAGATGTCAAGGGAGATAAATAGCTCGTGACACAAAAATGCGCTGTAGAAAAATTTATACTTTTTCCCTTTAAGGGTTGAATTCCAGAAACATCTTTTCTTAAAATGTGATGTCACCAAAGCTGAGTAATTACTCTTCATACTCCTACTTCATTTATCGATTTTGGTTATATATCCAGGGAGATAAATGGGTTGAGAAACAAAAAGCGTATTTCAGAAAAATTGCCTTTTTTCCCTTTAAGGGTCGAATTACGAAAAATTCCTTTCTTGAAATATAACGTTAGCATGGCGGAGACCGTAGTCTTTAATATGATACATCATTTATCTGTATCGGTTAGGTATGAAGTGAGATAAATGGCTCATGACACAAAAACGCATTGCAAAAATATTGATCCGTTTGCCCTTTAAGGGTCGAATTCCGAAAACTTTTTGTCTTAGTATATGATGTCACTAAAGCAGAGATCTTAATCTTTAAAATGATACTTCATTAAACAACTTCAGATAGATATTCAGGGATATAAATGACTCGTAATACAGAAAACATCATTTTAGACATTAGGCATTTTTGCCCTTTAAGGGTCGAAGTCCAGAAATTTTTTTTCTTAAAATACGATGCGACCAAAGTGGAGACCATAAACTTTAAAATGACACCTCGTTCATTAATTTCGGTTGAGTATGAAGAAAGATACAAGCTTGTCCCAAAAAAATACCTTATACAGGGTCCGGCAATAAAACCTCCCTCATTTTAATGTGTTGTCACATGAAAACTAAATATGATAGAGAATAATTACTTTTATTTATGAAAAGTACATACTTTGCAATTTTTAATTATTTGGTTTTAAAAATTATATCTGCCCCCCATTGTTGACACATTGACAAAGTCTATCCAGAAAGTTCTCCATATATTTTCGCGTCATTTCTCTTGGAATGGCTGCCAATTCTTGGGTAATGGCCTCTTTAAGTGCTTGCAGTGTTGTGGGACGATGTTTGTACACTATAGGCTTTAAGTTTACCCATAGATTGGTGAATGTTGCATAGACACACTCACACGCGCCAAATTTTCCGGCGATGTTACAGTCCCAGGACGGCCTGTAGGTTTTTTTTTTTTTTTTTTTTTTCTTTTAGTGCAGAACCTGTCTTTCTAATGTTTGACACCCACAGTTGAATAGTTTTTCTATCCGGGACACGATAATGTAGGTCAAGTTCGAATCGTCTACGAAAATCTGAGAACAACTGTTACGAATAAATTCGTCCACAACAAACGCACGATGCTCACCAAGCCATGACATGGCGCACACTGAAAATGGCAGGTACACCTCTTTAAAACAAAACACATTCCACATCAGTATCCTCACTACAACCCGCACGCCGGCTACGTGAAATGCGGGAGGTTTTATTGCCGGATTATGATGTTATACTGAGTGCACCAAGCTCCGATTGGCCCGCTTTCTTACTAAAATATCTAGGAACGGTAAGTGACCTTTTCGTCAATTTATATTCTAAATTTGATATTAGGAATGAGCATTAAGTGTGAAAGGAATTCTTCTGTGGTATCCCACCCGTGGGGCGAAACTACAGATTTGTCGTCCACGTGCTAGGGCCGCGAGGTTGGTCTGAGCAGAGCATTGCCCAGCGTCTATGTTTCTTATGAGTCTATGCAGGTATTAGCAGCTAGGGGTGAGAATAGTGAGCCCATAGCTGTTCCTTCTATTTGGGCAGGTCAATTTGAGGCAGAACTCTTCTCCACTCCGGAGCCGATAGTTTGTTGCATATCACCTCATCCACTGGCACATTGGAGTACAGCGACATAACACCGAAGCTGAGTATAGTTTTTCAAAAGTGAATTCCTGTGATGATTTCAATTAAGTGTGGGGATTTTGTGCACGTAACTGGAAATACTAGAGTACCCATTCAGAGCTAAAGGATACGACAACTCCGAAATCAGTAGACTCGGAACACAGCATCCTAGCGAATAAGGTTTGTCAAGAGGCCATGTAGTAACAAGTTGTTCAAATTTTTAAGTAGAGAGGGGCAAAGATATGCTAGCTTCGGAACCGTATTAGATGCGTGCCAGACAAGTATTTTTCAAAACTTGCAGCAGAATAGATCATAGGGTAGTCAACATCCTTCTCCGAACTATGTACTTTACTAAAAAATATAACACGCCTTACACGGTTCTTGCAGGTCGGAAGAGGCGGGCTTTATCCCTCGCGGTGCTTTTGGCACTGGGCACTCTGGTCTACCTGTTGTACTGGATGTCACGACAGGAAGGCTTGCCCCCCGGAATACAGGACTTCCTGCAATTCCACGACATGGCAGGTGAGCGCAGTTCAAGAGCACTCTCATGCTTTCGATTTGGCTTTTTCTGGAGCTTCTTCGTTCATATTTCACGTATAATTACCAACATAATGTGCTGTTTGGTGTTGAATTTTGTAGTGACTTTCCCCACGAAGTGTGCGTTTACTGCAACCTTGTGACATAGCGAACTCTGTTTTGCTTATATAATAGATATATTATAGATAAGGATGGAGAAGAAGTTACTAACGATTTGAAAAAGGCAAAGATTTTAAGTAACTGGTTCAGTGGACAAGAGAGGACAAATTGATAGTGTAGCACTACATTTGTCTAAGGCGTTTGACAGAGTAAGCCATAAAATAGTAGTAAATAAGGTAAAAACCATTGGAGTGGATAAGAAAGTCATTTGCAGGGTAGAAGAATTTTTAAAAGGTAGAAAACAGAAAGTTAGGGTAGGAAATGTAGTATCAAAAGAAGTGGAAGTAAAAATGGGTGTGCCACAGGGTAGCGTATTGGGACCATTGCTATTAATTATTCTAATAAATAATTGTGTTGATTGTTTACTATCTGAAATTAGATTCTTTGCAGATGATGTATAAAAGAATCAAAACGATAGAGGATTGTAAACAGTTGCAGGGTGATCTGGACAGGATATCTAATTGGGTTGGTAAACATGGAATAAAGATAAAGTGCAAAGAAGAGTCAGCTTATTAGATACACAAATAAAAAACAAAAGGTTAATTATGAATATAAGGTGGGGAAAGAATTGTTTGCTGAAGACTTGAAATGTAAATATCATGGAATTACTTTTGATAACAAACTTAACTGGGCAGGACACATAGGACAGGTGGTAGGAAAAGGTTTCAAAGTTGTGCACTTGTTGGAGAGAGTGATGAGGGGATGTACGAGAGAAGTCAAGGAATTGGGTTACAAAACTTTGGTCAGACCATTGCTCGAATATGGTAGTGCAGTATGGGACCCTCATTTTACATATCAAATACAGGAGTTGGAGAGGGTGCAAAGAAGGGCTGCTAGATTTGTTTCTGGAAATTATCGCAGAATGCAATCAGTGACGGATATGATAAAAGAGCTGGAATGGGATTCATTGCAAGACAGGAGGAGGATGAGGAGGGTCATGGGAGTGTACAGGGCATATACTGGCGATGAGGCATGGAAAGATATTGCAATAGGTATGAAAAGTAGTGCATGGAAGGGAAAAGATGTCCATGACCACAAGCTGGCACTCGATTTCAGGCACAAGGGTGTGTGAAGATTCTCTTTTTTAGGTAAGGGTGTCAGGTATTGGAATGAGTTACCAAGAGAAATGATGAATAATTTACCGAAAACTTTGAAAGAATTTAAAGATAAAATTTGTAGAGGGCAAATGTAGATAGGTGCAGGATAGGGGGAAGATGGGTGTTTAGGGAAATTGCCACCGGAGCCTGTGCTCCATTGCAATTAAATTAAATAAAGGGCACTTCAAAATAACTCTCGGTATTGTGAATTTATTACACGCAAAGTAATAAACATCCAATTATGATGGTTTCACGGATGGGTAGAGAAACTCGCAAAGACTTGTCCTAGACATGTTCACCATCCAGTACTTACAATTTCCGTATCCAGTTGTCAGTGTTTTCAATATGGCGACAATCGCGGTGTATTTTTAATAATGGCTAAGAGTAAAGATAAACGTATGAAATAGATCCAAGGTAAGCTATGAAAAAGCAATTGTCAATAAATATCTAAGCGACATGCGAGAGAAGCAAGCATCCGGCCGAGGATCAGCGCCCCATTTTAAAAGGAAAGCTATGAAGAGGAAGGCTACAGTCAGTGAGTTTCGAGTTGACCATCGTAAAGCGACGTATCCACTTGAGCACGCTCAGGCGAATGAGCCACTCAGTTAAGCGAGCGGCTCAAGTGTGGACGCCTGAGCACGCTCGCAACGAACGAAAGTGAGCGCGCTCGGGGCGAGCCGATCGGTTGTCGGCATTTTGGAATGCTCAAAGGGGAGCCAGTGTTTGTTCGGCGCTCAGTGTGGACGGTATTTGCCGGTTTCTACAATGAGCGCGAGCACGTGGGATAATGAAACTTGCTTAACTCTAATTGACGCGTATGAACCAAAGAGGGTGTTATGGGATAGGTCCAGTATTATAATCGAATTTAAAAAAAAGGTGCATGGCGTGAAATCAGCGAGATATTAAACTTTAGTATTGATGATGTAAAGAAAAAAAATAACATGCCAGCTAGGGTCATTCAGGCGAGAACGATCAAAACAGAAGAGAACTTCTATAACGGGAAGTGGTAAGTCTTTTTTTAAAGTATTTCTCACAGCTGAATGGATTTTGATTGAATTTGGTGTTACGAAATTCAGATCCTAAGTGCCTAAAATCATATTGATTTTGTGCCAGGCAATATAATTGTTTTACCAATTTTATTAAAAATTTGAAATCAATGCCATTATTTAAAAAAAATAACCTTTAAATCTATATTTGTAAACACAAATTAAAAATAGGTACCAGCCTTCATATAATTTTGGAGTGAATCAATAGTGCCATCACAGACTACCCGTACTAAACGGATGATGCTTTGTTTATATACTTTGAACATATACTGCAGGCTTGTGTAGGGACTTCCTGAGGCTAGGAATCATAAAGTTATTATAAATTTTATCTTCTGGTGGGATCGCCTCACGCATAGGCGTATCGTGCATTTTAATATGAGGTCCAGCTAATGACAGCAAATGTTCGAAATCGATCTCGTAAAGTTTTGAAATTGCTCACTGTCTTCTTCTAAATTCGCGAATTAAATTATTAAGATAATTTCTTCGCTGACAATGACTTTCTCTAATCCATCAACTTGGTAACTTTCTTCTCTGTTTTGACATCGTATGGATAATAATAAAGGCCGCAGGTACGCGTGACGACACGTCAATAGCCGAGCGTTTTCTGAGTACTGAAACCAGGCTCGTTCGACCAAAATTTCCTTTTCCTTGAGCACGCTCGAGCGAGCGCGCTCAAATGAATGAGCGGCTCATTCGCCTGAGTGTGCTCAAGTGGATACGAGGCTTAACGTGTAGATGTGCGACAAGGAATACGCTAGCCTCTCTTCCGCGCCAGGCGGGCCGAGTGCCCCAGCGCACTCGACTTTGCCGGCGGGAGCTGCAGCAATGGTGACGACCCGGCTATCCCTACCGGACTTGGAAGCGGACGGAACAACACTGACGACGACCAGGCAGTTCCCACAGTACTTGAGGGTGGACCCCGACAGAATTGTAAGGATAACGCTCACGACGAACCAGCCTGCCCACGGATCAGTAGACCCCCGCGCATCGAAGAGAAGAACCTCACCGATCACAGCGGGGAAAGTAAAGCAACCGAGGAATGAACAACGCACAAGTGGTTTGAAAGTCAGCGGCCCGTACAACAACTTTCTAGTGCTACTGCCAGCAGAGAGAAGAAAGCAAACAAGAAGAAGTGCGAATGCAGGCTTTCCCGGCGAATAAATGAAAACAAATCTTCTAGGGTTTGTAGCCGGATTTTATTATAAAGCGACAAGCTTTCAGCTACTAGCTCAGTAGCCATCTTCAGGTCGATTATGTATCGGCGATCTTGCCTCGATGGATACCAGGTGTTTACTGGTGTCGCTTAGCAACCTCATGACGCTCGCAGTCCCGCTTCACTGTGATTGGTCGAGGCGGTGGTCACCCATCGAAGTGCTCACCACGCCGACCGTTGCTTAACTGCCGGAGCTTAGATGTGGCGGTCACCCATCCAAGTTCTCACCACGCTCAGCGTTGCTTAGCTGCCGGAATCTAGCTGTTGTGGCACGCAACCAATAGGTACCACAGTTAGGCAGTCGCCGAGTCCCCGCCCTGATTGGTCGATTGGGTCCTATTTGCTGGTAACATATCCGGGAGAATAGGCAGGATACTACGTCGACATAGTATTAAGAGCATATTTCGTCCACCTGCCAAAATACGTGACCTGTTACGTTCTGTGAAGGACGACTTGGGGCTGAAGACGCATGGGGTGTATAGTACACAGTGTGAATGTGGGAAATCTTACATTGGACAGACCGTACGCACAATCAAGGCCCGTGTGGCGGAACATCAACGCTACATTCGGCTTTTTCAGATGGATAAATCTGCTGTTGCCCAACATGTAATAGAAAATGGCCACAGAATGGATTTTGACAACGTGAAGGTGCTGACAAAATGTTCGTTCTTTTGGGAGTCCGTGGTTAAAGAAGCCATAGAAATACCGTTACATAACAACCTGGTTAACCGTGACATGGGTTATTTTCTGAGCAACGCTTGGAAACCAGGGTTATCTATACTTTGCGGGCCACGTTTCCTGGTTGCCGGCGATCCGGTGGAGTGTGGACAGCCAAGTGAGAGGGACCCAATCGACCAATCAGGGCGGGGACTCGACGACTGCCTAACTGTGGTACCTATTGGTTGCGTGCCACAACAGCTAGATTCCGGCAGTTAAGCAACGCTGAGCGTGGTGAGAACTTGGATGGGTGACCGCCACAGCTAAGCTCCGGCAGTTAAGCAATGGTCGGCGTGGTGAGCACTTGGATGGGTGACCACTGCCTCAACCAATCACAGTGAAGTGGTACTGCGAGCGTCATGAGGTTGCTAAGCGACACCAGTAAACGCCTGGTATCCATCAAGGCAAGATCGCCGATACATAATCGACCTGAAGCTGGCTACTGAGCTAGTAGCCGAAAGATTGTCGCTTTATAATAAAATCCGGCTGCAAACCCTAGAAGATTTGTTGTCAAGAAGAAGAAGGGGACGACCGAGTACTCGGCCGCAATATTCCCATTCCAGACGCCTTATATACCACCGCAGACAAACTTCAAAAAAGGAAATACCCCAAAGCAGACGACTACTGCCGCAAGTGGAGGAAACCGACGCAAAGCGCAGCAACCAGACGCGGAAGGATTTAGAACACCCCGCCGCACAGCAAAGCCGCCACCCGTACTGGACCCGGAGCTTGTAATGAAAACCAACAATCCATTCCAGCCCCTGCAGACTGAGGAAACACCAACCCCGCCAGCTAAGAGATCGGCCCATATTGCACCTATAGTGGTCCAATACGAAGAAAATTTCAAGACGCTGCACGACCAAGTGGAAGCCGTCGTCAAGGACCCCTTCGCAGCCAAGTCTGCAGGAGGGGACAAAATCAAGTTTACTTTTACTACGGTGGCCGACTACTCAGCGGTCACCGAGATGCTGCAGCAAATAGGGCACCCCATACTACACATTTCCAACTGGGGCCTTACCCCTGCTGAAAGTGGTATTCATAGGAATACCCAGAACACTTCCAGCCAGCGATCTGAAGGTGGAGCTAAAGGGGATAGGATTCAACGTCCAGATAGTAGCTCAACTAAGGAGGCCAGGCAGCAACGTAGCAATGCCCCTTTTCCTCGCCGTCTTGCCGGACACCCCAGAAAATAGAGAGATCTTCAAGATAGAGACAATATGCCACCTCAAAATAACTACAGAAAAACTCCACTCATCACCTGGACCACCTCAATGTTACAATTGCCAGCTCTACGGACACATGGCAATGAATTGCAAAATGCCACCAGTTTGTGTCAAGTGCGCTGGTAAACATGATTCCGACCAATGTACAGCGCAGAGAGGACGTGACATGGCGAAATGCTCCAACTGCGGTGGAAACCACGTCGCAAGCTGCAAAGGATGCCAGGCGTAGAAGAAAGCCAGCGATCGACAAAGAGGACTGCCCGCGGAACAAGACAAAATTCTCCAACGCCGAAAGAAACCACAATGGAGAAACCAACAGGAGATCCCGCCAACGGCTGGCCAGCAAGAAGAAGAACCAAATGACATTAACAAGAAAGAAGACCCACGCCAGACTCAGAAAAAGCAGAACCCCAAACGTGAGAAGAATGATAAGAAACACCCAACTATTGGTGTGAATGGGAGCACATACGCGGACACCTGTGCAAATCCAGGTCGCCAACCACACCGAAACACCAAAGGCAGATAGGAAAAGTAACCTGACTGCGGATCGAGCCCAAACGGTTGGCACCCAACCTGCCCCTTCCAACCAGCCAAGTAAACAAGGAGTAGCTGATAGCCTGGTGCATGTTCTCATGGATAAATTGTCTGGAATGATGGACACCATGATGAAAATGATGCTTAACATGATAGAGATGCTAAATCGCTTGCCAATGAACATACAGGCTGCAGTTACGTCAGCTCTATCTGCAACCACCAGCAATACCCAAGAATATAATGGATAGAGCTCCTCATAGACATGGAATCGCGTTTTGTGTGTGGAACGCAAATGGTATCTACAACCAGTCAACTGAGTTCAGACAGTTTATACATGAACAAGGAGTGGACATCTGCTTGGTGTCTGAGACCCATCTGAAACCAGGCATCCGTGTAGCAATACCAAATTACCACTGCTACCGCTATGACCGACCAACAGCAGGCGGTGGCGTAGCTATATATATTAAACGGGGACTCCCACACAACCAAGTGCCTCTCCAGCCAATGAACCAACTTGAAGTGGTGGGAGTCGAAGTAGCCACCGCGAATGGAAAAATCACTGTAGTATCAGCCTATCGTCCACCACGAGCGCAGTTACAAGATGAAGACATCAACAACCTGGCCAGCATAAGGGGCAGGCTGATCATAGGCGGCGATCTGAACTGTAAACACACTGGTTGGAACAGTCGAGCGTGTAACAGTTCAAGAAGAAAGCTAAGGAGACTGGCAGAAAGGCTAAACATGAATGTAACTGCCCCCGAAGAGCCTACTCACTACCCGGTGAATGGAAGACGTCCCGACGTCTTGGACATTTGCATCAGTAGAGGCATCACAGGATACCTAGCAGCCAGCACCATCAACCGGCTGTCGTCCGATCATTGTCCTGTACTCTTCGAGATAGCGGTAGGACCATGGCAGCTTGAACAGCAAACTGTTCCGGATTACAAACACGCCAACTGGGACAGATACCGACAGATCATCGCCCACGCCTTAGAAACAAGACATCAGGAACATGTGGAGGAGAGCCTGAAGTTCTTTGAAACAACCGTGAAGGAAGCATCGGTAGCCGCCATCCCTTCGAAACAAACCAACAACCATGCAGCTTCTGGCCATGATCTGAAACAAGAACCAGGTCATGAAAGAGTGGAAGCTAACGAGGAATCGAAACACCAAAAGCCTGCTTAACAGACTTCAAAAGGAATTAAAAGCAGTCCTCACAGAACATAGAAATAAGGAATGGGAGGCCAGAGTTTCAATGATACGGCCCAATGTGGACTCCCTGTGGATACAGAATAGGAGACTTACGAAGTGGAAGCAAAGAATTCCTCTGCTCCACGGAGAAAGGGGGTTAGTGTACCTCCCGCAGGAGAAGGCGGATGCTCTCGCAGACAACTTTGAGAGGGATTTCTCCCCCTTAGATATGGACATAGACGAAGAGCAGGTGACTGAAATTAGGCGGAGACTGAGAACCTACAAGGAGGCAGCCGCCACCGACGATGCACAGCACATCCCAGAAGTTGATGTCTCAGAAATCAAAAACTGCATCAAGAGACTTCATGCCAATAAAGCACCAGGAATAGATGGAATAAATAACACCTTCATAAAGCACCTACCGTTGGAAGCTCTTTCATACTTGGCTGAAGGTTTCAACACCAATCTCAGAACGAGGACCTTCCCAAAATGCTGGAAACAGACAATAGTCGTTGGGATACACAAGTTCGGCAAGGACCCTGTATTTCCCCAGCACTACCGCCCTATTAGCCTGCTTCCATCGGTTAGTAAAATATTCGAAAGAATACTGCTTACAAGGATGGAGAAGATCATCGATGAAGGAAATCTCATCCCAAACCATCAGATGGGGTTTCGCCGGGAGCACTCTACCACCCACCAACTCCTACGAGTGGTCGAGGAGGCGACTAAGGCTTTCGGGCTGCTATGCAAGCTGTTTGAGCTGGGATTCCCCGGGCCATACGTACAGCTGCTAGAATCGTACCTGCGGGGAAGATCGTTCAGGGTGAGGGTAGGGACAGCTCTCTCCTCGAGAAGAAAAACAAACGCCGGAGTGCCTCAAGGATCGGTTCTGGGATCGGTGTTATACTCACTGTATACATCGGATATCCCGGAAACGGCAGGTGTCAAAACAGCTCAGTATGCCGACGACACGGCAGTTTTCTCCAGCAGCCGAAAAAGGGAACTCGCCACACATCGCCTGCAACAAGCGCTGGATAAGATTGAGGCCTGGGCAAGACGATGGCGTATAGCCATCAACCCAGAAAAGACGCAGGCCATCATGCTAGCACACCGACGAGGAAAGAGAAACGCAGTTCATCCGCAAGTGACGCTCCAGGGACAGCCCATTCCTTGGAAAAAAATACCGCACGCTATCTCGGTGTAACGTTAGATGCCAAACTAACTTGGCGCACGCACATAGAAGAAATAAAGAGAAAAACCAGCGCGAGACTGCAACAGCTGTATCCACTATTAAACCGAGACGGTACTTTCGCGCCAGCCACTGGAGTAAAAATTTACTGCAGCTTAATAAGACCAGTCATTGAATATGTATGACTAGTGTGGGGGTATGATTCAAGGACAAATATCCATAAACTGCAGGTCATACAAAACAGAGCCCTAAAAGGGCCCTACATCTGCCATCACGATTCCCAACGCATGACCTCCATGAAGCAACAGGTCTCCAAACAATTCAGCAAAGGTTTCAAGAAAGCGCAGCCGCTTTCTACAGATCCGCACACAAAAACAACAATCCACTCATCAGTAATCTAGGTACATATACAACAGAAATTGATTTCCATAAAAGTCCACTGTCACTGATCCAATAAAATAGCCAACTAGACCACGCACCAATAGAAAAGAAGTGAACTATCATAAACGATGAGAAGGAAATGTTGAGAGACAACAACCTTCAATACCACAGCCCAAACGAACGGGCAAATAATGGCGAAGCGGGCGGGCGGGGAAGGCTACAGTGTTGTGAGGCAGATGAGTGGAACCGACCTCTTAGCAGGAGACGGCCGGAGGCGAATGAATCACTGTTGAGTGTCTGAAAATGTGCTGTATCGAACTGGTAGCAGTGCCAAAACCAGAACTTCACGTATCTATGAAAACATGGAAACTACGCTCAGTATACTGGGATTAACTGGCATAACGTTGTAAGCTTTCTGGCTAATTATGGATGTTGATTATTAGAAAAGTCCCTTACTCGACACTCACATATTCATTGATCAAATAAAAGGTTCTTTATGCCGCGGCCGCCAGGTTTAGGTATTACCGTTCGTCGGGTTACTAAATGATAAGCTCACATACTTTAGAATGGACAGATATACCAAACTTTATTGAGTTCATAAACTTACGCTTTCACACCAACGGAAAATACCACCACCAAATCAATATTTAAATAAGGAATCAGACTCCTTTTCCGAGAATTGCAGACTCGTGGGACAAGAGGAATTAAATTGCACAAACTCCCACACTCTCCACAGTAGTCATAACACGTCCACAGTTACTTGAGATCGCTGCACTCCATGTAAAACCGTTAGTTTCCACGTTACACTCCGCCAAATCTTCTCGTCTTTTCACAATTTCTATAATTACGACCGAAATGTTCCCGCGTCGACAACTAAACTTGACGGCGGTCAACGATGCACACACCAAAGATAGCCCCACACTGGCTTACTACGCCGGCCACAGATACTCTTGCATGGCTCTGACGTATGTTATGTTACAACGTGCTTAAAAATAGATATGCTGGGTTAGGGTATTAGCACGCACAGGACGTTAGACATGAACACAACACGAAAAGTGAGGAGGAAGGACTTTTACGCAAAGTAACGAACTTCTACGATCCACCTAGCTAACCCTCGATAAAACGGGATGGGAAATTTCTGGTTCTGAGTGGACTGAAAAATGTGCTTAGCTAATAAGAAAGTCGGATAATTTAAGTAAACCATTTGTTTATATAATTTGTTAATATGTGTAACCTATCCGAGGAGTGGCCAAACTGTATCGGAACATGATTGACCAACAGAAAGATTGCCTATCGAAGGCTTTCGAGGCTTCGGGCAACGTCAAGTTCGAGAACTGGCGGTCCAACTGTTTTATGGAACTAAATGTTACAGCATATAAAATCCTACTTGCCAGCGAAAATTTTTTCCTTCTTGGTTTTTTATTTCCACTTGTAAATTCTTGAAGGACGCAGTACAACAGAGACAGAATAAGACTCATTTATGGAATCGCTTCTAAGAGAATCCTTCAGTATAATACTGAATTCTATCTTGTTTAAGGTACATACATCTTGTACAACGACGAAAGAAGTGCTTGCTGGGACTCAAACAGCATCTACAGGTCTTCTCTAACCGAACACTCAGTGTCAAAACCCTATCGATTTCATATTCTTCGAAGAAGTAATATTTCAATGGCCTCTTCAATATGGGTCAGTGGGTACACTTTTTCTCTTGGCTCCTGCTATTTTTTGTATCGTTGAACTGAAGACATAAATATTGGTCTCGTCATATCTATGTATCTTCGTCAATATTCAATATTTGAAATACCTCTCTTCGTGTTTCTCATTTAACTTTGTTATATTGATCCTTTCGACCAGTATTTTCTTCTGATTCTGTGGCAAATCCAGTTAATGGTTTTCTTCTTGAACTTTGCTGGAATTTACTTTCTCTTTTTAGTACCTCTATACTTATTTCACTTCACTCATTCCATATTTCTCCGTTAATAAATTCTAGTGATAATGCTTCGTTTATGTTCTTTCCTTGAAGTCCATTCTTCAGCTCTCTACAAGGTAAACTTTCACACGAAACAAACATTGCTCGTAGAGATATATTTAAATTTTTAAATCTGTCGTATCATTTCCGATCCTTTTTTACACCTTGCTTCGTTGCTACTTTTTATCGATTCTCGTAAGACTGTTATCAGAGATGGTTTTATGATTTTCGTACAACTCCTCCTACACGTCATCTGTGTACTTCCTCCCAAACAAACTACTCTTTGTGTGTTGAAATACTGCATTTATCAGTTCTGCGCAGGTTTGAAACAACACGGGAGATAGAGAGTACTCTTGCCTTACTTCTCTTCCCACTCAGATCTCATTCGTAAGTTCTTGTCTCAATCTGTTCTCTTGCTCCCTTCCTTTTCTATATTTTAATGTGCAGAGAGTCTCATTTTTCTTTTCAACCAAGTGCTTCTTCTTTTTAAAGTAGGTCTTCAAATTTTTTACATGTAACACGATAAAATATCTTTTCAAATAGTGAAAATGTTATATATTTCCCCGCTTGTCCTGCTCGGCTTTATAGTTTCTCTAGTTCCAGCGTCTCCATTGGTTAAATACTGCTTCCCTGCAGTGATAGTATCTGTCTTTACGTACAGTCTACAACGCTCACTCATTTGCGTTCTCCATAACGACCAGAAGAGTGCAAAGATCAACGTTCCTCGCCAATGTGGTCACTTCATGCCGTGCCGAATCATGGCTGGCAGCGTCAGTCTAGCAAAAGTCGTTACTCACTACGGCAGTTTGCTAAGTAAGTATGTAAAAAACTCCTACACTTACTATGGGAGCGTCCATACAATACGTTGCTCCATTTTGGTGTCCTGTGAACCCTCCACCCCACCACGTAGCCCGACGTGGCTTTTGCCTCTTCCCCCTTCTCCTCCCATCACGTAGCAAGTAGCTTCCAGAAGACATTTTGTACTGTTTTTTTCCTGCCAGACTTACCGTAAATTACAAACTAAGATAATTAAGTGACAGAAATAGCTATTCAAATGCTGTTATTTTAACGGTGATAAATAGTATGAATGAAGAGTTATGTGGCTTAGCTCAAAACCCTCCCTCCACGAGCTCACCGTAGCTTTCCAGCCAACACCTCCACCCCCCCCTCCCCTCTATACCGAGACACGTAGTTTATGGATGCTCCTTATTTCTAAAGGTGTCAATACAACAGTGAACGACGGATAAATAAGTCCAGTTTTATACCTGAGGAGTTCCAGTAACTGAAACCATTACGTCTTCCAGATATTCCGGTTAAAATCTATTGCACGCAGAGGCTTTCTGATCCACACTGTACCAAGTAAGACTTGCCATCTTCCTTCGGCTGGTAACTTATTCTGTCCATTGGCTGTCACTATCCAGCAGGAATTGACTGTTCTTTAATGCCACCAACGCGCAGATCTTTGAGGAGGACAGCCCCATCGCATCTCTCACATCTTCAATTGTATCGTTGTAGTAGTATTTCAGCCGCGCAAGATACCACACATATTTTCCTATGTCCTTCACCGTTTTTTTTAACTAATATAATTAATTCCTTAATTTGATTTCCTTCTAATGCTTGGTGCAACTCAACCGATATTTCGTCTAATTTTGTCACTCTTCCTTTGATATGTCAGTTTTAAAATCACTTTCTAATAAGCTTTTACTCTCTTTGTTCTCGTCTTCGCCTTCTTCCGCTGCACTGACGTATATGCTTCAAAGTATTTATTCATCTTACATTTATCTCCTCTTCACCGCTATTGATTCCTCCGGCTGCTTTTCCGATGGCTGTGCTACCTCTTCGCGTTCGAAAACTCTTTGCACATGATTTCATATTCACCTAATTTACCTATTTTTTTCTATCTCGTTTCTCTTTTTCACGCAATCACATTGCTTTGACTTTTTCACTATTTGTTCTTAATGAATTATTCAGTATCCTGTACCTTCAGTTACCATCTTCTGTATTCCCTCTCCCCCTCCACCTTATATTCTATTTCTTTTATCATGTATTCCTTTCATATTTTTTTCCCCCTTTCTTAATGCTTTCCCATTAACTTTTAAGTAGTTCTTGACGATTTGCCATTTAATTTTGGTAAAACTCTTCTGCTCCTTGGCCCTCACCTTTACTTCTTATTTCTCTTCTCCTGTTTTTATACTTTGTTTCGCTGTTTCTTCTTATCTTAGCCTCCTTAGTTGTTGTTCTTGCGAGCCGTGTGATTGTGATCTGAGGTGGCAGGTACCTGGTGTGGAGTCGATCCTGCCGCATCCCCGACATCGACCCTCGCCATCCGTCCATCAGACACCTGCTGGAGCCTGCGCGCGACATAGTGTGCTCGGAGCAGCCGCCTCCCAGCTCCACGGCGCGGCTGCCAGGCGGGGGCCACGTGCTGCGACTGGAGGCGTCTGCACGAGGTCGCAACTGCTGCTACTCCGCAGTGACCCGCTACACCGCGCCACTCGACGAGCGCTTCCTCAAGAAACCGGACGACTACTACAAGTACGCTCTGACAATCCCAGGTGCTGAAGGTAACTGGGGAAATGAGCGTGATTGTAATACAAATGCTCCTGAAGTGTACCCCCTGTACAGTACCCAACATTGTCCATTTGTCCTGAGTGAAGGGTAGAGCTGTAAAAGTAAGGGAGCGTGCACAAACTACGTGGCTCCGTTCAGGGGGGGGGGGGGGAGCAGAGGGGTTGGCTGGAAAGCTACGCTGTTCCGAGCCAGGCCACGTAGCCTTCCTTTCATAACATTTTTCACAGTTAAAATGAGGAACAGGACTCACAACAGCATGTGAATATTTATTTCCCTCAATTAATTATCTCCGCATATAATCTACAATCGTCTGACAAGAGAAAACATTACAAAATGTCTTCTGGAATCAGAAGGGAAAAAAGCTACGTCCTACGTTGGAAAGGGGGGGGGGCTACGTGGGGGGAGGGGGGGTTACACAAGAGGCCAAAATGGTGCTACGTGGTTTGTGCAAGCTCCCTAACAAGAAATTCTGTACCCGTATGTATTCGTTATTAAACCATTAATTCCCCATTACTTTCGAATCGTTACTCGTTACTTTTGATACAATCCAACACTAGCACGAAGTATAGCATCGAGTCGCGTCGCATACGGGACGACTTCGTTCGTACTTGGTAAAGTAAATTATTTACGTATTTAGTAAAATAAGTTTAGGTAAGTTTTTCATTTGAATAGAACTTAAAGTAAACTAATTAGCACATGGATCTTACAGAAAACTTCTGAATGTACACTTGATTTACTGTAATGAATATTATATACGAAAGAATAATCTAATTTCAAAACAAACATCTAATGACGGTTACTTTTTAAGGTAACCTACTCAAAACCCAGCATACATGGCTGATATGATAATGGGACATGTATTTAACAAATATTATAATCTCATCAAAGTATTTCTTTTTTAAATAGGAGTTTTCACCATTTATTTTTGTAAATTCTTCATCTTTTTGTGATAGATTTGTTAGAATAAATGTGGACATACCATCAAATCGGGCCTGCAGGCAGAGCTATGAGTAGGCGTCTTTATCTGATGCATTGCCTCAGTTTCCACAATACACTCATGCCTTGTGATTATTTTATTCGAAAATTACTTGCAATGGAGCTAATGCCCTTGTGGCAATTTCCCTACATACGTAATTATGATTGTTATAAATTTTTATATTAAAATCCTTCTGTCTGAGGAATATTGTTCACTAACTACAAAGGTAATTTGACACAATTCTTGATTCCCCCACCAGTATATAAAACTGTAGATTTCCTATACCTGGTAGGATTATTTCTTTTGGTGTCATCAGTCTCTCCACCGGTTTTAGAAAATTTGAAATGGAACTGTAACACATAGAATAGATAAGAATAAATATGTAGGTACTTATCTATTCTGTTCACAGTTTGATTAACTGATAGGCTGATACTGATTTTTACAGTGACTGAATGACTTAAATTAAGAAAATAAAATCTATGTTTTTCTTGTTTGCGGTCTGTTATTTAAAAAAAGGGTTTATTACAACCAATATATAACAATATTCGCGTGTGTATACGACGAACGAAGTTCAAATTTCATTCTTTCGTTCACCTTGCGATAGAGCACATGCACCTGTGGTAATTTCTCCACTCATCCGCGTTTCTGATTAATGATTTCCTTTTTTAATCTTAAAATTCATTGATTGTTGCTCTGATACAATTGAGCCCTAGTATGAAGCATCGCATGTTTTACTTCGTTTGTCTGCGTATAGTTCAAGTAAATTGTACATTGAGTAAAGTAAATTTGTGTAAATTGTTCACAGTTTAGTGCACTGAATATTACACACTTCAGAATAATACATAGGCTTAATATCACAATCGCAACACGCTTAAATCAACTAATTTCAAAACAAAAATTTGCTCATTCAATTGCTGGGCGAAGCGTTCCAGCTCCCACATGACTCATACGTCGTGATCGTTCGTTTATCGAATCAAACTGACATCTATACGACAAATGCGAGTAACGAAATGAATTTATGAGTAACGATTCGGTACTTCGAGTGTGGCGATATCGAATACAAACGGTTTGCTATAGCTCTAGTGGAGGGCGATGGTTTTGTGAGCTTTAGATGGAAGAGAACTTTAGGGTGAAGATTTGACTAACGTTCATGCTCTTTGCTAATCTCTTCTAGCCTTCTGTCATCTCTTCTCTCTCGAACATGACTTCTGATATCTTCTTAATCTTGTATCTTAAAAATCTACAAAAAAAATACCTTGTAGACTAGTGATTATAAAGGTAAATAGTCAGAAACTCGACGCCACCCGATGAATTAGTTCGAGAAAGTTATGCGCAGAAAGGCTAGGTCGTACTGAATGCCTACCTCAGAATCTAACTAATAAATGCTGGTACATGTTAGGGTGTGGGAAGATTCTCTTTTTTAGGTAAGGGTGTCAGGGATTGGAATGAGTTACCAAAAGAAATGATGAATGATTTACCGAAAGCGTTGAAGGGGTTTAAAGATAGAATTTTTAGAGGGCAAATGTAGGTGGCTGCAGGATAGGGGGGAGATGGGTGTGTAGGGAAATTGCCACCGGAGCGTGTGCTCTATTGCAATTAAATTAAATTAACTGATTGCTTACGAGGGATGGTTTAGGTAAGGTATTAGTTAATACATTTTGCCTAGTTCGCATCTATGAGGACGCGAATTGTCCGCTCACACCACCTCGGGACTACGCCATTGATACTAGTACGCCAAACTCCATGACGGCACATAACAACTATATGCAGAGATCTGCGTCTGCAAACCTGGCCCGAGTTGAAAATTAAATTAAATTGCAGTGGAGCGCATGCTCCGGTGGTTTCTTCTTCTTCTTCAATTTCCCTAAACACCCATCTTTCCCCTTTCCTGCGCACACCTACATTCACCCTTTACAAATTTTAACTTTAAATTTTTTCAACGTTTTTGGCAAATTATTCATCATTTCTCTTGGTAACTTATTACAATCCCTGACACCCTTACCTAAAAAAGAGAATCTTCCTACACCCTTGTGCCAGCTTGTGGTCATGGTCATCTTTTCCCTTCCGTGCATTACTTTTCATACCTACTTTACACCAATATGTATCCATGCCCAGAGGCGGCCCTAGCAAGTTTTTCAGGTGGTGCGAAATCTCATTGTGGCGCCTCAAATTGTAATCGCTTATTTGCAATTAAGTTGTTATACAGACAGACTGAAGGTATCACATTTTTTACACCCTAATAAAATTATAAATGTAAAAGTTTGTTTTCTTGAATATTTGCTAGTGTTTCATCTCGAAACGGCTGGATAGCTTAGGATAAAATTTGGAGTAATGTATTGGCTATCTACTTTTATCCAGGTCGAAAAAGTTGTTTCCGTGGGATTCGAATACGTGTTTGCATGCGTTATGAATTCCAACTGAACAAAGCCGAATTCATATATTAACAATAACTCAGACTTCAGAAAGATTAGTATAGGATAGCAATGGTATGAATGAGAAACAACAATAGTATAAAAGAACACTAAATGTTTGAAAGGTTTATTTACGCTACAATGGCGTACATGATGCTCACATCACGAGTACGTCAATTTGCATAGTTTTTAATAAAAATCGAAGAAATAAAAGAACTAAAAGGCCTAATTTGCTAACTTCATCGTTTTTGCGCTTTGGCAATATTATTTTCTATAGATAAAATTACAAGATTTGAAAGTATATCTCGAGTCCGAGATCACCGTAAATGTTTTAATTTACTGAAATTTCGTTCTCCTTTAGCGACAGTCAGAGATGTGGTACCAACAAAATTCTGTGTGCTGTCCACACATTTCAAAATATATCCTGCCAAACATTTTATCAGTTCTGCTGATTCATGCCTCATCAACAATAGTTTCAGTTAGAAAGTTCCTCAGCCAATTCACAACCCGATATGTCACACTTTTTTCCATTAGTTAAACTCATTTCTAAATATGCACAGGATTATTCCAATTATTACAATTCAGTATTTGTTTTGATAATGTATAAGAACGACACTATATTATTAAATTTAGGTAGTTATGGAAATTGAGTGATTAACGCTTTCTGTATTGTACCGGTTCATTGTAAAAAAAAAAAAAAAAAAAATCTTCGGGATGTGTTGCTACCTCATCTACGGCCTCGTACTCAAAAAATCTCATTTTCTTCTTTGGGATCTGACTGACTTAATAAAAGGATACGACCCGGTCTGAGAACCAATTTCTGTAGTTATCAAAGCAGACGAATAAACCCAGTACTCTCTCTCAAATTCCGAGTACTTTCCCAGCAATTGTGGAGCGTTTCATGAATCCACTTTCATCCTCGATAGCCCTGCTTACAATACTTACTTGAAACAATGTATTATACCAAGTCACCATTATAACTATGAACTCAAATTGCTCCTTGATCTGGCTCAGGGACAAGGCCTCTGTTGCTTAAAGTGAAAAATTCGTTTCCAGAAGGGCGTCACGAACTGAAGAATAGTAATAACGAACTGCAGCGAGGCTAGAAACTCTATTCACCGAACGAGTTTCGCAAATTTCTTTTGGTGATAATCCAAAGTTCTTGACTACTACTTCCCATCGCTTTGTTGATCGAGAGAATGAATAAATATTCTTTAAAGAAATCCGGATGAGGAAACCGATGTAATTGATATTTTGGCGTTACCTGCTATTGCCAAATTTAATGACAGCTAAAAGGATAAAAAAAAAAAAAAAATGCTTGGGAAGATATTGACTCAAAATTCTATTTTGGACACCTTTGTTTCCTCCTGTCATATTGGATCCACTGTCATATCTTTGGCCTCTTTTATATCCAAATAGAACTTTTGCAAAGTATCATTAATATATAGGCCAGTAAGGCCAGCTCCCAGGTTCGAAGTCACTTAACGGCTTGTAAGCAATGAAACACTTACGCACTTTAAATTCGTCGTCATTAGTGTCAACAAAAACATAGTTAAAGATAATTGCTGGACGTGACTGACAATAGGAGTTCAATTCAGTATGATGGAAAAGTATTTAGATGACTTAACCAGTCAAAATGTTATTATGAACTTTATATGTTTTGAACACATTTTCCAAAATAATAGACATTAGTCTCCTTATTAGCAATAAGGCAGAGATGCTCCATCATCACAGTGTCATATTTTCCTAGCAGTTGCAATATATCCAGTTACAATTATTAGAAGTATTTAGTGTTTCAGATCCAAAGCTTCCGCTAAACAGGAAATTATTATTTGTTAAAAAGAATATTTTTGACATCACTCATTCAAGGATAGCAACCCATCTTCATTTTTCGTCTCAATCTGTATTTACAAATGCTTGTCTATTACACTAAAATTCTTTAGTCGAATCAACGCTTCTATCCAAATCAGCATGGTGTGCTGGCAATTTGAGGAAGTTTCGTGAGATTTTAGACGCTCTGATAAGTAGCTACAGTCGTCAAATTCTTCTTTTCCCCAATGAGAGTGAGACCTTCTGTTGCATAAACAAGAGTAAAATCAATATACTTTACATGCAGATTTAGAGTAAACAAGCCGTCTTCTTTTATAAGTTTCTTCATTTGACACTACTATTTGAAAAATGACGTCCATGATTTTTTTTTCTTGGATTTTTTCGTTACTCGAATAGTTACATCTCTGACTGAAGAGTAAATGAGCGACAATTTTGAAATATTATCATAATTTGTACTGTGAAAAAGCGACGGTGGTGGTATGGATGGTATACCACATTTTAAAGTGTAGACGATGTTGCAGCCATAGCAAAATCTTCTTGTACATGCTGCTCCTTATCCTCATGAGCCTCGTCTGAAGAACTTCTATAAAATAAGTTTTTCTTCCGTCAGATGTTGAACTAGTTCTGATGACGACGATCTAATCTAAAAAAATTTTAAACTAATTTTGAAACCTTCTCAGTATCGCCTAGGGTTAAAAAAATGTAAAAAGGGTAGCGACATTTCTGTAAAACATACATTACATTTTGTAAATATTTACGATACCAGCATTAATTGCAATCACCTAAGGTATAACATTATAGAAGAAGATAAGTAGGTTGAATCTCGCCTCATACACATGCACCCACATGCAAAAGACTGTGCCGGATCTAGAGGGAGGCAAACCGGGGTGCTTACCCCGGGCGTCAAAATCATGTTTAAAGGGGCGGTAAATGACAAATTCGTGATGAACTTTCTTAGCTTTACAGTCCTGAGCGGCAACGTTCATGGGGCGGTAAATCAAAGAACAGCTTTAAACTGCTGCAGGCGGCAAATTCAATATTTGAAGGGGCGGCAGTCGCAGGTTTTTGCCCTTGCTCGAAAAATTTGTAGATCCGCCACTGGTGCATGAACTGCAAGACTACTGCTGAAAAGGGAAGAAACAGATAGTAGAATCGCTGGGTGACGCCGGAGAATGCTAATTGTGGTACGAGTTGTGATTTTCTTGAATGGAGTAACTTGAGCTGACTCGGACTATACATTAAGCGGAAGCTCTTAATTTATAAACTCTTCTGGTTGTACCTTCTCCAACTCCTGTATTTGATACTCAAAATGTGTGTCCCATACTACACTGCCATATTCAAGCAATGGCCTGACCAAAGTTTTGTAACCCAATTTCTTCAAACAGTTTGAAAATTATATCTTTCGATCAATTTAATAAGTATTTCAGCCTTGTTAATCTCAGTACAGCTCGACTAACTTCTTGGAATATTACATCTAATTAAAAATCCTAATTCTTTCACAATAAATCTATTGAATCCAATAATACCTCGACGGAAGTAATGACGGAACCATTCCGCGTACAGCTTTCTCTCTTACTCTAATAGCTTGTTTTGTACTGAGTTTCCTTCTGTGTCTGTTGTCTTAAAGAGGGTTCAATTAATTTAAGCACAAGCCAATTCAAATACTTGAACATAGATGTTATCATATATATTATTTCTAAAAGGTGTTTAAAAAAAAAAAAAACGCGAGCCATTTATCTCCCTTCATATCTAACCGAATTCGAGAAATGAGGTATTATTTTAAAGATTAAGGTCTCAATTTAGGTAAAATTATAAATTAAGAACGATTTTTTTTTCGGAATTTGGGCCTTGAAGGATACAAGTAATAACTGTGAATGTGACGCATGTGAGATAGTTCAGAGCCTAACAGGAGCACATATCACAGAGATATTAATAAACTGCTTCACTGGCATCAACTTTTGTTACGTACCTAATACACTAAACAAATGAACAACTGATACAAGTGAGGCGGTTCGTCTTTATCTGTTACTGATTGCGTTCTGCGATAATTCTGTCACATACGTTCAACCTTAATGTTCATCGTAATCGCAAAATTTTTTCACGGGTCATCTAGTTGTGATTAATTGTGACACAGAGCATACTTCCTGTAACAGTTTTTGTACACATTTTATCTTTTTCACGTCTTTAAAAAGTACGATAGCCCTATAGCTAAGTCATTCTTAATATCGATAAAAACTACAAATCAAATCGGTATTAGATATCTATAAAAAGAAAAAAAGAAAAATTCTTAGACTTGATGGTTCTTAATACATTTTACTCTACGGCAGAATTTTCATTTAAAAACTGAAGCGGACTATTTCGTGTTTGATACAGGAAGAAAGAAATGTACAGTGGTTAAATACAACTGGTCGATCAATAATTTAATTTAACTGCAATTTCACTACGCACTCACTCTTCCATTTTCTGTACTGCCTACTGAGTGTTGTGGATGAATTGTTAACGTTATGGCCTTGCATTCCGAAGGACATGGATTCAAATCCCCGTCTGGCCATTCTGATTTTGGTTTTCCATGATTTCCCTATATTACTTCAGGCAAATGCCGGATGGTTCCTTCAAAATGCCATGGCTGAATTCCTTCCTGTTCCTTGTCCCGTCCATTCCAGCCTCTAATGACCTACCATCGATGAAGCCATCGGCAACAAAAAAAAGCCCGCCTAATTTGCCCGCTACAAATTTCTACCCACAATCTTGGTTCCATACTATACCACTATATTCAAGCAGTAGCGTGAGCACAGTTTTGTAACCCAATGCTCTGGTACATCCGCTCATCTCTCTCTCTCAAACAAGTGAAAGATTATGAAATCTTTTCCTACTACCTCTCCAATGTGTTCCGAAAGTTGAGTTTGTTGTCAGATATTATGCCAAGGTATTTACATTTTCAAGTCTGCAACAAGCAATTCTTTCCCCACCTTATAATCATAATCAAAATTTAGTTTTTTACCTGTGTACCTAATAATCTGACTCTTCTTTGCATTTGTCTTTATCCCATCCAGCTAGGTCTCCAGTCCATATCACCCTGCAACTGTTTACTGCTTCTACCATTTTGATCCTATTATATAGCATTACATCATTTGCAAACAACCTTACTGCTGACAGTAAACCATCAATTCATCAGAATAACGAATAGCAGTGGTCTCAATACACTATCCTGTGGCACTCGCACTTTTACTTCCACTTCTTTTGATATTGAATTTCCTACCCACAATTTCTGCTTTCTACCTTTTAAGAATTCTTCTACCCAGAAGGTCACTTTTTCATCCACTCAGATGGTTTTTTACATTATTTAGTATCATTTTATGCCTCACTTTGTCAAGAGCCTTTGAAGAATCTAGATCTACACTATCTATTTGGCCCTCTTTGTCCAGTTTATTCGAAATATGTTGCCTACTAACTGCGAAGAACTTTGGGTTTTAACACAGGATTCTGGCACACAATCTGCTGATTAGTAACAGTGTGTCACCAGCTGTTGACAGGTATCTTGTTTAAATGTAATAATTATACCAGGAAGAATCACTTCCAAGTGTTTTTTTCCCAAAGAAATCGGATTTCATACAAAGATACTACTTACAATTGTGAACAAATGCTCTAGCTGTTATTACCTGCAACACCATCAAAACTAAACTTTTCAAAACTAAACTCAACTAACTAACTCATCTCTGCCGGTCGCTTATATAGGTGTTACAGAAAATACCAGAATAATTCAAAGACTTCTTCCCGATGTTTTTCGAATTCTTACAATAGCTAAACAATTAAAATCACATTTAAAAAATATATATAAAATCATTCACAATCATTATGAAACGCACAGAAATGAAAATTAAAGATGTTTATACACAAAATTATCCACATAAATCAGTCCAAACTGTCGGATATTGTCCTTCAAACATCGTAGCTCACATTAATACTTACAATTACAAACTTTTAATCAATATTTCGTATTTAACACTGTTTTGAACATATTACATGGTATTTACATAATTTATCTCCATAAAACAATGTTCATTTACTCAAAATTACAATTAATTACAAAAAATATACCAAACCATATTTAATTACCTCCCAGATCGCTACATATAATTCTTAAAATAAAATATCATTCAAGGCTGGGTCCGAGAGCGGTTATACTATCCTACCCTATCGACGAAATCTTGATGATGAAATCTTATTTCACCACCAGGATTCGATTCAGTTAACCCCGTGTCAACACTGGGCACAGTCTTGGTGTCGCTACCAACTGAGTCAAAGGATACGGCTCAACATCTAACTAGCTTACTTATATTGTGACAGTGTAATCGACTTTCAGAGTGTGCTGCTGTTGTTGTCGGCAGCATTTCGTCGTGCAAGCCACTGACGGGAGAAGTGCAGTTGTCTGCGGAGGAGCAGTTCGTGCTGGTGCAGTGTGATGGGAAGTACGTGAGCGGCCACGCCGTGGTGGTGCCCACAGAGGAGGTACGCCAGCGGATGGCGGCCTCCAGCCACCAGCGACCCAGCGTGCTGCTGTTTGGTATCGACACCATGTCCAGGCTGAACCTTGCTCGCACCATGCCACGCACCTCCAAGCTGCTGCGCAGCACCGGCTGGATCGAACTTCTCGGCTACACCAAGGTGCGCAATCACCCAGGCCAACAAATACCTATAACTATACCGTGAACTGTCATCAGCGAACTGAACTACATAAACATTAGCTGGAAACGGTATATCAATTGCATATACAGAGTGGCCCAAAGCATAATTAATCGCGTTAGTGCTCAAATATCAATTCCAATACAGAGTGGCCCAAAGCATATTTAATCGCGGTAGTGCTCAAAATGTCCTCCTTCGGCATTGATGCATTCCTGCAACTTGTCCCCGACACTCTCACACACCCAGTTAGAACTAATTTCCTTAAATGCATCATCGATGAAATTCTTCAACTGTAGTACTGTGATGGGTTTTCTGCAATAAATCTTATCCTTTATTACTCCACAAAAGAAGAAATCCATTGGAGTTATGTCCTGGGAACATGCTGGCAAGTTGATGATTCACCGTCGCCCAATCCAATGCTGAGGGAATGCCTCGGATAGGTATCTCAAAACAGCCAAAGAAAAGTGTGGTTGGTCCCCGTGCTGTTGAAAAACAATTCCGTGGAGTCGGGCCGTGCTTGCAATTGTGGCACGCAACTTCAAACAACATGTCCAAATATTTGGGGTCATCAATAGTTCCGTCGAAAAACATATGACCCATGTCACCATCGCAGGATATGTCACCCTACATTGTTTACGCCTAGCTGATTCAATTGCATAGTCATAATGACATGTGGGTTTCCATCATCCCAGTACACACAGTTATGTCTGTTGGTGTGACCATACAATTTAAAACAGACTTCATCCATCCCACACCATTTTTGAAAGCAGGTATGGTTGTTCAGTCAGTTGATTGCGTATTATCTCACAGAACTGTAGTCTGTGGTCAGGATCGTCCTCAACAAGGCCATGCAACAGTCTGGGTGAAGCAGTCTTGAGAATAAAAGATGTGGCAAAGGTGTATCCTAGATTTGAAGATTATGCTGAATCAGACGTTGTAATGATGTCCTTGCTATACACAGCTCCCGAGACGCAGTAAATCTTAAGTATCCACTGTCATTGCTCCTCACTCAGATTTCCATCCGTCGTTTATCTTAGACACAAAAGAAAGGGCACAATCAATTATGTAATCTTAGAAAAGCAGAAATATAATCAGTTTGTTAAACTGGAACATAAAACATGCAGTGTTACAGATTCTGGCTAAATCTTTTAACACGAAATTCAAAAACAAAAGTGAAAGTTTGGGATTTCCCCTAAAACCCATCTTAAAACTCTTGTATATGTAACTGTATATCTACTTTTGGGCCATCCTGTATGGTAAGAGTATAGATCCTAGGCGTAATCTCTCATTCGTAATTTGCTTTGGTGATGTTCACATTCCACAATCACAGCATTTCATATTGCTTTTGTGTAGCATACAGGGATGATTGTTTTGATATTTTTCTTAAACAATAAACTGTCTTTCCATTCTTTATCATATGCCTTTTCAACATCTAAGAAGTGTATAAAAACCAACAAGTGTAAAGATTCAAATATCTAACCCTAAAAATTTAATTTAGGTTATTGGCAGAATGAGTGACGAGATGACAAGAAACTTATTTTCTATTAAGAGTTCAAACACAGGGCCGGCACTAGGAATTTGGGCCTGGGGTAAAATGGGTGACCCTTTTTTTTCTAGCTGCTCTACAAACTAGCCGGTAGACAATGGGAAGAATCTTTGCTTTGAGGCCTGGGGGCCCCTGCAGCCGGTGATCGGGGCCCCTCATCAGCCGGCAAGCCCGGGTACATTTGACCCGCTTACCCCTCCCCCCCCCCTAACGCTGGCCCTGTTCAAACATACGCTAGTTGTTATTACTGGTTGACTTATTTTCACCAGGTGTGGTCCAGGAGGGAAACTAGATTAATAGTAGAAGGGAGAAAATTCCTTAGTATGGTAAGGGCGCTTCTCAAAGATGTTTGATCAGAGGCGGGAGGGATCAGCCAAACTGCATTTCACAGATATGGGTAATTTTTTTTTTCAATTTATTTATCAATCTTGTTTCATGGATCCCTGCTGAGGAAGGACCTCTGGGATGTGAAACATGTCATGGTTAATACACATACATACAATATGAGTCATAATCATAGTATATGTTATAAAGACAAATAAAGAGAATAACAATAAACATTAATTTTTACAACTGAACTTGGAAAAGTCATATTGAATAAAATTAATTAATTTGTTCAAATTCTTCTTCTGGTCCCTATCCATTCCGGATGTCAGCAACCATCTTGAATGCCTCATCTCTGCTGGTTGATGCTTGGATTAACTCTTTAGTTGTCTTTAAGGTCCATGTTATCATATTTTTTAACCAAGAAGTTCTTCTTCTACAAGCACTTCTCTTTCCTGGTATTTTACACTGGAGAACAGATTGCAGGAGTTCATATTGGCTATTATTCCTCATGATGTGGCCAAGGTACTGAAGCTTTTGATTTTTTTATGGTGGTTAATATTTCCATATCTTTTCATTTTGCAGAACACTTCAGCATTTGTGGTGTGGTCTGTCCATGGTATTCTCAACATTCTTCGATATAGCCACATTTCAAAAGCTTCTAACCTTTTACTGATAGTTTCTGTTAATGTCCACATTTCAACGCCATACAGGAGGACAGAGGACATATAACAGCGCACGAGTCTCAACTTTGCGGTAATTGATAAATTACGACTTTTAAAAAGGTTATTAATTTTATTGAAAGTAGCCCTGGCTTTACCAATACATGACTTTACTTCATCAGATAGATCCCACTGGCTAATTACTGTGGGTCAGAGATTTATATACCTTGATACACATTCAATGATCTTCTGGTTAATCATAATATGGCATTAGGAATTATTGGTTTTGCCAATGACCATTACTTTTGTCTTATTTATATTAATCTTAAGTCCATATTCATGGCTGCTTTGTAATACTCTATAAGATATTGTAAGCTTTCCTGACTGTCTGCAAAAATGACTGTGTCATCCGCATAACAAATGTTGTTTATCCAGTTTCCATTCAACAGCACTCCTATCCCCACATCACTCAGTGCCTCTCTAAAGATATTAAATAATAGGGGGGACAGGATACAACCTTGTCTTACACCACAATGAATTTTTACTTCATCCGTATTTTCTCCCTTCAGTCTCACATGAACAGACTGGTTCCAGTACAGATTAACTATAATTCTAAGGTTTTTATCATCCAAGCCAATACTTTTTAAAATTTCTATATTTTCTGATGCTTTACCCTGTCAAAGTCCTGCTGATAATCTGTAAAGCAAGCATAGACATCACAATTTATATCTCCGCAGCACTGAAATAGTACTAGGATGCTAAACAGAGCTTCTAATGTTCCAACTGCATTTCTGAATCCGAACTGTGTAGGTGATGCATATTCTTCACAGAGCTTATATATCCTTTGATGAATAACATTCAGAAAATGTTTTAATGTGTGGCCCATAAGGCTGATTGTTCTGTAGTCACCACATGCCTTAGCTCCGGTTTTTTTTTTTTAGTAATGTAATAAACTCTGATTTGAGCCAATCTTGAGGAATTCTGCCAGAGTTGTAGATGGCATTGAACATTGAGGTCAGCCACTTCATCAAACAGTTTAAAAAATTCTGCATTTATCTTGTCAGGGGCTGGAGTTTTAACATCTTTCATTCCTTTTATTGCAGCTTGTACTTCAGTCAATAAAATGCTTGGACCTGTTTCACATTCAAACTGTGGAGGTTCCAGACGGCTATCTGAGATCAGTTGTTTTATATGTCTCTTCCATGCATCTCTGATATCTTGAGTATCAACAATGACATTTCCCTCATTGTCCACTAGTTTATTTATTTTTTATTATTTAATATTTGATTGCAATGGAGCACAGGCTCCGGTGGCAATTTCCCTACACACCCATCTTCCCCCTATCCTACACCCACCTACATTTGCCCTCTACAAATTTTATCTTTAAAATCTTTCAAAGTTTTTGGTAAATTATTCATCATTTCTCTTGGTAACTCATTCCAATCCCTGACACCCTTACCTAAAAAAGAGAATCTCCCCACACCCTTGTGCCTGAAATCGAGTGCCAGCTTGTGGTCATGGTCATCTTTTCCCTTCCATGCACTACTTCTCATACCTATTGCAATATCTTTCCATGCCTCATCGCCAGTATATGCCCTGTACACTCCCATGAACCTCCTCATCCTCCTCCTGTCTTGCAATGAATCCCATTCCAGCTCCTTTATCATATCCGTCACTGATTGCATTCTGCGATAATTTCCAGAAACAAATCTAGCAGCCCTTTTTTGCACCCTCTCCAACTCCTGTATTTGATATGTAAAATGAGGGTCCCATACTACACTACCATATTCGAGCAATGGTCTCACCAAAGTTTTGTAACCCAATTCCTTTACTTCTCTCGTACATTGCCCTCATCACTCTCTCCAAGAAGTGCAGAACTTTGAAACCTTTTCCTACCACCTGTCCAATGTGTCCTGCCCAGTTAAGCTTATTATCAAAAGTAATGCCAAGATATTTACATTTCAACACTGTATTAGGTCTACATCTGCCTGTTACCTCTAACTTTCCTGGTAATGTTGAAATTGTCATACTTCAATCTGTCGAGCCTCTATTTCAGCACATCTCATCTGTATTTCCTTTTCTTTAGCTTCTCTTATCTTAATTTCTTTTCATTTTATTGATGTTTTTATATTCATCAGGATTACTTTTTACAACCCTTCTTCTCTCCATCATGTCCAAAATCTCATATGACATCCATGTCTTCCTTTTGGCAAAATCTGATTTCAGGTGTTCACCTTTAACAGATAATACTATTGGAATTTAGTTTTTCAATTTTTTCTTCTGTGTGTAATTACAAGACATGTTTTTCAATTCATTATTGAGACATTCCTCAACCTGCCTTCTTATGGAGGGCTCTCTTAATTTCCGAATATCAATATTCGTAAGCATCTTTCTTGTAACTTTCTTCATCTTAACTTTGAAGACACCGACTAATTGATTGTTATCAGAGTGACTGTCAGCACCGGGGTAGGTTTACACTGAATACAGTTGTTCCTGTATCTATTGTTTATTATGATGTAATCAATCTGATTTCTGGTGTTTTCCGGTGAATCTCTGGGAGACCTCCAATTGTACACGCATCTAGATGGTAGTTTGAAAAAGGTATTAGTTATTACAAATCCCTGTTCTCCTGCAAATGTACTAAGCTGTTCACCTCTTTCGTTTCTTTCACCAAGTCCATAAAGGCCTATAAAATACCCCTCACTTCCTCTTCCAACTTTGGCATAACATACTAACTTATTTAATTTAATTTGATATAATTGCGATAGAGCACACGCTCCAATGGCAATCTCTCTACACACCCAGTATTTCTCCTCTCCTCTTACCACTTACTTTTGCCCTCTAGTAATTTGAACTTTAACATTTTCAGTTTTTTTGGTAAATTATTCATCATTTCTCTTGGTAATTTATTCCAATCCCTGATACCTTTTCCAATGAAAGAAAATTTTCCCACACCCTTATGCCTGAAATCAGGTGCTAGCTTATGGTCATGGTCATGTTTACCCTTCCATGCATCTCTCTTAATTCTCCCACCAATATCTTCCTATGCATCATCATCAATGTACGTCTTGTTCACTCGCACTACTCTCTTCAGTCTCCTTCTATATTCCAACGAATCCCACTCCAGCGCCTTTATCACATTAATTTCCAATTGTGTTCTGCAGTAATTCCAAAGACAAATCTAGCAGCTCTTCTGTGCACCTCATCCTACTCATGTAATTGATACCAAAATTTGGTTCCCACACTACACCACCATATTCAAGCAGTTTTCTGACCAAAGTTTTATAAACTCAAATACCTTATTTCTTTGGTACATCCTCCCATCACTCTTTCCAACAAAATTTTGAATCCTTTCCCTGCTACCAGTCAAATGTGTCCTGCCCAGTAGAGCTCTAGTGTGTGTGTGTGGTTACTGATTGACTGCTGTTAGGGTATGATATTAACTAATCTTCCTGGTATCAACTTTTTCTTCTTTCTTGATGTTTGTCAAACTGCATAAGACAACAGGCTACTCATGATAACCAAAGTATTTTGGTTTGTTTTGTCTATAAATCTCTGGAATGAGCTCTGGGTTACCTGGCTATTATGGTCTGATATGGTTAGGTAGATTTTGCATAATAATAGCAGTTACTTCATGTCACAGTTCTGATTTTCTTTTAGTCTTTCACATGTCTTAGTTAAAAAAAAAAAAATGGAACTGCAGCTCCTGTCTACATAGTTTTTTAAACATTACCCTTGCTTGTCTGAATTTAGATTATTGCCAGAATGGGGGGAGAAAGCAATAATCCACCCAGCAGCTGACTGTGAGCCATGATCTCAGGTGCACTTGTCGTGGTAAGCGCTGAGCAAGCAAAACGAGTCTGTATCGTGTTGCGCTCGGATTTACACAAGTGGTTGAGCAAAACACTAGGGGACAAAATATTTTGGATATATTTCTAATTAAGCCCAATGAAAACCTTTTGAGGTACCAAGTAACTGAAGGAATAAGTGATCATGAAGCAGTTCTGATGGATTTAGAGGATTCAGTAAACCAGCAGCCAAAATTGAAGGGGGAAATAGGTACAATTATAAAAAGGCACAGGTTTCAAATTTGAAGAAATATTTCAGAGAACAATTCAGCAAATGGAAGGAAGGCTCAGGTACAGTAGAGTCAAGGTGGGAAGAGTTCAAGGAGATAATAAGAAAGGGGGAAGAAAAATTTATTCCAAAGCAAAAAATAAAGAGAAGTAGAGAACCTATGTACTATAACAGGGAAGTGAGGAGGTTAAAGAGGTTGGTAAGAAAGGAACATAACAGAGTTAAGAGGCAGCACGGGTAGTAGGGAATATTTAAAACAACTAAACAAGGACTTAATAACAGCAAAGAAAATGGCTAAAGATGGGTTTATGAAGAGTATTGTCAGTGCAGGGGGACCATTGACTGATGCATCTAGAAATTTCTATGGCTATATCAGGAAACAGAGGGGAAGGGAGGATGTAGAGACACTTATAGATAAGGATGGAGAAGAAGTTACTGACGATTTGAAAAAGGCAGAGATTTTAAGTAACTGTTTCAGTGAAAGCATTAGGGACAATGAATCAGAAACAGGAGGGTCTAATTCGGAGAACGAGCTTAACAACACAATTAGAAATGACGATAGTAAAAAATTTGATATCCATCCTGAGGAAATACTGAAGGAAATAAGAAAGCTGAAAAAACATAAGGTGCTGGTGAAGATAATATTACTACAGATATCTTAAAGATAGCCGCATGTGACATTGTACCTTATCTTGAAATATTATTTAAATTGAGTCTAGACACTTGCTGCTTACCACAGGACTGGAAAAGTGCAATAGTAGTACCGGTACATAAGGGAGGGGTGAGAAATAGAGTTTAGAATTACAGGCCAATCAGTTTGACATCAGTGGTAGGTAAATTAATGGAAAGATTGATATGCAACCACATCAGAAATATATGTGAGGAACATAATTGGTTTTCAAGCAGACAACATGGTTTCAGGCAAGGATATTCATGCGAATCTCAGTTGGTGGGATATATGCAAGATATTTCAGATTAAATGGACAAGGGAGGCCAAATTGATAGTGTAGCACTACATCTGTCTAAGGCGTTTGACAGAGTAAGCCATTAAATGGTAGTAAATAAGGTAAAAACCATTGGAGTGGATAAGAAAGTCATTTGCTGGGTAGAAGAATTTTTAAAATGTAGAAAACAGAAAGTTAGGGTAAGAAATGTAGTATCAAAAGAAGTGGAAGTAAAAATGGGTGTGCCACAGGGTAGCGTATTGGGACCATTTCTATTCATTATTCTAATGAATAATTGTGTTGATTGTTTACTATCTGAAATTAGATTGTTTGCAGATGACATAATGCTGTATAAAAGAATCAAAACGATAGAGGATTGTAAACAGTTGCAGGATGATCTGGACAGGATATCTAATTGGGTTGGTAAACATGGAATGAAGATAAATGCAAAGAAGAGTCAGCTTATTAGATACACAAATAAAAAACAAAAGGTTAATTATGAATATAAGGTGGGGAAAGAATTGCTTGCTGAAGACTTGAAATGTAAATATCTTGGAATTACTTTTGATAACAAACTTAACTGGGCAGGACACATAGGACAGTTGGTAGGAAAAGGTTTGAAAGTTCTGCACTTGTTGGAGAGAGTTATGAGGGGATGTACGAGAGAAGTCAAGGAATTGGGTTACAAAACTTTGGTCAGACCATAGCTCGAATATGGTAGTGTAGTATGGGACCCTCATTTTACGTATCAAATACAGGAGTTGGAGAGGGTGCAAAGAAGGGCTGCTAGATTTGTTTCTGGAAATTATCGCAGAATGCAATCAGTGACAGATATGATAAAGGAGCTGGAATGGGATTCATTGCAAGACAGGAGGAGGATGAGGAGGGTCATGGAGTGTACAGGGCATATACTGGTGATGAGGCATGGAAAGATATTGAAATAGGTATGAAAAGTAGTGCATGGAAGGGAAAAGATGACCATGACCACAAGCTGGCACTCGATTTCAGGCACAAGGGTGTAGGAAGATTCTCTTTTTTAGGTAAGGGTGTCAGGGATTGGAATGAGTTACCAAGAATGAATAATTTACCGAAAACTTTGAAGGAATTTAAAGATAAAATTTGTAGAGGGCAAATGTAGGTGGGTGCAGGATAGGGGGAAGATGGGTGTGTAGGGAAATTGCCACCGGAGCCTGTGCTCCATTGCAATTAAATTAAATTAAAACCTAGTGCCTATTTGAAGCAAGATGTACTCACCGACATTATTGTGGGACTAGCCTCATTACCCATAAAAATGACAGGTTGAAAGGAGTGTCCTGACAATTCATTTCTCTGCAGTTGCCTGAGTAAATAGGATTGTTGTTATGTAATGCTCATAACCTTGGTTTGAAATTTGTACATATTTCGGTTGTAGTTTACACAGCGACACAGAGACGCAAGTTCTACTGAATGAATTATGTCAAAATTAGGGAACCAATTAAATTAAAAATAAATTAGGAATCCTAAAACCTAATGCTATAACACATGATATAGTTTATTCCTGGCCCACATCTCATTCAGCATGATAAATATGGAGATACTTTCATCCATATAAAAATACCGTAATTTCCGTAACTCAAAGCTTATGAAAGCAGCTTAAATTGTTTATAAAAAAATTGATCGATATTTAGTAAATTAAAAAATGTGTCAGTTATCTAGTCCTATCTGCATTTCGACATAACCACAACTTCTACTTTTTTTTTGCTGCCATCAGTTTCTTGACTGGTTTGATGCATTCCTCCAACCCTTCTATCTTGTGCTAGCCTTTTCATCTCAACATGCCCCTTACAAACCACATCCTCAATTATCTGCTTTATATATTCTAATCTCTGCAGTTCTTACCTTCAACTGTTCCCTCCACTAACAAATTAACCCATTCTGCATGTTCCAAAATATGACCTACCATCCTGTCTCTTCTTTCAGTAAGACTCCTCCACAAACTTCTTTCGTAGCCAATCATTTCCAAAACTCATTCGTTTCATACTTTATCCGTCCATTTAATATTCAGCATTCTTCTATAATACCACATTTCAAATCCTTGAATTTTCCTTCTTTCTGGTATTCCTAAAGTCCAAGCTTCACTGCCATAAAGAACACATAGAGTTTTAAAACGTTGTTTATAAGTCTTAGATCATTATTGAATATTACTGCTTGCAACCTGTTCTACTGTAGAAAGTTCAGTATCCCTAATACCATAACAAATTTGAGAGAAAACTGTATCCAATGCCTTATAAAAGCAATCAGTATATCACTGAAACGAGCACTGTTAGCGTATAACCAACATCCTCTATTGCTCTGACAGTTGATAATATAAGAACAAGGATAATTGGGCAATAATAATTAATATGAAATCCATCAACTTTTCTTATTTAATGTAACTATAATGGTGAACTTCAAGTAATTTGGAAAATTCCAAGTACTAAACATCCAGTTCACAACACTGTGAGAAAATACTTGTTTTTATAATAAAATTATGGCATTTTAAATTATATCCACTTATAAGTAACTTCATTTTTTAATGGAAGGTGTCAAAACTGGAGCAGCTAGCATTGTCTGTGGATGTAGCTACAGGCTGCTCTTAGTAAATGAAAAGACAAAGAAGTTGTGTTGGGAGTCACTGGAAGCCGACTAGAGAGAGTGGTTTATATAAGTTAATGTATATGTTGGTGAGTTTATTTTATTTATTTATTCCGATGGAAAAACCATTTTATATAGATATATCTTATGAGAACTATTTATTAAACACAATTATCACTATTTATGAACAATTAGTTACAGTGAAAAGAAGAAGATGACAGAAAATAGCAAGTATAGGATAATATTACTGAAACAAGATAATAATTACAAGAGAGAAAATTATTAAATATTCAAAAACTAGTAATAACATACAGCTACAGAAAAATAAAAATTATTATTGGAAATAAGAGACAGAATCAAATAATAGGGGGATAACCAAATACTTACGACAGTAGCTATGTTAAATCCATCATTGCTGACTCGTGTGCAACACTGTCAACGAAAAAAATTAAGTTCAGCAGGTATACTATTACATATTCTCTGTTGAATTCTAATGTGCTGGCTAGCCTCATAAGTTCATGTGCAGATGTCAACACCCAAATAGCTCTCTCAATCGTGTACCAGAAGTACAATGAAAATACACATGTCTGAGAAATTCAGAGCAATCTATAACACCAGAGATTACTTTATGTAGAAATTGGACACCATGGACACTCCGTATTAACTCCAAAGGATGGAGGCCAAGGTAGATTTGTAGTGAAAGTCCATGCAACAACCTATAAACCTTTTGAACTTATTTTGAAGATTCTGAGTCTGAGGAGGTTACCATACAATGCTGCAATACTCAAGTATAGGTCTGACATGGGCACAATACAGAAGCCCGAGTGTCTGAGTATTAATGATAAATCTGGAAGTGTGTGCCAGTTAGCCCAGGCACTTGAAGGCCTTGGCGCATATGTTGTGGACATGTTCTTATAGATAGAGATTGTTTGTCGGAAGGAGTCCCAAGTCTCTTACAGTTGTGCAGTGACTCAGTAACTGATTTTCCATTTCATATTCAAAAAGCAATGCAGAATTAGTGTGGTAGAAAGTAATGCAGGAACATTTATTAACATTAAATTTCATACTGTTTTTTTGACACCATTTCTCAGTAGCTCTTAAGCAATTCTGAAGTAACAATATTAATATTTAACAAAATTGCGATGGAGCGCATGGTCTGGTGACAATTTCCCTAATCACCCATCTTCCCACATTTTCTGCACCCACCTACATTTGCCCTTTACAAATTTTAACTTTAAATTCTTTCAACATTTTTGGCAAATTATTCATCATTTCTCTAGGTAACTTATTCCAATCCCTGATACCCTTACCTAAAAAAGAGAATATTCCTACACTCTTGTGCCTGAAATCAAGTGCCAGCTTGTGGTAATAGTCATCATATCCCTTCCATACATTACTTTAAAATCTTACACCAATATATTTCCATGCCTCATCACTAATATATGACTTTTACACTCTCATGAACCTCCTCATCCTCCTCCTGTATTGCAATGAATCCCATTCCAGCTCCTTTATCATATCCGTCACTGATTGCATTCTGCGATAATTTCCAGAAACAAATCTAGCTGCCCTTCTTTGCACCTTCTCCAACTCCTGTATTTGATACTCAAAAAGTGGGTCCCATACTACACTACCATATTCGAGCAATGGTCTGACCAAAGTTTTGCAACTCAATTCCTTTACTTCTCTCGTGCATCCCCTCATCACTCTCTCCAACAAGAGCAGGATTTTGAAACCTGTCCAATGTGTCCTGCCCAGTTAAGCTTGTTATCAAATGTAATACCAAGATATTTACATTTCAAGTCCTCAGCAAGCAATTCTTTCCCCACCTTATATTCATAATTAACCTTTTTCTTTTTATTTGTGTATCTAATTAGCTTACTCTTCTTTGCATTTATCTTCATCCCATGTTTACCAACCCAACTACATATCCTGTCCAGATCACCCTGCAACTGTTTACAATTCTCAACTGTTTTGATTCCTTAATATAGCATTCTTTCATCTGCAAACAATCTAGTTTCTGATAGTAAACAATCAACACAATTATTCATTAGAATAATAACGAACAATGGTCACAATGCTACCCTGTGGCACTCCCATTTTTTACTTCCACTTCTTTTGATACTGCATTTTCTACACAATCTTTTTGTTTTCTACCTTTTGAAAATTCTTCCAACCAACAAACCACTTTCTGAGCCAATCCAATAGATTTTACCTTATTTACTACCATTTTATGGCTCACTCTGTCAAAAGCCTTTGAAAGATCAATTTGACCTCTGTTGTCCATTTCATCCAAAATATCTTGCATATATCCCACCAACTGAGATTCACATGATTATCCTTGCCTAAAGCCATGTTGCCTATTTGAAAACCACTTGCGCTCTTCACATCATTAGGTAACGTTCGGTGTGCACACACGTTCCGAGCCTAATGTCCCGTTTTTTCTATTTGTGAGCAAGGCATATGCCGAAATATTGTGTTGTTTGTTTGTCAGCATTAGTGTTCTCCCATCGCATCCGTCCACTTTGGTATGTGGTGGGTTAATTTCCCTTTCTTTTCTTATTTATATCACATATATTTCTGATATGGTTGCAAATCAATCTCTCCATGAATTTACCTACCACTGATGTCAAGCTAATTGGCCTATAATTGTCAACTCTATTTCTCACCCCTCCTTTATGTACCGGCACTACCACACTTTTCCAATCATCTGGTAAGCAGCAAGTATCCAGACTCAATTTAAATAATATTTCAAGATAAGGTACAATGTCGCATCGGGCTATCTTTAAGACATCTGTAGTAATATTATCTACACCTGCCCCTTATGTTTTACAGCTTTCTTAATTCCTTCATATCTTCAGGATTGTTAGGGGATAAGCCGTATCGGGGTACGGGTATCAGCTTGTACACCAAAACTTGAAGTCTTCCAAAATGTTGCCAAAAGTTCAGGAAAAGTTCTATAACCGTGAAAAACCTTGGAAAATGCTAACTGTAATGATGAAGACGGCCACCACTTACAGAATTAACCCCCTGTAAGTAAGGTACTAAAATAGAAATGAAAGTCGAAGTCCAGATCACTGAAGTATATATTCTAAAAATTTTCACAGAATTTACATACGGTCACAGTTAGCAATGGCAATCAGAGAAAATCATTTGCCGAAGATCACAAGTCATGAAACAGAACAGACCGCTACACCCCGAAATGAAAGTCCAAGTTCACATCGATAAACACATGCCGGAAAAGTTCAAGATTCTAAAGTTGGTAATGGCGACAGTCAGCCATGTTGTCAAAGTTCCGGTTTCCCATCAGCCACCGCGAGCCGGTCTCACTCAAATCCGCTAAACGAAAAGCTACATGTTTCCGCGACAAGGTGTTCCAACAGACTGTGGACGAAACCACGTCCGTGCCTACTTTTATCGAAAATGGCCTACTGACCTAGACAACAGTCTATCTATAAAAAAATTTGTTAACTGAGAGCTTCCAGAAAATCACAAGATGTAGAGCATAACGAGACAAGTGTAGTGATGTGGTTGGTTTTGTTCTCAGAACTTCCAGACCGGTGTAAATGATTTTTGAAAGTTGGTTAATCGGAAAGCTCACATATTTATAGTATTACGATATGTCACGTCCGGAATATGAATCTGCTAAAGTTTAAAATATCAAGTTTACACTATGTTTAAAGTGTTCCCCAGTTTCTGCTGAGTTCAGTGGTGTAAAAATCTTTTAAATCGGTGAAGGATGTCAAAAGTTATTGAATTTCTAAAATCTGGTGATTTCTTGGTGTTGCAAGATTTTCTTCACTTTTTATTTAAAGTCGGTTGTGGCCTGAAACTATTTTTAAAACGTACCTTTATTTTATTTAAGTGCTTTAGAAAAGTTTTTAGTTCATGAAATATGTTAGTCAGAGAGAAATCCAAATTGCAAGTCGGTTGCTACGACGTCACCGGAAAACGGATTTTAACTTATTTATATCTTCCGATTATTAGTTGATGGCTATTGGAAACTAAAAGAATATTGGCCTGCCGGTTATTTAGCTTGGTTAAATCTACTTTTAAACCTCTGAAATTACTTAGATGTGCTGGAATTTATTATTGAAGTTAACCCATGTGGCTTTAAAAATCATATTTACTGCTTTAAATCAGTCTGGAACTGCGAGTTATTAGTGGATTTAATATCAAATGGTGAAATTATTATTATTAAAGTGCTTTAAAGTGGTCAATTATGTGGAATATTAGTGCTGTGGTTGTTTAACCAAATCTGTTTACTTTACTTCAGAATTATTATGGGTTACACTCATTTAGGTAAGTTTACTGTTTATATTTTATTAGAAACTTCTTATTTAAGGTTGTTATATGTTGTTTATTTACTTTTCTGAACCTAAAGTGTTGTTATCTCGATTTCAAACTATGGTATCATGTATCGAATGTTAACCTCAAACTTCGTCGGATCTTAACTGAATATTGAAAATAGAGAGTAAGGTAGCTTACAGGATGAATTTAAAATTTTATGGTCTACTCATTTCTAATTGTTCTGTTAAGCTCGTTATCTGATTAAGAACCTCATGTTTCTGATTCATTGTCCCTAATGGTCTCACTAAACCAGTTAGCTAAAATATCTGCCTTTTTGTAAACCTCCATAACTTCTTCTCCATCCATATCTAAAAGTGTCCCAGCACCCTCCCTTCATCTCAGTTTTCTAACATAGCTATATAAATTCTTAGATGAATCAGTCAATGGTCCCCTGCACTGACAATACTTTTCATAAATCCATCTTTAGCCACCTTCTTAGCTATAATTAAGTCCTTGTTCAGTTTTAAATATTCCCTACCCTACCCTGCTGTATCTTAACTCTGTTATGTTCTCTTATTACTAACCTCTTTAACCTCCTCACCTCCCTGTAACAGTACACAGGTTCTCTACTTCTATTTATGATTTGGAATAAAATTTCTTTCCCCTTCCTTATTATCTCCTTGAACCCTCTCCTTGGTCCCCTGCACTGACAATACTTTTCATAAATCCATCTTTAGCCACCTTCTTAGCTATAATTAAGTCCTTGTTCAGTTTTAAATATTCCCTACCCTACCCTGCTGTATCTTAACTCTGTTATGTTCTCTTCTTACTAACCTCTTTAACCTCCTCACCTCCCTGTAACAGTACACAGGTTCTCTACTTCTATTTATGATTTGGAATAAAATTTCTTTCCCCTTCCTTATTATCTCCTTGAACCCTTCCCACCTTGACTATACTGTACTTGAATCTTCCTTCCATTTGCTTAAATGTTCTCTGAAATATCTTTTCATATTCAAAATATGTGCCTTTTTATAATTGTGACCGAGCATGGTGGTGTAACGGTTAGCGTTCTGGCCTCGCATTTGGGAGGACGGCAGTTCGAATCCTCGTCCGGGCATAAAGATTTGGGTTTTCCATGGATTCCCAAATCACTCCAGGCAAATGTTGGGATGTTTCCTTCAAAAGGCCATGGCCAAATTCCTTCCCATTCCTTGCCCCCCCCCCATCCTCTCCCGTCTCTAAAGACCTCGCTGTTGAGAGATGTTAAGCAGTTTTTTAAAAAAAAATATATATGATTGTACCTATTTCCCTCTTCAATTTTGGCTGCTGGTTCACTGAATCCTCTAATATCCATAAGAACTGCTTCATGATCACTTATTTCTTTTGTTACTTGACACCCTACAAGGTTATCATCTGGCTTTATTAGGTATATACCCAACATATTTTGTCCCCTAGTGTTCTGCTCTACCACTTTTGTAAATCCTCCTTCCCTTATTAAGGTATTTGCAAATCTCTGTTCCCTTGTGTTATTAATCTTATTTCCTACTCAGTTTACACCTGGTAACTTTACATCACCATCAATAATGACCATTCTATTTTCACCTCTGAAATCTGAGTATGAATTTAATTTCTCCCCAAGAGCCTCATCCTCTTCTGTCATTCTTCCACTGCGGTAAACAGCCAACACTCAGATTTTTTCTTTTCTACTACCCCAGAAATCTACCCCAAGTAGCTCATGGTCATTATCTATGAACACCAGTGAACTGTGGTCCGTTTTATTAACTTGTATGTTAACTCCACCAATTTCTCTTCTATCTCAGTGAAAAACCTCACTGTCTAGTACTTCTTCTTTTAACCAACTTTTGTAAGGACACAAGCTGCTATACCGGGGTGAAGTATAGGCTTAGATACCTCAACTGAATGTCTACTTGAAATAAAAATGTTCTCTGAATCTGCATCTATACTTTTAAATTGACCATGTGCCTGCCTGGAATATTTAACTGTTAAGCTTATCGGCAGCCACTAAGCTTATTTGAACCAAAATCTTAAAAGAGGTTATGGTTCAAGATAAAAATATTTGAAAAGTCCACTTGCTGGAAAATTTAAAGTTTATTCAAAATCACATTTGGAAAAACAGCATTTTAAGTAAAATAGGCTATCAAATCAAACATTTCCATAAGATTGCTGATTATGAAGAGGAAGAAAACCGACCAAGCCCCATTGAAAATTTTACAAGTTCAAAGTCATTGCTAACGAGAGTCACTCATAAGAAAATGTTAAAATGGCCGTATGTCAGCTATGCTGCAAATTAACTATATCCGGCTACTATCTCGGTCTAACCGACACACACGCAACATACCCAGCGCAGGTTAACTATGCAAAACGTTCCCCACTACCCATATACCCCCATCTGCATGCCATATGTGTACGGACGCTTATCCAAAATAGGGTGAAAAATTGTAATTATAGAGTGTATTTTAAAATTAACCGTGGGTAGCTTGGTCTTCAAGGTTTGTAAAAAGTGTTTAGCAAAAATTCTCAAATGATAAGCTTCCTTGTAAATGAATTTAGTTTATAAGCGCATTGGTAAAATGTTTCCGAAAGTTAATTAGAGATTCCCCGAATTCCTTCTAAATTTAAGCACTTTTTAGGTGACCCTGCTGAATTTCAAATTATTATAATAAAATTATTGTCATTGTGTTCTACATTAATTCCTGATTCCAATGATGTAATTTTTTATTAATATCGGTCGTGTAATAGCAAAGTTATTATGTCGCGGTTATGCTGGAGGTTCAGTTACAATACTTACTGTGAACCTTTAAAGCTTCCGCGCACTCACTAGATTCTGGTTCTTTCTCTGACGGCCGCCAACTGATGTTAAGTCGGTAAATGAAATAAAAATGCACCTTCTTATTTGAAACACATGCATTTAATACTTAATAAGATAGTCTCGCTCCAACTCCCAACCTTTATGAAAGTTCGATATCAGTACTTCGATCCTTAAGAATACAGGTAATGCCTCCGATAAATTTAGACTGAATAACATACACTCTTTTCATTCATACAACACCCTTACTAGTTCTCAGAACATGCCTATGGCTCACCACGAAACAATTCATATAAAATTCTGCAAATACTTTCTTCATTAATAAAGTTCCTTCATATCACCAAAGAAATCACCTTCTCCAAAATTAATTCTTTATCATAATGAACATGCGTTCTCGTCGACTCGACTAACTGTTCACTTTTGCGATGGACTCACCTACTCCATGACCAATGGCAGACTACCCGCCCAGAAGCCTAGGTGCGTCTTTCTGCCAAGCGCACCATGCTTCCGAATTTGGGGTTTACACCCCCCGAGTTCACGGACCCGGCAGATGCTGACATCACTAGACGACGACCAGTTTCAACACATGCTTTACAAGTGGGTCCTACTTCCCTAAACCCACGGACTTGGCAGATGCTGAAGTCACCAGACAACCACGCAAACCGCCAATATTTAAAACTTCTCAAATTAGCTTCCAAAGTAATGGGGAAATGCCATTAACCCGTTACAATTAGTTTGGCAAAATTAGGGTTTAAATCTGTTTAGAAGTCACTTGGTTTCTAGTTCATAATTATTAAAGTGTTGTTTATATCGAAACTGGTGAAGTTAGCGGAATTTTCTTTGAATTTAGTTAAATGTTTAAACAGTTATTTTATTTACGGAAGTGGCTGGTTTAATTGCAAATAAATCTCGAATGAAACCACATTGTAATTGATGACGAAATAAATTTAAAATCTATTCTACTGCATGAAATGTTCTGAAATTTAAATATGTTATACTAGATTTTTAGTTCTTTCAGGTAATCTACTTTTTAATTCGAGAAATTACTGAAAACATATGACAGAAAATGATAAAAGTGAAAATGTGTTCCACGAGGTGTTTAAAGTTTTATTTATGCTATTTACACAGCCTGAAACTACGTAAATAAATTTATCTTTCTTTTGAATTATTATTATTATTTTGAAATTGCTTTTCTGCATCGTAAAGTGTTAAGAATTAGTGAAATTATCAAGTAACAAAATCTATTGCTTACAAGTTGGATAATAATGGATTACCCTATTCCAGGTTAGTTTAAAGATTCTTTACTATTAAAAATGTTTATTTAGTGCTTATATTAAGTGTTGTGGGTCTTTACTGTTTTTAAATATTTTTATATATTGAACTGGCTTGCAGTATCAGCTTCTGCATGAAACGTTTCTCACTTCGTATACTTGCAATGAAAATTATATGTTTACTGGGAAGGTTACTGCCTCCCTTATGCATTAAGCTAAGCAAACTGGAATTTACCCAAATTCTAAGGTGCTTACTCTCTCTACCCCTATTATTACTTGTGGTTCGTATATTTCTATTAAGTTTGCAAATTCTATTTTTTTGTTTATTATACTCTACAGTTCACCAATAACATCCTTATTACTGACTGTATATTTTTAGCATTTACCTCCTCCATCCCAGTTTTACCCCAGTTAGTTATTGTTTCAGCAACTTTATCTGTTTCTTTAACATCTGTGATTTTTGCCATTGTGGATCTACAGTCAGTATCATTTTAATAATCTACCTCCACCCCTTCACCAGCAGCCCCTAATCTAAAAAAGGGCACAGTCCTGACCCATTATCACTGGAAATGGCCTACCTTACTGCTTTTGTTAACAACTCAGAAAGTACGCCCTTGACTCTGGTATTGAGGTGTAGATCATACCTAGTGAAACCCTACCTACCAATGGTGTTCACAGGCACAATCCCCAAAACAGAACTAATGCCTTTCCCAAGTAGCACTTCTGTTTCCACATTTCCTTGCCTCACAGCATAGTTCAATTGTGGCCGGTCATGGCGACTAAGGACCTTCACGAGTTCCACCCAGGTATGCTGCTCCTCCTTCACCGCCTTCCTCAGGTCACTCTCAATACTGTAACTTGAATTTCTATCAATACTATTCCCCGCACCTCCCACTATCTCTGCTCTATCATCCTCCAAGCAACTGTAGTGGTCCACATGATTTTTTGATACAGTATTGCACTAGCTACGATTTCATACAGCTCTAGTTAAAGCAGGTCAATTTCAACAGCAGGAGAAACAAATTTATACATTGGAATGTGGCAATGAAGAAGCCAATACCTAGAAGAGTAGGTCAGGAGTCAGCAAGAATACACTGAACCACAATGTCATTTGGCGAAGGATGGGAGATTCATTGAGGTAGCTATTGGTCGAAAAGCCTCCCTACCATCTAAGGATGGTGGGGGACTGAAGATCAAAACCGGGGCAGAAGCAGAGAGCAGTCAAGCTGGTCATTCAGGCTTGAGGCTCATGTTTTAGGTTGATGAGGAGATGGGCCGTGACATGGTGGAGGCGGACAGTTAGCCGTTGACAGCAGCAGCAGCAGTGATGGAAGCTGCATGAAGCATACACCATGATTTTCTTAAATTTTTAATGTCATCTGCAAAGAGAAGGCAATTGGCAAAAATTCTAACTTAATCATTTATGAAAATATTGAACAGCAACAGTCCCATATTGCGTATCAAATACAGGAGGTGGAGAGTGTTCAAAAAAGGGCTGATAGATTTGTTTTTGGAAATTATCGCAGAATGCAATCAGTGAGAGATATGATAAAGGAGCTGGAATGGGATTTGTTGCAAGACAAAACGAGGATGAAGAGTGTTATGGGAGTGTACAAGATGTATACTGGCGATGAGGCATGGAAAGATATTGGAGTAGGTATGAAAAGTAGTGAATGGAAGAGAAAACAAGACCATGACCACAAGCTGGCACTTGATTTCAGGCACAAGGGAGTGGGAAGATTCTCTTTTTTAGGTAAGGGTGTCAGGGATTGGAATGAGTTACCAAGGGAAATGATGAATAATTTACCAAAAATGCTGAAAGAATTTAAAGTTAAAATTTGTGGATGGCAAATATAGGTGATTGCAGGATAGGGGGAAGATGGGTGTGTAGGGAAATTGCCACCGGAGCATGTGCTCCATTGCAATTAAATTAAATTAAATATTCCAGAATTTGCTGTGAAAGCAGATGACAATGAGCCAAAGCTTTTACAATCAACCTTCTGTTGCTGACAAAATCACTTCAAAATAATTTCTCAACTAAGCCATATTCCTGGATGGGGATGGTTAACTATGTCAGATGCCTTTGAAAGGTCAAGATATATGATATCAAATTGTTTTCGCTCACTAAAGGCCCTAATTATTTTACTTTGAAGAATCACAAGGTTAGTTGCTGTTGATTTTCCAGGAGAGAAACTGTGTTGCATTGGAGTAATGACGTTACGAAACTGGGATGGATTTTGTTTGTTACCAACTTCTTGAAGTTTTTTTATAACACCAATTGTATAGCAATTGATCTGTAATTCTTTACATTTTCCTTTGATCTGTATTTATGGATAGGCACAACATGATCAAGCTTAAATATATCTGGAAAAATTCCAGTCTTACGGATCTGTTAAACAAGTTTTTCAAAGGATGGACAATACTTCACAGTATTTCAAAACACTAGGTGGTATAATTTACGATTAAACATAGTCAAAAGTTAATGCAGAAAAATACAAATCATTTGAATCAATCACTTTAATTCTAAGAGTATTACATTTTTTTTTTTTTTTTTTTTTTTTTTTTTTTTTTTTTTTTTTTTTTTAAATGGAAAAATACATCTATTATCTTTTGGGTAGCGTTTCTTTTACGTTCTTGTGAAATACGTTCATAACACCCAACGCTGATTTAATTGTTTAACACACGTTCAAAAAATGGTCATCATTACTATCTATGCTCTGCAATAGGTCCAAACCTGAATAAATTTTTGAAAGAACATTTTGTATTCCACTTGGAGATAAAACTCTCTCTTCTACTTGTTCTTCCTCATCATTTGTAGCATTATTCTGTAACTCGATCAGATCTTCATTGCTGAGAGGTTCATCGTGAGTTGCTACAAGTTATTCAAGATCTTCTACACGACATCTTCAAGTTCAGAGCCCTCAATTATTGCAGCAATGTCTTCAAGCACTTGTCTGTGCATTTGGACAATTCATCTAGGTGCTTCCACTACATTTGGCCAAATATTATGCCACATCCTGTTCATACAACTCTTTTTAACTTCGTTTCAAGACTCATTTATGCTGTGAATAGCCTTGATGATGTTGTATGACTTCCACCACCCTCACATAGACTCTGTTCCTTCCCCGTCAGTTTCATGAATTAGTTCACTAAAACTGTGGCGATGGTAATAAGCTTTAAAATTTGCTATTGCTCCCTGGTCCATATTGATGTAGGGTTTGGTGGAAGGAACTTCAAGTACACTTTTAAGTCTCTCGGCATATCAAGTGAGGTTGGATGTCCTGGGGCATTGTCTAAGAGTAATATAACTTTACATTCAAGTCCATTTCTGTCACAGTAGGATTTGAATGACGGGCGAAAACTATTAGAATACCAATCTTGAAAAACTTCCCGTGTAACCCACGCCTTTCAGTTGGACCGCCACACGACTGGTAGGCTTGTCTTGTCTGTACCTCACATTGCACAGCATGTTTCTGAATCGTAAACCAGCAAAGGTTTCAGTTTGAAATCACCAGTGGCATTACCACCCAGCAGAAGTGTTAGTCGATATTTCATAGCTTTGAAACCGTATTTAGAAATGAATGTTAGAGATGGTATTTTTATCCAGTAAAGCCTGGTCTCATCAACACTGAAGATGAGACAAGCAGGAATTTTTTCCCGTGCTATGAAATCTTGAAACTAGTCTGGAAACTCAGCTATAGCTTGAGTGTCCGCACTGGTGGCCTCACCTGTTATCTGGATATTGTGAAGATTGAAATGCTCCTTAAACCGGTTTCTGCTGGCAGCAAAAGTTGGAGTGGAAATCCCTGCACCTTTTTCTGGGATCTCGAACGAGAAAGTTTTGTTGCACTTATAGGTGTTGAACTTTTGCTATAAAGTTTAATTTTTTCCCGATTTTTAAAAATCGTTTTCACAGTCGATTCTGACAGACCAAAATCTCTGCCAACAATTGTTGCTTTGCCTCCATTTTCCATTCTTCTTATCACCTTCATCTTCAATTCCAAAGTTACACTTTTACGCTCTTTATTCTTCATAGGCGGCATTTTTAACATAGCGTTAAATTATGTATCTCCACCAAATGTTAAAACATGACTGCCAGCTGAGACAAACATACGGAAAAAACGAAACAAACGAGGGAATCCTTACAGAACAAAGCCGTAGGATGGGGAATCCCCAATTCTTCGATTAGAATGGTCAGAGAAAGCAGGGATTCCCGTGACCAAAGACAAGCCAATGACAACATTATGTACATACATATTCTTAAGTAAGCAATTCACGTAATATGAGGCATTTTAACACGAAATTAGAAATTAACGCTAAAGCGAAACCGCGCATAACGGGTTCGCGTAAAGCGGGGTATTACTGTACTTCTAATTACAATAATAATAATATTTTATTGTATAATCTAGATGCTATTGTGACATAATAATTCATCAAATTGTGCACTAAGCAGATTTTTTTAATTTTCAATTTACTTCTCACCAAATCCAGGTATGTTTATTGCATTTTCCAATTCCATGTGTGCAGATTGCTTCCTTTGTTTGTTTTTATAGTGTGGGAACTTAATATTCTACAAGCATTCATGTTCTACATATTTAGGAACAATATTTAAAATTGTTTCTTCACTCCAGCGAAACGACCATTTTTGAAGCAGCTAATGAACTCAACTTAAACAATAGGTTCAAACTTGTTTAACCGATTAGCGAATGGGCAGTGGCACATGGGATGGCGGGGGGCCCGATTTAAAAGACTAAACTACTGGCTAAACTGCTTGACTAAATTTTCATTGTTTACACACGTTTAGATACTAAATTGCTCGCTACTTGACTAAATTACTAACCTAGTGTGAATGAGCCTTAACAGCGGATTAATTGTCTGTCTTAAACAAACTTCATCAGTGCACATATATTAATTAAACCTCTGAAATACACGGCACACTGGATTTTCATAGCTAAGATAAACAAACCATGAAGCATTGTCTGATAACAGGTTTAGTATGTGATAATGGACTGGAAGAGAGGATCTCAATCATAAATTAATACTTGAATTCATGAATTGTGGAGTAGAAACCTTTTCATTGGTACATAAAAACTGAAGGCAATCTTAACACAGTAATCATCTTAACAATATAGACATACATATCATGGAGTGGTAATCATATATTGTTTATTTAATCTTTTTCATCATTTTTCTTTTACAGAATATTGTTTGAAATTGAGACACAATTCCACATATTCTTAATTGCTTTCATGTTATCAAATGTTGTTGATGAGTGTTTCAGACTTTTTCCTAAATAATTGTCCTTTTCATTTACTTTTTTAGGTTGGAAGGAACACACTTCCTAACCTCGTGCCTATTTTAAGTGGGCTCAGTATGCAGCAGTTAAAGAAAATATGTTGGAAAACAAAATCTGCTACATTCGATAGCTGTCCATTTATATGGAAGGATTACAAGAGCCAAGGATATGTAACAGCCTATGTAGAAGATGAACCTAAAATCAGTATATTCCATTACAAGAAACCTGGTTTCAGAATCCAGCCAACAGACTATTACTTCCGACCCTTTGCACTAGCTGCAACGAAAAACCTCAAACTGGAGACGCGGAAGAGGATGGATGTGTGTTTCGGCCCAGTTCCAACTGCCGAGTATTTGTTTCACTATACTATTGACTTAGCAAAAACGTTTCAGAATGCTTTGTATTTTGCTCTAATATGGCTAAATAACTTTAGTCATCAGGATTTTAATGCTCCAGCTGCAATGGATATTAGGGTTATGCAGCTGTTTCAAGAATTACTTGACACAAATTTGCTGAACAACACACTGGCTGTGTTCTTAAGTGATCATGGCATGCGTTTGGGTAAATTAAGAGAAACACATGTTGGTTGGTTTGAAGACAGGCTTCCATTCATTTATATATGGTTACCTGAGTGGTTTAGAAAGAAGTATCCTGATTCATATCAGTCCTTAACTCTGAATAAAAACAAACTTACTTCTCCATACGATCTTCATGCAACACTCAGAGATATTCTTGACAGAACTGAATCAAATAACAGTGATGCTTTCCTAAAGAAAGTACCTATGGGCTGTCCACTGTGTAAAAGTCTTTTCAGTGAAATACCAGATGACAGAAAGTGTGAAGATGCAGGCATAACACCAGACTGGTGTGTTTGCAGTCAGTACAAGCCATTGCTACCAACCAGTTCTGTACTACTTGTATGTGCTCAGCAAGCTCTTCTTGAAATAGGTGCTAAGTTGAAAACAATTAATGATGAGGGCAAAAGGTTTTGTGCTGAACTTAGATTAAAACAGCTTGTGGAAGGCAGAAGTAAAATTAATAGTTTTATCTCAACTATGATTACTGGTTATGATGATTACATAGTTGTGTTTGAGACAGAACCAGGGAATGCATTATTTGAAGCATTAGTAAGACACTTTCACAAAGGAAATAATTCATATTCTGTCATTGGCACTATAAAGAGATTAAATTCTTATGAAAATCAAAGCAGTTGTATTCATGACAACCATTTAAAGTTATATTGTTACTGTTCAAACCTTTGACCATGAGATACATCTTGTTTATGAAATTACTGTGCAGCCATTTGTAAAGTTACATAGCATTAATAAAACAGGAAAAATTGGAAACAAAAAATCAAATTTGCATTGGCTTATTTAATTGCAATGTAGCGTCCGCTCCAATGGCAATTTCAATACACACTCCTTTCATTTTCCCACCTGCTTTTCCCCTATAATAATTTCAGCTTTAAATTCTTTTGGCATTTTTGGTAAATTATTCGTGATTTCTCTTGGTATTTTATTCCAATACCTGACCCCTTACCCCATGAAAGAAAATCTTCCCACACTCTTGGGATCATGGTCATCTTTCTCTTCCTGCACCTTACCTAATTTACAAACATCTATTTGAAAATGAGAATAATTTTTGTTACCCATTTCTAAAAGTTACATTTCCAACATTTAAAAAAAAAAAAAATTAAAAAAATATATATATAATTTATAAATCGTATATTTATTATGTTGGGGCAAAAGGGTTAATTCTAGTGTAGTAATTCTGACTGTAGAGAAGAACGGCAGTGCTTAATATACGCACAAATGGATACATTTATTTCGGTAAGCCCTTTTGTATTCACAGCAGTGATGAAGCACTATTACAATCCTTGCTGCTGCCTAAACATTTTGTATATTTATCTGTGTATATGTTGTTTTGATTTTGTTCTCTGCTGCTATGGCCTATGATACAGCAAGTGTTGGCCTTCCTCTCTATCCTAAATATTATTACAAACAAGATTAATTAAAAAAAAAAAATATTTTGTGTTTATATTTCTCAAAGAAAGAATGGGTTGGCACATGAAAGATTTCAATCTGTCAATCTGTCCAATATGGGGGCCTCAAAGGGCCTGGAGGAGACTGTTTTAGTCTCTTCTCCCCAAACACCAATCTCTCCATCATATGGTGCAGTGTGTTTGCATGGACCTGATATTTTGGAGGACAAGGGTTAAAATCCCCTTCGGATCATCGAGATTTCAGTTTATGATGGATTCCCAAAATTACTCCAGGTGAATGGCAGGCTTGTTTCTTCAAAATTCCTTGGCTGAATTCTGTTCTGTGATGCCAATCCTCTCTTGCCTCTAATAATCTCAATGTTGACTGATTCCCAATATAAGAAGTCACACACTGATTGGCACATGCCATCTGAAAGGAGGGTGCAGGAATGGGGAGTTGTCCAGGGCACCCTCCTGCCATTGGAATTGGATCATGCCCTAAATGCAGATGGATAAGTAATGTTCAACAACATGATGATGAAGATGGCAATGGTAAGCCACTGCATCAAAGACCCAAAGGGCATCCTGAGTCAATGTAATCCCCTCAATTTATGAGTGTATGTGAAATAATGCCTTTTTCTTGGTAAAATATTCTGGAGCTGAAACAGTTTCCTAATCAGTCACTAAGCATGGTGGGTGAACAGTTAATGCTGTGGCCTCGCATTTGGGAGAAAGCGGCTTCAAGTCCCTGTCCGGGCATCCAGAGTTGGGTTTTCCATGTTTTCCCCAAATCACTCCAGGACATGGCTGAATTCCTTTCAGTTTCTTGTCTCCAGTCCCATCCTGCATCTAATGACTTTGACATGGTGTAAAGCCATAAAAAATCCTAGTCAATCTTCAACTTGGGGAATGCTCAGGAAAGAGTCATCAGAATAGATAGAAATGTTCTACAAGCTAAGGCATGGAATACTTGAAATTTGAATATGGCATATGGATTAGAAAATTAAATGGAGAATTGCAATGACTCATGTTAGATGATGCGATTATTGAGAATAAGTGGAAGTATGCACAGGTTGTCTGTATGTGTTATGAAACTGTAACTGAGAAAAAATCTGTAAATTTAAGTTTTTTTTGTTTTAGGGAGAATCAAGGAATGATTTATTTGAATCATTAGTAAACAATTAAAAAAAAGGTTGTCTATCTGTCTGTATAGTACTGGGATCAAGGTGATTCCCTCAAAAACTGGCTGTTGGATTCTGAAAGGTTTTGAATATTTTACAGCTATTGTTCATGGAGATTAAATATTGTAAGTTTCATTTTAATTTTAAATCGAGAAATTAACAATTTGCGATAAAAGATCCAACAATTTAGTATTTTCCATTGAACGTGATTCATACTAGTACTACTAGTCATATTTTAATGCATAGACTATGATCCCAGAAATACAATAGAATAGGTTTCATTATATTATATTTTCTTTAATGTAATAGTTCATAACAGAAATATATTAACTGTAATTGTACTTGTATTTATGTATTGCATGCTCTGTTTTTAAGGTATTATTGTGTAATTGAACAATGTATCTACACTGGAGATACAGAATTATATGGAATGGTAGGTTTTCAGTCAAGAAACCCAAAAACTTCTCTCCAATAGAAATGCTACTTACTCAAACATTTTATGAGGCGTATTTTTTAAGTAAGTACCATTTTGTCACATCGTGGCTGCGGTCGGCGTTCCACGCATGCGCATTGGGTACCTGCATCTTTTGCCTACGCACTGACGCCATTACAGTCTAATTCTTCCTTGTTTACATTGTTCACTGAGTGTTTAAGATGCCTCCGATTATCGTGAGTCCCGCCGACTGTGAAGTACGGTGTAACATAACGGCAGCATTTCGCCGACCCGCAAGTAGTTCCGAAATGAGCGCATGAATACATTGTTTCAAGTCAGTTGTAGTCGAAGTATGGTAGCGGACGGCTCGCGTCCAGTAGTGTGAGACGCTATATGAACAGTGCGGTGTAGCAAGAATCCAGGAGGATACTGAGTTTATTTAGCCAGAACGATGTGTGTTTAACATAAACTGGAACAGTGTAAGAATATATATCAGAACAGTGAAATGTGATGTCAGAAGTAATTTAATGTGAACTGACTTGATTATTAACTTTCCTTTTATCAAAGAATCTACGGTTTATGAAGTCTCGATAGCTTTATCATCTAAATTTTGATAGTGGCCAGCCGGTTCGATGTTGCACGTTAGTTCAATAAATGTGTGGAGAACTTAACATCATTATACTACTCTTGAAGACTTTTATTAGTGAATTATCCACCCCTTGTGTCGGACTGGTTTGGGACCTTATCTGGTGACCTACGGTGACTACAAATGGATTTAAATTCAATTAACCGGCTTCTAGTGCCGTGTATCAGTAATTTGAGAACTTTAGTAAGCATGAAGTTCGGTCTACAGTAAATAAGAACAATCTATACATCATCATATTATCCACATTAACCACAACCAAGCATAAGTCTTACATGTCGATGCGTGACGGGCTGTGTGGTAAAAATTAGTACTAGGAGGGGAGACAGTTTTTCTCAAATCCTGGGAAAACGCACAAAAGATAAAAGGAAAACTAGTTATATCACGACGACTACAATCGGAATGTTGTCGACAATACCCAAAGGTGCGTAAGAGGTTCTACTCGACGAAGGCAGCGTGGCTGGTCAAAGAGCATTGGGGGAGATATTCTACATTAATCGACGCGGAGCTGAGCAGCCGAGACAACGAGTGTGGAAGGAAGGAATCTTGCAGGTAGAAGAATCATCTTGCAGAGTCGTCAAAAGTTAAGGACGTGCTGTGTGCTGCTTATTTGGCTATTGTGAAGGCTTAAATCCTTTCCTAACTTTTCCTGAGAATTTTCCTTGTTTCTGTAAAATATCGAGGAAGAAAATTGGACAAGATTTTTCTCTCCTAACTTGGCAATGTATTTTCTTCTCCTTTGTCATCAGTGATGATGGAAGCAATTATTTAAACTCCACCTGTAGTAATGCCTATAGTGCAACCTTTTTGTTTTCCTTTTTTTGCTTTAAATGGCATGCTTAGCTAGATAGCTTGAAGCAGCTGGCATTTCGTAAAGGCGTTGTTGTGGTTTGGTTGTCTGATTCGCGAGAAGTGAATTTCTCATATTTTGTGATCCTTTTTGTGAATTTATAACCATTCCAGGGACAGAGGGAAGAGTTAATGTAGATATGGTGGAAATGGTCCGGATCATAAATGAGTCATTGGATTCCAAGTTGGAAAGTTTAAATTCTAATTTGGAAAATCTAAAGTCAGACCTTCAGTCAACTACTGAAAGTTTAAAGTCAGACCTTAAGTCAGATATTAGTATGAATACTGAGACCCTAAATTCAAAATTTGCAAACTTAAATTTGGACCTCAAATCAAGCACTGAAATCCTCCATAATAAATTTGAAAAGTTAGATTCAGATCTTAAGTTAAGTACTCAATCCTTTGATTCCAAGCTCGATAATCTAAAAGCTGAACTAAAGTCTGACGCGGAAGTGTTACACTCAAAGTCTCTGAAAGAACACAAATCCCAAATAGCAGAATTAAATAAGAATATTGAAGAGTATCGTGCTTTGTGCATTATGCAAGCAGAGGACTTAGCAACCCATTTTTCTAATTTAAAACAAGAGGTAAAGATTGAAACTAATAGTTTGCACCAGGAAACAGACACCTTGCAAGAATAGTATGCGCAGTTACAAGAAAACAGCGATAGTCACTGCCACTGTATAAAGACGATAGAAGAACAGTACCAGACATTGCAAGAAGGTACCCGACAGGGCTATGCGGAAGTAAAGTTTGGGATGAAGGAGATAACTGTGGAGGTGGAACAACTAGATGAGAAGTTGGAGAAGTTAAAAGTCTCAACTGCCATATTTGTAGATGAGAGAATGAAGGCACAGGCGCCGCTAAAAATAAAGCAAGAAGTATTAAAACAAGTGCCGGGTTTAGTGAGGGAAGAGTTCTGTAAATACAAAGAAACCGGAAAGGGCACAGTAGTTCCTGTTCAATGCTACGATGAAAAGATCGATTGGGAAGAATTTTCTGAGCGAAATGGCATCCATCCTGTAAAGTTTATTAAAAATTTCAAAAATTTTCCACCTTTCATGGCTGCTAGTGAGGAGAAGAAAATTAATATGGTAATAAAACACTTAAGAGCAGGACCTCGACTATGGGCAGAGCAATTGGAGGAGGAATTTTCATCTTTTGCGCAGTTCAAAGAAGATTTTTTGAATCTTTACTGGTCAGCAGAACGGCAGATCACCGTAAAATCAGAATTAATGTGCGGTGACCGTTATGACCCGAGAAGAGGATTGCAAACCGATTTCTTCATGCGGTGCTATGCATCTTACCGATACTTAGACCAACCTAACAGTGAAGAAGTGTATGTACGATGGCGGCTAGGTTACCGGAACAGACACAGCTAATACTTACTAGCCACAAGATCCGCTCCATAAAGGATGCTGTAGATATGTTGGGAAGATTAGATGTACAAGAGCAAAGAATGTACAGAACAAGATACCAGGGACAACATAAGTCTACTCATTTTTAACCGACTTCAAAAAAAGGAGGTTCTCAATTCGTCTGTATTTTTTTGTATGTATGTTCAGCGATATCTTCGCCAATTTTGAACCGATTTCAATGAAATTTTTTTAGTGGCTAGGGTATACCTCCAAAGTGGTCCCATATGAATTTCATTGAGAAACAACCCCTTCTACCCCCACTCACCCCTTAATTTTTATACAAATCCACATTTTTTATTCGATCTCGATGAAACTTTGGACATATATAGTCAAAAATAAACAGAAAAATACTGTCAACTTTTGGTTTAAAACAAACTGAAACCCTCTCCCCCTATCCAGCCCCTTAATTTTTGCAAATTTTCTTTATTCAAAGCTACAGTCGACACCATTTAACCGATCTCCATTAAAGTTGGCAATTACATGTAATTTTTCATGGAGAAGGTTTCTAACAAAAAAATAAAAATAAAAAACCACCCCTTCTCCCCTTTACACCCCTTAATTTTATCAAAACCTACATACCTTATCTGATTTTTATTGAACTTTGCCCATGTATACTTTAAAACAAAGAGAAAAATCCTGTCAACATTTGGTCTTCCAAAGCTCAACCCCCTCCCTCCTTCCACCCCTTTAATTATTTTCAATGATCTTCATAAAAAGCTACATTCGACACCATTTGACCGATTATCATCAAAGTTGGCATATACATTTAATTTTTAATGGAGAATCTGACCAAACAATAAATAAATAAAAAACCACCCCTCTCCCCTTTACACCCCTTAATTTTTATACAAACTTACATTTTTTATCCGATTTCGATGAAACTTTGGACATGTTTAGTCAAAAATAAAGAGAAAAATACTGTCAAGTTTTGGTTTAAAAAAACTGAAGCCTTCTCCCCCTATCCACCCCTTAAATTTTTGCCAATGTTCTTTATACAAAGCTACAGTCGATACCATTTAACTGGTCTCCATTAAAGTTGGCATATACATGTAATTTTTCATGGAGAAGGTTTCTGACCAAAAAAAAAATTAAATAAATAAATAAACCACCCCATGTCTCCCTTTACACCCCTTAATTTTATAGAAATTTGCCTATGTATACTTTAAAACAAAGAGAAACATCCTGTCAATATTTAGTTTGCCAATGCTCAACCCCTTTCCCTCCTTCAACCCCTTCAACTTTTGTCAATGTTCTTTATAAAAAGCTACAGTCGTGATCGTTTGACTGATTACCATAAAAGTTGGTGCTTGTATGTATTTTTTCACGAAAAAGGTGTCTGGCCAAAAGATCTAAAAAAAAATGAAAAATAATGCCAACTCTTGGTTTGCAGAAACTGAACCCCTCTCCCCGTTTCCACCCCCTTGGTTTTTGTCAATTTCTTATTAGAAAGCTACAGTCAATACCATTTGACCGATTTTTATGAAAGTTGGCGCATATATCTGGAATTTCTGACCAAAAAATCAAAAAGCTATCCTGGCTCCGCTTCCCTTAATATTTGTACAGAACCACATTTTAATCCGATTTGGTGGAACTTCGCATGTGTATACTTTAAAAGAAATAGAAACAGAAAAATACTGTACACATATCCTTTATTCTACAATTTCTATCCGATTCTGAAGGAAATTTGCACACGTATACTTTAAAACATACAGAACAATTGTGTTTAAATTAGGTTGCAGACGCTCAACCACTCTTCTCTTCTACCCCCACCCCTCCTAATTTCCAATATTCTTTATAGATACCCACAGTTTTATCAGATTTTCATTTAACACGGCACATGTATACTTTAAAACAAAGAGAAAAATACTGCCCACACTAGCTTTACAAAAACCAAATTACTCTTCATCTCCACACCCCTTAATTGTTTTTTTTATACATACCTACAGTTTTATCTGATATCAATAGAAATTTACACATGTATACTTTAAATCAATCAGAAAAGGCAGTCTACATTTGGCATATGTAAGCCCAATCACGCTTCCCCTTTACCCTCACCCCTTTTAATTTCCAATGTTCTTTACAAAAATCAATAGCTTTAAATCCCGTCAAAATCAGCTAAGCTATTTTTAAGTCATGGCATAGTATTTATAAAATAAATGTGTCATAATGTCTCAACATTTACTTCAGATTTCAACTTTGATCCCAAGCTTTCACGTTGTGAAAACCAATTAAAAATCTATATTTTCTGTGTGATGCCGGAGCAGACAGATATATTCCAGAGACAGATGTGGGATGTATTAATGCCCAGATGTTACATGTTTCGGTTATCGACCAGCAGCTTTAACAGATGTTATGATACGATCGAAACATAGCATGGACAAAAATGTAAACTGACATTCCTTATCACAACACCCAATTCACCCCATTCTGGAAGTTAGTGTGTTATATAAAGACAGAATTCTTCTTTGAAAGCAAGCACTTTAATCTCTGAGCTACCAGGAAGTTCGCAAAATGGGAACACAGCGGCATATTTAAAATACAAAACAAACTATAATATCACTAAAATTTAAAAATAAAATAATTGTTTAAAAAAAACATAAAAACCGCCTTAAAAAAAAGCACTAAAAATTTTAAAATAACTTTATACCTTGCTTAGGATAAAGTAAATCTAAATGGACAATATTTTACATTACTGTCATTGATATTTTTACATTAATTAGTTATTTTTGGAGTCGGTGCCTGCGAAAGCAAGAAAAACAAAAAGATAAAAACAATGAGAAATAACAATAATACATAAAAAATCATGTTACTGCTTACCTACAATTAATGCTAGAAAAATGTTTCAACAAAACTGAAGCATACAGATGATACGCCGATATTATACTAACTGTAAATCATTTACTGCATGATGCAGCCTACCGACTGACACTGTAGCAGGAGAGATATGTCTGGATGGCCAATAAGGCCAAGCCACAGATTAAAATGCTTTTAATTTGTTTCCCTAATCTGTTTCCCCGCAATAACACTATCTGCCTCACGACATGCTGTAAAATATTGGGAATTTTTGTTCGTTTCGCGTCTAATACCAAAAGAAGTTCAGTAATTCGATCTTTGCGATTTGACAGCTGGCACCGACTCCAGAAATAACTAATTAATGTAAAAATATCAGTGACAGTAATGTTAAGTATTGTCCATTTAGATTTACTTTATCCTAAGCAAGGTATAAAGTTATTTTAAAATTTTAAGTGCTTTTTTTTTTTAAGGCGGTTTTTATGTTTTTTTAAACAATTATTTTATCAAAATAACGGATCCTGACAGGAAAACCACCGCAGAGAAGGGAATAGAAATTTTCGGGAAGAACAGGAAAACTCACGCCATCAAGACGGAGTTCAAAAGGAAAACACAGGGGAAGGAAAATCTCATAGGCGGTTCCAAATTCACAACTACCAACCGCAAAATGAAAAACAGAGTGTAGCCGTGGATTCAGAAGACAGCACCAGACATTTAAACTAGTGCCTGCCACTGATAAGGCTTCGCCAGCGGCAGAGGCAGAAAAGAGGCCAAATATAGCGAAGATAGCATTAGTAAAAGAAGAAAAAATAGGCTTGAGGAAGAAAAAGGATCAACCAGAAGTATGTCTACATGATACAGTATTTAATAACGAGGTTGAAGAGGAACCGACAAGATACGAGAAAATTTTATTAACTAGTACAAGTGAGGAATTGAAGGCAGATAACCTAGAAGATGAAAATGAATTTGACCAGGAAATGGAAGTAGAAGAATCTGAGATCAGAGGAGAAGGCAAAGATGAAATTTTTGAAATTGAAAACGAAAAAATTTATGAACACATCCGGAGAAAATAGAAAGGATGAATTTATGTTGATAGAAATTGACGCGTCGGAAAAAATGAAGACAGGCGAGGTACAGCTGGACGGAGTTAATGTTGTGCGGTTTTCTTATGTATTTCATGACAGCAGAGCTGGTCCGTTCGATAGCAGCCAACACACGCGTAACAGTCAATGCTTAAACAGTGTTGGTACCTGTGCCAAAAATAAATTAATGTTCGCGGCAGCCGCTGGCGTGGTAAACGGAGAAGGCGGAACATTTTTGTCAACTGAAGAATGGTATGGGGATGAAACATCGATAGCAATAGAATGCGGAACTTGTAAAGAAGATGTCGAGAAGTTAAATCAGCCACACGTATATGAAGAAGAGAAAAGAATCGACAGAAGTTCAATAAAATGGAAGAGTAAAAATAAGTTGCGACTGGATGGTGATTTCCCCTATAGTGACAAGCACTTAACGGATATTACTAGCCCTTGCTACTCAAATTTTAGTAATGAGGCAAATCTAATGACTCACCAATCGCAGGTCTTATCAGTCAACAATAACGACCCGAGAGAAGATTTGTTGGAAGAAGAAGGAATTTTGAGGAGGAAGGAAGCCCGTGCACCTACGGTTTTGGTAAAGTTTAAATTGCGACAAGTGGAGGCCTTGATGGATTCTGGTGCGGACGTATCCTGTGTTTTAGAAAACCTTTTTCAGATCCTTGTGAATGAACCTGACGCCTTTGTGCACTCAGTACAAGGAATGACAGTCACCGTGGCAAATGGGGGTAAAATTAAAAGAATCACCCAGCAAATTCGAGTGGATGGTGAGATTGGAGGACACAGGATTGAAATAAAAGCATTTGTTATCTCTAAATTAACCGCTGATCTAATTCTGGGAGTCGATTGGCTTGCAGAGAAAATGGTGAAACTGGACTGGGAAAAAAATAGTCTGCAATTTATTACAGAAGGGAAAAGAGTGAATATAAATTATGAAACAAAAATTTGTGAAGAAGGAAAGGAAGCGGCTCAAGTTAGAGTCATTTCAAGAGGAGAGGTGCAGGAGTTTATATGCTATGATGAGCTTAGCGAGGAAGAAGTGCAGCTATCACAATTATTGGTCGCAAAAGACAGAGAGGATTTAATGTATTCGAAACAACAGCTCGAAAATAAAGAGGAAGCTCAAGTGGGGGTGCAGGAAATTATTAACGAATTTCAAGAGATATTTTCAGATAAACCTGGTTTGATTAAAGGATATCAGTGCCACTTTAAGGTCAAGGATGACACACCCTTTACTGTTAAACCTTATCCTATTCCCTTTGTGCTGAAAAGCAAGGCACAAGAGGAGATAGATCGTATGTTAGAATGGGGTGTGATCGAACGATCAAATAGTGCATTTGTAAACCCTTTGGTCGCAGTAACCAAAGCTGATAAATCAATAAGATTAGTTTTGGGCGCAAGGGCGCTTAATAAAATTCTGGTTACTGAAAGAGACCATCCATTACCAGTCGATGATATCTTACAAAAATTTAATGGTGTCAAATACATGAGTTCCTTGGACTTAACAGCATCCTATTGGCAAGTACCCATTGATGAAGCTTCGAGGAAATATACCGCTTTCTGTTTTGAAGGCAAATGTTATCATTTTCGTATGTTGCCTTTCGGGCTAAATAACGTCATAGCTAATTTCATAAGAGCCCTTGATCAGGTGTTAGGAAAGCAATTGAGAGACAAAATCCACACTTATGTCGACGACATCATCATTGCTTCACGAACTTTAGAAGAACATCTTGAGACACTACAAGAAGTGCTTACTGCTTTGAAAAAGGGAGGAATGACATTAAAAATCAAGAAATGTGTATTTTTGTGGAAAAGATTGAATTTCTTGGGGCATGTCATTCTGCCTGAAGGGATAACCGTTGAAGATAAGAAAGTAGAGGCGATCAATAAATTTCCTAGACCAACTAATAAGACACAATTAAAAAGTTTTCTGGGACTGTGCGGGTATTACAGGAAATTCATACCCGAACGGGCACTGAATAGTGTCCACCTCAGAGATCTTGGGAAGGCCAGGACACCTTGGAATTGGACTGAAAGTTGCGAAGAGGATTTTAATAGAATAAAACGAGAGCTGTCACAAAAGATTGTGTTAGCACACCCTGACTGGAACTTAGATATGCGTGTGGCCACTGGTGGGTCCCACTACGGACTCGGTGCACAAGTTTTCCAAGAAGTCAATGTCGGAGGGAAAATTGAGCAGAGGACCATTGCATTCGCCAGTAGAATGTTGAATCAACATGAACTGTCCTATAACACTACGGAAAAAGAGACCCTTGCTATTATATGGTGTTTCCAGAAGTTTCGAGCACTCTTTTTAGGACGGAAAACCGTGATATACACCGATCATAAGGCATTGTCTTTTTTGATGAACTGCAGGTTGGTACACGGAAGGCTGACCCGGTGGGCCTTACTGATGCAGGAATTTGAGTTTGAAATTAGATACCGACCTGGTGCAGAAAATCTGGTAGCAGACTGCCTCCCATGTTTACCTCTCGGTTTAGTCGAAGGGAAGAATAATATCCAACCAGTACAAGAAGCACACCTTCATTATATTCATGGGGTGACAGGAGAAAATGAAGTTGTAAAATAACTGAAGAATATGAAGACCTTACAGGAACAGGATGAAGTGATTAAAGCAGTAAAGGAAGAAATTTTAAAACCCAACTACCAGGGAAAATTATCAAAATATTATTGTGTTCATAGAGACGTAGTCTTTCAGCGAAATTCAGAAATAAGTAAGGACTGGAAATTGTGGATACCAGAAAAGTATGTAGATATCTTGATTACCCATCATCATTTGAGTTATGGTCACTTTGGGCCTGGGAAATGCCACCGAATCATCAAGGAGCACTGTTATTTTGTTAATATGGCGAGAAGGATAGCAAAGCTACTGTCCACATGTGACCTATGCCAGAGGACGAAGGTTGATAATGTGTTGAGGAGAGGAGAGATGAAGTGCATCTTACCTGAAAATGTATAGGAGTTAGTCGCAGTTGACGTGTATGGCCCACTGCCTAAGTCTAGGGGTGGAGTGACACAGATACTGGTCGTAATTGACGTTTTTTCAAAATTTGTCAGATTATACCCGTTGAAGAGGGCTACGGCCAAACTGATGGCCACTAAAATTTTAGACGATTTCGTACCGAAGGTCAGAAAACCTAGGAGGGTTGTCTCGGATAACGCCCCCCAATTTTGTAGCAGTAAATGGACTGAGAGGTTGGAGCAAGCTGGGATAGAAGTAGTGCGAATTTTCTTATATCACCCCCAAAGTAATATTTCTGAACGAGTAATGAGAGAAATAGGAAGATGGTTTCGATGTTACAGCACAGACAACCATCAAAGATGGGCACTTGAAGTTGAACACTTGGAACATATACTTAATAACATACCACATGACTCTACCTCGGTAGTGCCACAGGAAGTCATGTTTGGCGAGAAGGCATTCCGTATTGTAACGGAATTCGTAGATTTTCCTACCACGAGTCAAGTGAACCGAGAAGAGTTGATTAAGACAGTTCAACGGCAGATGAAGATGGGAGCTCAGAGGAGGAAGAAGTGGCATGATCAAAGAGGGAAGGCAATCGACTACAAGCTGGGTGATCTGGTACTGGCGCAGACTCATTATAAGTCCTCTAGCATAAATAAAGAAATTAGGAAGTTTAAGTATTTGTATGGAGGCCCGTATCGGATTGTTAGCTGCCCTAGGAAAAATTCCTATGTATTGGCGTACTCTGTTGGTCAAAATATCAGGGGCACTATCAGTGTTACTTCCCTTAAACCCTACAAAATGTTACCGGAAGATTTATCTGACTACAATAGGGGGCACCCTTTATCCTTTATTTTTCTTAATTTTTTTTCCTTGTATGGTGTATGCCCATTGCTTCGTCGCTTCGGTGAATAAATCCTTGATTTTTCTGGCTAAAGCCAGCAAAATAAATCTGCATTTCCCATACCCTACCCTGCCTGAGAAATGCCAAAAGCTAAGTAGCAGCAGCAGCAACTACCGTAGGCTTTGTGAAGTGCAGTGTAGTATGTGAAGTACTTCAATAAAAAGTCGTATAGAGGTGAATGACCTCTACCAGTGTCGCAACCGAGGACTCCACCCATAGAGCCTGTGGTGAAAGCGAAAATGTTATTTTCGTCATGTTGTATATATATATATATATATTTCTTTCAGTGTTTATTTTCTTTTGAGCTGACAGTCTGTCTGACAACTGTGACCACAAAACTATAACAATTTCATGTGGTTCATTCGTGTATTTTTTTTTTTACATGTTTTTTCTGAATTTGTTTGTGTGCCTGTTTTTATTTAAATATGTTCAATGCCTTTGTGTATCTTAGGTTAGTAGGTTGGCCACACTCGAAAGTTTAAAACTTGGAATTTGTGTATTTTCTATTTTCTTTTTTTGTAATGATAATCCTTCAGTTTATTTTGGAAAAAACCTGAACAATTATCACAAATTGGTAGTTGGGGAATGTAACATAACAGTAGCATTCCGCCGACCCACAAGTATCGCTGAAATGAGCGCATGAATACATTGTTTCAAGTCAGTCGTAGTCGAAGTATGGTAGCGGATGGCTCGCGACCAGTAGTGTGAGACGCTATATGAACAGTGCGGTGTAGCAAGAATCCAGGAGGATACGGAGTTTATTTAGCCAGAACGATGTGTGTTTAACATAAAGTGGAACAGTTTAAGAATATATATCAGAACAGTGAAATGTGATGTCAGAAGTAATTTAATGTGAACTGACTTGATCATTAACTTTCCTTTTATCAAAGAATCTAGCAATCTACGGTTTACAAAGTCTTGATAGCTTTATCATCTAAATTTTGATAGTGGCCAGCTGGTTCGATGCTGTACATTAATTCAATAAATGTGTGGAGAACTTAACATCATTATACTACTCTTGAAGACTTTTCTTAGTAATTATCCACCTTTTGTGTCGGACTGGTTTGGGACCCTATCTGACGACCTACGATGACTACGAACGGATTTAAATTCAATTAACCAGCTTCTAGTGCCGTGTATCAGTAATTTGAGAACTTTAGTAAGCATGAAGTTCGGTCTACAGTAAATAAGAACAATCTATACATCATCATATTATCCACATTAACCACAACCAAGCATAAGTCTTACAACGGGCTGTTATAAGATTTCTTTGTGCTAAAAGCCTAAAACCGATAGATATTCATCGTGAGATCTGTGCAGTTTACGGACAAAACATTATGAGTGATGGAATGGTAAGAAAGTGGGTGAGAGAATTTAAAGATGGGCGTACAAATGTGCATGATGAACAACGGTGTGGGCATCCTTCGGTCGTTAATGAAAGTTTGGTGCAGAAAGTGGACAATAAGGGGAGAGAAAACAGACGCTTTACGATTTCCACCTTGGGTGATGACTTTCCTAATGTTTCTCATAGTGTTTTGTATGGCATTGTGACCGAGCACTTGAATTACCGAAAATTGTGCTCACGTTGGGTACAAAAAATGTTAACGGTTGTGCACAAAACCAAACGTTTAGGCAGTGCATTGACTTTCCTTCAGCGGTACCACAATGATGGTAATCATTTCTTAAGCCAAATTGTTATGGGCAATGAGACATGGGTGGCCTAAGTTACACCTGAATCAAAGCAACTGTCCATGGAATGGCGGCATTCAGATTCACCCAAAAAATTGAAATTCAAGGAAATGATTTCTGCCCGGAAAATCATGTGCACAGTTTTTTTGGGACAGAAAAGGAGTATTGCTTGTGGAATTTCTGCCTCATAATGAGACATGCAGGAGCTTATCGTGAGACATTGAACAATCTGCGCCGATCAATCCAGAACAAAAGACGTGGCAAGTTGAGCAAGGGCATCGTTTTGCTGAATGACAATGCCGTCCACATGTGGCTAATCAGACCAAAGATCTCATCACATATTTTCGAAGGGGTACTCTAGATCATCCTCCGCACAGCCCTGATCTGGCGCCCAGTGACTACCATCTGTTCCTGCACTTGAAGAAACACCTGGGCGGTCAGCGTCTTGAAGATGATAACGAAGTCAAAACAGTTGTGATGCAGTGGTTAACAAGTCAGGCGGCAGACTTCCATGAGGAGGGTTTTCAAAAATTGGTACTACGTTGTGACAAATGCCTCAATATTGAAGGGAATTATGTAGAAAAGTAGAGGAAGGTACAGGCTATCATGTAAAAATAAAATTATTGAGATATATTTGCACGTCTTTTTTAATTTCAAAATGGTACTTACTTTAAAAAAAACATGCCTCGTACATTCACACCTGTTAAGTTCTAACTAGACTGCCTCGCGGAGAGTGTATTTTAAAATTTTCTCTGTTATTATATATTTCTCTACACCTCACAGACATCAAGGTCACCAAAGATTGGAAATGAGTGGGGGCATGAGTCTGGAAGCAATACGGCCATGGACTTTTGAACAAACCATCCCAGCATTCGCCCTGACTGGATGGCCAGATGAGGGGTTGAACCCCTGTACTCTCGAACAGACCCAAGCTTTACCACTTAACCATCAAGCTTAGTTAAAAATGTACTAAAAATGTTAATTAGTGAGTGCAAGGCTGTCTACATTTTACTGCAACTATACAATAACTCTTTGAGTTGTACAAAGGCACTGATAATAACAAGTGCTCTAAATCTATAGTCCCAGTTGCAACACGTGATGTATGCATGTTCTACTTCACTATGGGTCTTGCTCAAGTTTCAGCAGCAAAGTGAACAGTGAGTAGGATGCCTTCATCATCTGCAACAAATGAAATATCAGTCATCGTGAGTGGGAGTCCAAAATTTTCTTCCAAAATAATGAATTGACTTATCGCGTTAGACAGCGGCATTGGGCATTTTGTGTAGATAACAAAATAAATGTGATTTCCCACTGTCTCAACATTCTGCTGGTATTGGTGCATGACAAACCACCAACGCCAACTAGTTTGCAATAATAACTAGATTTTCTGGGTAGTAACACGTATTTATTTTGTTGCCTGAGATTTTGGCTGTCATTAAACAAAAAAGTGCAGACAGCAAGTTACCTGTAGAGTCTGCTTGATTAAATGGTGCCTCTTAAAAGAGTATTCCACGCCAATGGCAGCTGTCAGAGCCACGTGAGATCATCCTACAATACTTCACAAAATGTAAACATACAGAACGAAGAACCCAGTTTCTCCATAATTAGGGGTGAGACTGATCGGTTCTAAGTTCTTATTCCTGTTTGTCTTCCCGTCATCTGATCAGGAAGAAATATAACATTGTTACACAATGGTGTCCTAGGTCCCCTTCTGTTTTTAATATACATCAGTGATTTGCCTGGAAACTTATCTGACATTGCGAAAGTTTTATTTGCTGGTGACATTAAGCTCACTATATATAAAAAAAAAAAAAAACAAGCAGTACTTTTAGAATTAAACGCAAATGAAATACTTAGTGAAGTAGCAAACTGGTTTACGACAAACTTTAATATTAAATTTTGATAAAACACATGGCATTAGGTTTGAAACAAAAATGTAGATGCAACGAAATTTTCACATAAATTTAAAAACTTCACAATGTTGCAAAGAACGCTTATAAAATTCCTTGGCGCTCAAATAGATGGGAAACTCTGTTGGCAAGAAAATAACACAATACAGCTGAAAAAGTTTCTGTTGAAGTGAGCTCTGGTTGTGTGTGTGAACTGCTGTGCAGTAAACCTGAAATAACTTCGTTATAAGCTAAGTTTTACCATCTAAATTAGTTTAAAGTTTTCAATTATAAAGCAAATAGTTAGGGTTATTGTTAGTGAGGCAAAATGGAAACATTTTGCGCTCAGTAATAGAGTTTCAAAAATCACATATTCCTAGTTATTAATACTCATTTCTTTTTGCTAATTTTTGATTTAGAAATAGGCTGAAAGCTTGATATTTAAATACAGCAAACTGTAATTAAACTTGGGTATATCTAATTTACATCTCAGTTTTCTTCTGTAACTAAAAAACATAAGTATTTTAGATTCAGATTGTTGCTATGCCATATTTTGACTTTTCTTTTGTCTAAAATATAACAGTTCGTTATTTTCATTAGCATTAAAGCATAAAAATAACAATAATTTCTAGAAATACAACAAATCAATATAATAGGTAAATAATTGTTAATATCTGACTTCTACTTCAATAGTATCGATTTAAAAAAATCAAATGTAGATGTAACTTCGCAAATTCCTAAGATATATTTGTTAATTATTTCAGTCTTAAATATAGTAGTTTCATATTTACTTATTTCCAAAAATATTAAAATAGCAACTTCTTAGTAAAAGTAAAGTAAGTATTTGATTGCAGTATTTTTATCTACTTATTAATTACAAAAACTTAATTGATGACTAAAGCTTTTACATAATATAATAAAGATGTTAAAAAATAGTATAAAGTTTACCGACTACTTTATCAAATAAATTTAAGGCTAATTTTGCAGGTGCTAGAAGTATTTGGGAAAAATCTTGACTGGAAAGTGTGGCGCCTGTCGCAGGTGTGTTGCGAAGTGGTTGTGTTGTAGTTGGTGTAAGAAGTGATTTCACTGGGCATGTAGGAAGAGAAAATATGGGAAATAAATGATGCTCTCCCATGGTTTTGTTGTCTTTATCTTAGGGATGAGGGAGTTGCGTGAAAGGATCAGGTTTATAGAGGCTTAACCTGTGGAAGCTCAGCATGTGGAGGCGAGATCTGTGGTGGCTCCGCCTGTGGAGGCTCAGCCTATGGAGGCTCTGCTTGTGGAGGCTTAGCCTATGGATGCTCAGACTGTGGAATCATGAACTGCGGAGTCACAGACTGTAGGGGCTGAGCTTTTCGAGACTCATGCTACAGAGGTGGAAAATAGAGATAGTGGGTTAGAGGAAGTTGAGAAGGATGGTTGGGAGCTGGTAACAGGTTGTAGGAGAAAAATAGAATGAAGAAGCCAGATACTTTGGAAATTGTGGGGAAAAATAGGCTTGACCTGTTGCCAGAGTCAGGAGGAGAAGTGTCTCATGTAGGAGTAGGTAAAATGCAGCAGGCCTTTTGGAAAAAGGGCGTGCAGTGCAAGAATAGGAAAAAAAGGGTTCTACTGCTAGATAGTAGCCATGGGAGAGGTATAGGCCCTCTTCTGCAGGATCAGGTTACGAGGTCACAAGTTTTTTGAAACCTAGTGCAACATTAGGTCAGGTAATAGAGGATATAGGTTACTTTGTAGGAGTTTCACAAAGGACGATTGAGTAGTGGCAGTGGGAGTTGCAGGGAATAGTATTGACAGAAATGTGAGTTACAGTATGTAAAATGTCCTGAGGAAGGTGGTGAAGAAGGTGCAGCATATCAGGGTGGAGCTCATGCAGGTCCTAAGTCACCATGACTGGCCACAATTAAACTATTCTGTGAGACAGGTAAATGTGGAAACATAACTGCTACTTGGAAAAGGCATTAGTTCCATCTTGGGGGTTGTACTTGTGAATGCCATTGGTATGTGGGATTTCACTAGGCATGGCCTACACCACAATAGCAGGTTTTTAGATCCACGATAGAAAACAACTTTAAAGTAATAGACAAAACAATAACTGACTGGGGTAAAACTGGGAAGGAGGAGGTTAATGCTGAAAGCCTGTAATAAGGGTGTTATTTGTGAACTGTAGAAGTTTATTGAACAAAGCAATCCAACTTGCAAACTTAATAGAGATACACAAACCACAAGTAATAATAGGGGTAGAGAGCTGGTTAAAAGAAGAAGTACTAGACAGTGAGGTTTTTCCCGATAGTTACACAGTGTTTCGCAGAGACAGGGGAGAAATTGGTGGAGGAGTCTTCATACTAGTTAGCAAAAACTACCACAGTTCACTGGTGTTCATAGATCATGACCATGAGTTACTTCAGGTGGATTTCTGGGGTAATAAAAAAGAAAAAATCAGGGTGTTGCCTGCTTACTGCAGTGGAAAAATGAGAGTTGAGGATGAGGCTCTCGGGGACAACAATAAATTCATAATCAAATTTCAGAGGTGAGAATAGAAAGATCATTATTGGTGAGGATATACATTATATCAGGTATAAAGCGGTTTCTGCCCTAAATTTAAAACAGGACCCCATGAAAAGCCAACCGTTCATCACGTTATAGAAGTAAGCCCAGCTATGCGCAAATTATTACTAGAGCAACATAAAATATACGTGGAATTCAGTGCAATCAATTGCAAAGACTACACCGTGGTACCAACTTGTGTCAAGTGCAGAGACCTCGGACATGTGAGTAAACACTGCCAAATGGACATAGAGACTTGTAGTCATTGTGGTCAGAACAATCACAAGCGTGATCAATGTGATAAGAAGTCGATGCCTCAAACGTGCATCCCATGCCAGAAAAGAGGTAAGTCATGCAAAAACAAAGGAAAGGATTGTCCCACGTATCAACTGCTACTGCAACGCCTAGTTAACAGAATAGATTATGGCTAGTCTACAATCCAGTTGCAGGATAGATCAAGAAATGATGGAGAATATAGCAGATCTGATATACAGAGCAGTTGAAATAGCAGTTGCAAAAGTGGGAATGAAAAATCAAAAGAAGAGAGGCAACCCCCCATCTCGTAGACGAAGAAATGCTGCAAGAGCCGAAACATTTAGGAAGAAGAAGGCGATGGAAATGCAGAAAACGATGGTAAGCGCCGGCGTGCAAACAGATCGGCAGCTGTTAATAGACGAGCAATTAGATGAAATTTCCTCCACCTCTGAATCGTATTACTGCCAGCCTTTTGTTAGAGGCGGTGGGCTCGGATATTCCAAAGAAAACGAATATCATCTTCGCAAACCAAGATTGCGTACCAGCCAAATAAAACACCCGAACTTTGTGAAAAGTCAACCGAATGCCATTACTGCAGATCCAGCGGTATTGTATGCCGATTTTGAGGATACACTTCAGCTAACTAGACTTGAAGAAGTGCATACACTTACACTTGCTCTCCAACATTTGACAAGAGTCCTCCATCCTGGCGGTAAAAACATAACGTTCCCACAACCTTCGGCAATTGACAGAATACAACTGAGATCACTAAATCTTCCAACAGATCCATCTCAGCTCCTCACACTAGTTCACAAGATTTTCGAGAGAAGAGGAGAAATATTTGATCCTGAGGAAACATACAAGCAGTTTGTCATGACCCATGGACGCATTCTGTTAGATACAAGACTACCGTGGCCCCAGTGCAATGTGCACACAAGACACCCGTAAATTCTATGTTAAAAGTTACTCAGCTGAATACTAAAGGAAACGCCATGGTTCTACATGAAATCAGAAAGGTGGCTGAGGAATTGAGATCAGATATTATTTGTCTACAAGAACCGTACTCCTGGCAAAGCAAAATCCCGCACATGCCTGTAACATCACGAATAATAACAGAGGGCAATAACCCAATGGCAGCAATAATCGTTATAAATAAACAGATAACAGTTACAAAAATTACGCAGTTATGTGATGAACACACAGTATGTGCTGAGATAGGAGCAGCATGGGGAAGCTTCATAATTGTAAGCATGTATTTCCAGTATAGTGACGAGATCTTCCCATACTTAGATAGAATACGGCAGATAGATGCAGCTCTGGGAAATTATCCACTAGTTATTGCAGCGGACGCCAATGCAAAATCTGCTCTTTGGCACAGCAAGAAGACTGACAGGAGAGGGCAACTTCTAGAAGAACTGTTAAGTGAATTGGGTCTAGAGGTTAGAAACCAAGCACATAATCCTCCTACTTTCTGCAACAGTGTTGGCGCAAGAACAAATATCGACGTAACAATTACAACATTCATGCGGGGAATTTGATTTGGGGTTGGAGAGTGCTTGACAACATGACAACAAGTGATCACAATTTGATTGTCTATGAACTGTGCAGAATGCAGACAGAAGAAAGCAGTGGCAACAGAAACATTAAAACAGCATATAACATCAAGAAAGCAGCATGGGGAAAATTAAGGAATGTGTTCATTCCACCGGATTTGCCAGAAAACCACTTCGATGTAGACAAAGCCGCAAGAGAGCTGACAACTGCAATACAAAGTGCCATGAAACGGGCGATACCACTAAAAAAGATAGTAGATCCCACTGACAAAATATGGACAGAAAAACTTCAAAAACTACGACTAAACATGAGAAGAGCGAGGAGAATGTATCAACAAAGCATGGTGGCAGCAGATAGAAGTTTCCTCCTTGAATACTACAGGCAGAAGTGGCAGATTTTCAAAGACGCGATGAGAGAGACAAAACAAAAATGCTGGAAGTCTTCGTGAGAGAAAACCTCATGAACAATCCATGGGGTTATTCCTTACAAAATAGCTGCTGGTAAAATTAGGCCTCCCACAATACTATCCACAGTAAAAAGAACAGATGGACAGTTAACCACAAATTGGAGAGACTCAGCGGAGGAGTTATTAAAAGTTTTGCTTCCTGATGACAACCCGGAAGAAGAAACAGTAGAACAAGCTACACTACGAAGGAACATGTGGCAGCCCTGCTAGAGTCAAGAGGAAGGAAATAATATTACACCCGAAGAAGTAATAACCGCGATAAACAAAATGAAAAAAGGAAAGGCTCCCGGTCCAGATGGAATTCCAGCCGAGGTCCTGCAGGAGTTAATCATAAAATTAACCCCCGTCCTATGCAGGCTCCTGAACGAATGTCTATATCAGGGTAGAGTTCCGGGGATATGGAAGAAAAGCGAGGTGGTAATTCTAAAGAAAGGAGACAACAAGGATCCTCTTCAACCGAAATCTTACCGGCCGATTTGTTTATTGAATGTGCTTGGCAAAGTTCAAGAGAAGATTCTATGCAAAAAATTACAAAACCACCGAGAGGTTCAGGGAATGAATCCTAGTCAATATGGATTTAGAACCAGGAAGTCGACAGAGGATGCCATAAATCGGTCGATGGAAATAATTTGTAGCAGTACAAAAACTACGTAGTAGGCATATTTATTGATATTTCGGGAGCCTTCAACAATTTATGGTGGCCCGCTCTGTTTGAATGGCTGAGGGAGATTGGTTGTCCAAGAAGATTATTTTACACCTTCAGGGACTATTGCAGATTTAGAACTGCTTCCTTGAGATGCCAGAACTCGTTCATCACGAAGATCCTTACTAAAGGATGCCCGCAAGGTTCCGTTTGCGGTCCCATATTCTGGGATATAGGGATGGAACCAGTGATTGAACTATTACAAAGAATACCTGAACTTCTAGGTCTAATAGCTTTGCTGATGACCTTTTGCTACTCGTGGAAGGAGCAACAAGAGCAGAGATTGAGTACAATAGTAATCTAGTACTTAACTGCCTTAGCCAATGGTGCAGTAAAGTCAAACTGAGTTTAGCACCACATAAAACAACATTTATGTTGCTCAAGGGCAAGCTGACTCGAAAACCAACTATAAGAATCGACGGTAAATCAATTCGTAGAAACCCAGTGTGTAGGTACTTAGGCATTCAATTGGATGAACGTTTAAACTTCGAAGCCCACTTAGAGAAGACAATAGCAAGAGCAGTGGCGGTCATGAATAAAATCATTAATATTGGCCAACGAAAATTTACTGTTCCAGTCCAAATAATAAGACTATACCATGACGCAATTTTATCCTCTTCAAGTGTGTGGGCAAAGCAACTAAGAAAAGTAAAACTAAAACAGCGAGTCAGACGTGTCCAACGAGGAATACTTTTAAGATTGACAGGAGCATACAGAACCGTGGCAACAAATTCATTAACCGTTGCCATTGGTGTATGGCCACTGGACCTTGAAGTAAGGAAACGGGGTGCCACATACTGGCTCAGAAAAGGGAAACAAGATAAGGTAGCAGAAATTGTAGGCAGCGAAGCAACATCGGAGATGCAAATTCGGAAGCTTCTATTGGCAGAATGGCAACAAGAATGGAACGACAGTGAAACAGGTCGAAGAGCATATGATATGTTCCCATCCGTAGAGGAGAGGTTAAAGTTGAAGTACCTTCAACCCTCTCCCGGATTGGTACACTACATTACAGGTCACGGGCCATACAATAGCTGGCTCCAAAGTCGAAATATTGTGGACTCAGACAGGTGCGAATGTGGTGAAGAGAGTACGCCGGAGCACGTGGTATGGGAGTGTGAAACAACAGCCAGTTTGAGAGAACACCAACAAGCTCGGCTGCAAGGTAGGAGAATATTTGACATACTGCGCGACGAAAGTTTGTGGCATTTGCTGGACGAGGCAGCTGATCTAGCCTCAAAATTTTGGAAGGAGAAATTTATAAAAAGGAAAAATGCCGAGTGAAATCAAAGGCCACAGATAGCAGAAGAGGAGAACACAATTACACCGGATTGACGGAAGATATCTTATGACAATGAGCAACATCAATCGTCGGAGGAACTTCAGTGTGCTCCAGAGAGGCCGTCTTCTGAGCGACAACTGGGGCCGTCTTGGTATTCCAGGAGGTCAACTCTTGATGGCCTGGGTGGCTGACTTTGCTGCCGGTTCCAGGGGACTCTGCCTTTGGAGCGCACACAACACCAAGAAAAATGAACAATAGTGGACCGAAGTGCGGCTGTGACAATTGGTGGTGGTAATAGTAGTATTAGTAGTAGTAGTAATGGTATTAGTAGTAGTAGTAGTAGTAATGATAGTAGTAATATTAGGGGCAATAACAGTAGTAGTAGATTTAGTAGTGGTGTGGTACCCATTCTGTTTAATAGCAGTAGATGTAATAGTTATTGGAAATCGAATCAAAATTTTCTTTCATTCATGTTTATATGTTAATATATTATATATATATAAGATACAAATATATGTAAATGTAAAAGAGTGGAAATAAGGGCCCAGATTAGATACTAGGTGCTGGGCTATGTTGCATATGGAAAATAAATAAATAATAAATAAATATAAAGTTGGGAGGAAATAAGATTAATAACACAGGGGAACAGAGATTTGCAAATACCCTAATATGAGAAGGAGGCTTTACAAAAGTGGTAGTGCAGAACACTAGGGGGGGGGGGGAAATGTAATAAAGCCTAATGATAACCGTTTGTGGTGTCAAGTAACTGAAGGAATAAGTGATCACGAAGCAGTTGTGATGAATATTAGAGGATTCAGTAAACCAGCAGCCAAAATTGAAGGATGAAATATATTCAATTATAAAAAGGCACAAATTTCGAATTTGAAAGTACAGTAGAGCCAAGGTGGGAAGAGTTCAAGGAGATAGTAAGAGAGGGTGACGAAAAATTTATTTCACAGAAAAAATAAAGAGAAGTAAAGATCCAGTGTAATATAATAGGGAGGTGAGGAGGTTAAAGAGGTTGGTAAGAAGAGAACATGACAGAGTTAAGAGATGGCAGGATAGTAGGGAATATTTAAAACAACTAAACAAGGACTTACTAATAGCTAAGAAGGTGTCTAAAGATGGGTTTATGAAGAGTATTGTCAGTGCAGGGGGACTATTGATTGATACATCTAGAAATTTCTATGGCTATGTTAGAAAACTGAGGGGAAGAAAGGGTGCTGAGATGCTTATAGATAAGGATGGAGAAAAAATTACTGAGGATTTGAAAAAGGCGGAGATTTTAAGTAACTGGTTTAGTGAGAGCATTAGGGACAGATATGGGAGTGTCTTACAGGGAGAACGAACTTAACAACACAGTTTGAAATGAACAAACCAAAAAATTTGAAATTAATTCTGAGGGGCTGGTGTAGATAATATTACTACAGATATCTTAAAGATAGCCAGATGTGACATTGTACTTTATCTTGAAAAATTATAAAAAAATCGAGTCTAGATGTTTGCTGCTTAAAACAGGACTGGAAAAGTGCAATAGTAGTGGCAATACATAAACGAGTGGTGAGAAATGGAGTCAAAATTATAGGCCAATCAGTATGACATCAGTGATAGGTAAACTAATGAAGAAATTGATATGCAACCACATCAGAAATATATGTCAGGAGCATAAGTTGTTTTCAAGTAGGCAACATGGCTTTAGGCAAGGATATTGATGTGAATATTAGTTGGTGGGATATATGCACTGTATTTCAGATGAAATGGACAAGGGTGGCCAAATAGATAGTGTAGCAATAGATCATTAAAGACTTTTGACAGAGTGAGTCATAAAATGGCAAAATAAGATAAAAACTATTGGAGTGGATGAGAAAGTGGTTTGCTAGGTAGAAGATGTTTTAAAACGTAGAAAACAGAAAGTTAGGGTAGGAAATGTAGTATCAAAAGAAGTGGAACTAAAAATGGGTGTGCCAGAGGGTAGCATATTGGGACCATTGCTATTCATTATTCTAATGAATAATTCTGTTGATTGTTTACTATCAAAAATTAGATTGTTTGCAGATGATATAATGCTATATAAAAGGACAAAAATGATAGAGGACTGTAAACAGCTGCAGGGTGATCTGGACAGGATATCTAGTTGGGTTGGTAAACATGGGATGAAGATAAACGCAAAGAAGAGCCAGCTTATTAGATACACAAATAAAAAAATAAAAGTTGATTATGATTATAAGTTGGGGAAAGAATTACTTGTTGAAGACATGAAATGTAAACATCTTGGTATTACATTTGATAACAGGCTTAATGGGGTAGGATACATTGGACAGGTGGTACGAAAAGTTTTCAAAATTCTGCACTTGTTGGAGAAAGTGATGAAACGATGTATGAGAGAAGTAAAGGAATTGGAATACAAAACTTTGGCTAGACCATTGCTTGAAAATGGTAGTGTAGTATGGGACCCACATTTTGAGTATTAAATACAGGAGTTGGAGAGGGTTCAAAATTGAGCTGTTAGATTTGTTTCTGGAATTACCACAGAATGCAATCAGTAACAGCAGGAGCGGATTAAAACAGCGTGGGGACTGTAGCAAATGTGGTCATCTATATGGCCTGAGGGAGGAGCTCGCGATAATCCTAGACGCAGTGGGGCTTCCCCAGAAGGCGCAGGTCCACCGTGATGCAGAGTTTTCTAGAAGGTGCAGGGCCCCCAGGAGGTGAGGGTTTGATAAAAGAGCTGGAATGGTTTAATTGCAAGACAGGAGGAGGGTGAAGAGGGTCATGGGAGTGTACAAGTCATATATTGGTCATGAGGCATGGGAAGATATTGGTGTAAGAATTAAAAGTAATGCATGGAAGGGAAAAGATGACCATGACCACAAGCTGGTACACAATTTCAGGCACAAAGGTGTAGGAAGATTCTCTTTTCTGGGTAAGGGTGTCAGTGATTGGAATAAGTTACCAAGAGAAATGATGAATAATTTACCAAAAATGTTGAATAAATTGAAAGTTAAAATTTGCCGAGGGCAAATGTAGGAAGGTGCAGGGAAGGGGGAAGATGGGTGGTAAGGAAATTGCTACTGGAGAGTGCGCCCCATTGCAATTTAATTCTAATTAATTTAAGCAGTGCAACCTTTGCAATAAGAAAACTTCCTTTAACAGCAGATCTGGAATTAATGAAGCAGGTGTATTCTTATTTCCATTCAGTGATGTCATTTGGTATTTTTTTGAATCATTTTTGAAAAAATGAGAAAGTTTTCACAAAGCAGATAAGAGCTATCAGGATAAATGGGTTTTATCTAACAGGCAATACTGCAGCGGTATTGCCTGTCAGATAAAACACATTTATTCTTGGCCATATCTCTTTAACAAAATCCCTAAAATAACTAAACAGTTTGTAGATAATAAAGATGTATTTAAAGTAAAACTATAGGATTATGTTATTGGCAACTCCTTCTAAACCTTCCAACATTTTCCATGAAGAAATTAAGTATATCTATATGCCTTTGTAAAAATCAGTTGTAAAAAGTAATTTTTTTTTTTTTAAAACATATAATACAGGGTGAGTCAAAAAGGATTGTAAAACTTTGGAGTGAATAGAAATTTGTTGAGATTATTTACAGAATCGGTAGATGTGTCTTTTTATATCAAGTTTGATGCACGTTGTGCATTAGTACACCATTCCAGGGTTGCCAACTCAAAATATTTTTTACCCATTAAGGTTAAGTCAAAAAACCCTAAAATCGCCAAAATGAAGAGGTAATATCCCTGAAACATAAATACTATATTTTTCTGAGTAACGTTCATTATTTATAAATTATGCAATATTTCTAACTTTTTTTTGGTTTGTTTTGGTGGCACAGAGTTTTTGAGATCACCCATTTTAACATTAAACAAATTTAATAATTTAGTAGGAGGATTAAATGTTATGCAACATCCAACATTTCGTCGCAATGTGAATTGGACCATTATCACATGTTGTAGCATTTCAGTGCATAACCTAATTAACCAAATTATTTTGAACAGTATTATAGATAGAAAAGGCGCGGTCGAAATTGGAACCGTGATTAATAGGGCCTACTAGGCCAAACTCTGAAATGTTTTCAAAACTTTAAAGCCAGTTGCATCAAAATCATCTGAATAAAAATCACATGAGGTGGATGTATTCCATCATGTTTCATTAGTCAATTGGTACTACTCCGACTCGATGTAATTTTTGTTGCCAAAAATATGGGTACCTTGGATGTTGTGTTTGGTTGTACGAACGTTTGGATGCAAAACAGCAATCATTTTCAATTGTTTACACACAGTAGCACCAGTAATCTGTAAACAGCAACATTGTTGCAAGTTGCTCCAACAACCGCGTCTTTACCATGGAGGAAGGAAATATATGGAGACGATGCAAGCGACCTTCACCACGCAATGAAGTGAAGCCTGGCGGAGGAGGAGTGGGGGGAGTGGGGAGGCATGGCCTAACCATGGAGGAAGGAATTATTATTCCTTCCTCCATGGGCCTAACCCATACAGCACGGCGTATATGTACAAAAACCTCAACGGGACTCTAGGATTAAACGTAACCTCGCAATCTGGAGATGGATTATTATGTAACTCGATGAGAAAAATAAAACATAAAGAATACATTTTTTTATATCATGCTTAGTTTTCGAGATATTCTGTCTCAAATGTGAAATGGTTTTGGTTGAAATTCAGAAGAAAAAATTGGTCAAAGTCAAATTTGATGACGGATTCTTATTTAAAAAGACGAGAGAAATAAAAAATAAAGAATAACAATTTTCGATATCTCGCCTAGTTCTCGAGATATACTGTATCAAAAATGAGGTGTCTTGAGTTGAAATGGAGAAGAAAAATTTCGCAAAATTCAAATTTAATGATCTATTCTTATATAACACGACGAGACAAATCGAAAATAAATAATAAAATTTTTCGATATCTTGCTTAGTTTTCGGGATATATTCCTACTGGGATTGGGTTGATATGCGACTTGGACTAAAAATTAATTCTGCCAAAGCCACAATGAATTACATGGTGGACATGCAGAATGGATATTTCAGTTGTTTTTACAACCACTTGTGGTTAGGTTGAAATGAGGCCTAGACCAGAATAAAAATAGTTATTTTGTTACCATACATCATAAGCTAAATTGGGAATAGCTGGAAGTGGAAGTAGTTTCCATCGCTATACCGTACACGTTTTGTCACTAACTTGGTTCTCATGAAATTACTAACAGTAATAGATAAATTCTTTGTCCCTTATGGAAAAACAAAACCATTCTGGTACAGACTGCATTTAGACCTAACCACAATCTCCATTTAATTGTTCTCAAATTTTTGTTGGTATAGTGTAGCAAATCAGCATACCCTGCTATTAGGCACATAATAGACTAGCTTTACCTTTTAACGAGTGTTGAAAATGAGATTTAAAGGGGTGATTTTTACATCGCGATTCAGTGAATTTAGTATTACTATTTCATTTGTCACGTTGCAGTTTATACTGACAGTGTATGATGAAATTAAATGTGTTAAATTATGCTATGGAATCTAGGAATCTTGATGAAGCAAACTGTGTTGTTACCCCAAATGACTTTTGCGATTCAAATATGCGTTTGTGGGTGTGCCTACATAGTTTGATTCTGTAGCAGCAATTTAGTAGAGATTGTGGTTAGGTCTAAATGCAGTCTATACCAGAATGGTTTTGTTGTTCCAGAAGGGCAAAGAATTTATCTATTATTGTTAGTTATTTCATGAGAACCAAGCAAGTGACAAAACGTGTATCGCGATGGAAACTACTTCCACTTCAAGCAATTCCCAATTAGCTTACGATGTATGGTAAAAATATAACTATTTTTATTATGGTCTAGGCCGCATTTCAACCTAACCACAAGTGGTAGTAATAAAACTGAAATATCCATTCTGCATGTCCATCATGTAATTCATTGTGGCTTTGGCAGAATTAATTTTTGGTCCAGGCCCCGTTCCAACCCAATCCCCTCAATTTGGAGACAGTATATCCCGAAAACTAAGCAAGATATCGAAAATTTTTATTCTTAATTTTTCATTTGTCTCGTCTTTTTAAATAAGAATCCATCATCAAATTTGACATTGACTAATTTTTCCTTCTGAATTTCAACCAAAAACATCTCACATTTGAGACAGAATATCTCGAAAACTGAGCAGAATATCCAAAAAATTTATTCTTAATTTTTTTTTTTTTTTTTTTTTTTTTTTTTTTTTTTTTTTTGTCTCATCGACTTACATAATAATCCATCACCATATTGCGGCGTCATGTTTATCCTAGAGTCCCCTTGACATTTTTGTACATATACCCCGTGTCCATATGGGTGCGGCCAAGCCCCCCCACTCCTCCTCCGCCCGGCGTCACTTCAATGTGTGGTGAAGGTCTCTTGCATCGACTCCATATATTTCTTTCCTCCATGATTGTAAACACTGAAGAAATTCTTAGTTGCAGGTCGGAATGATAACCCATAAAACAGTTATCATAGCAACTAAGGGCCTGGGCCGAAAAAATGACCTTTACTAAACACTTAGTCTATGGTGACCTTTTTTAATGCTCAACAAATAAATCAAAAAGTCTAAAAAAAATACCCTTAAAAATTCCCCTAAAATTATAAAGTCTCTAAAAAATCCCATTTAGCCTGGAGACCCCCCAGATTTAGGGGGAACACCCACAAGTTGTTACCCGTGCACCATTCTACCACCAGGACCGCCAGCGTAGTGCACAGTTCAAATGGCTACTCTAACTGGCACGAAGCGTGCTTGCTATGTGTTTTGGTTTAGTGAAACGAACTCTGCAACAACTGTTCGGCGTAAATTTAGTACTGAATACGGTAAAGATCCTCCAAGTAGGCATACAATTTACTCTTGGCACAAGAACTTTGATGAGATGGATTGTTCACTGTGACATGAAACGAAATCACCAGGTCGCCCGCGTGTTGATGATTATATCGAACAGATTAGGGAGAGTTTTGCCCTCAAACAACAAAAATCAACGTGACGTGTGTCTCGCGAGTCTGGCGATCCACAAACGACTATTTGGCAAATACTGCACTGAAGTTTACACTTGAAACCATACAGATTCACAACGGCATAGCATATTAGTGATGCAGATATGGTTTCTTGTGGGAAATTCTGTGCGAAAATGTTGCATCAGACGAAGGACGAAGAGATATTCCTGAGCACAATAATCTTCAGCGTTGAGTCAACATTTCATATCACTGGCACAGTGAGCACACACAAATGCATAATACGGGACAGCGAAAATCCACATGCAACCCTGGAGCATTTTCCTGATAGCCCCAAAGTTAATGTGTTTTGCCACTGAATAAATTGAAAGTGTACGGCCTTTTATTCTTCATGGAGAAAACTGTCATTGGTATTGTGTGTCTGGATACGCTTGAAAACTTTTTAATTTTACAGATTGATGAAGATGACCAATACGGTATGGTTTACTACCAGTAAGACGTCGCACCCCCTCATTTCCTCACGGAAGTTCGAAGTTTCCTCGATAATCGCTTCCCATGTCGGTGGGTTGGCCGTGAAAGGTCAATCACATGGCCACCTCACTCCCCAAACTTAACATCACTGGATTTATTTCTCTGGGGTTTCATTAAAGATCATGTGCATGTTCCTTTCCTACCAAACAATTTGACCGACCTGAAAAATCGAATCTACGCTGCCGTTGCACAAGTTACGCCAGATTTGCTGCAATGAGTGTGGGAAGAAATTGACTACCGGTGGGATGTTTGCCGCATGACAAATGGTAGTTACATCGAACCAAAATGGCGCTTGACACTTTTATGTGAAACTTGAGGTTTTTTGCTACAAAATGACACATCTAACGATTCTATAACTTATCTCAACAAATTTAAATATCTTTCCAAAGTTATAAAGTCCTTTTTGACTCACCTTGTATTTTTTCACTGTGATTATTATTCATCTTATATGTATATGTATATTCCACTACTCAGAGGTTATTTCTCAGCATGGATCTATGGAAAAAGAGTAAAAAAATAAAATAATTAAAAATTACCATAATAACCAGTACTGTTATGACTAGTTTTGGGGATTCTGGTTCCGTTCTGATCTCATTTCCTTCTATTTTTAAAACATCAATACCAGTACCCACCAGCGTGGCACAAAGCGTTGAGGTTTCGCACTCCAGACCTGGGAGATATAACGGTACCCGGTCCCCGGGTAGTCCCTGATTGTGACTTCTAGGCGGTTTTCCGCAGTCATCAATGCAGATGCATGGACGGTTACCAATAACTGGCTTACGAACTACACATTACACGAACAAAAAAATACACTTAGCGTAGGCTACACTGAACGTAGCTACACGTCAGATGACAACACATGGGTTTCCCCCATCAGACTACGACGGGCCTAGACAAAGACGCATGCTTCAAAAATAAAATAGGTTAGCAGCTGCTTTTGAAGAGATAGTAATATTGTCAAGATCGTTATGACTTTTTAACACACACAGTAACCTCATAATGGCTTCGGGGTCTACTGTTCGTTGTTTATACTGAAAAACTCCAGTACTGACGATTCGGCTACCTTAACTGCATTGTAGTCCCTAACGACCACATCAGATGTTTTATATGTTCTGCGTAGCTTCTTCTTCAACAATAACAGGCTTTCGTCCATTAAGAATAATTTGGATGCATAGCAGTTTTCAATGAGTAATTTAATTTAATTTAATTGCAATGGAGCACAGACTCCGGTGGCAATTTCCCTACACACCCATCTTCCCCCTATCCTGCACCTACCTACATTTGCCCTCTACAAATTTTATCTTTAAATTCTTTCAAAGTTGTCGGTAAATAATTCATCTATTCTCTTGGTAACTCATTCCAATCCCTGACACCCTTACCTAAAAAAGAGAATCTTCCCATACCCTTGTGCCTGAAATCGAGTGCCAGTTTGTGATCATGTTCATCTTTTCCCTTCCATGCACTACTTTTCATACCTATTGCAATATTTTTCCATGCCTCATCACCAGTATATGCCCTGTACACTCCCATGACCCTCCTCGTCCTCCTCCTGTCTTGCAATGAATCCCATTTCAGCTCCTTTATCATATCCGTCACTGATTGCATTCTGCGATAATTTCCAGAAACAAATCTAGCAGCCCTTCTTTGCACCCTCTCCAACTCCTGTATTTGATACGTAAAATGAGGGTCCCATACTACACTACCATATTCGAGCAATGGTCTCACCAAAGTTTTGTAACCCAATTCCATTACTTCTCCCGTACATCTCCTCAGCACTCTCTCCAACAAGTGCAGAACTTTGAAACCTTTTCCTACCACCTGTCCAATGTGTCCAGCCCAGTTAAGCTTGTTATCAAAAGTAATGCCAAGATATTTACTTTTCAAGTCTTCAGCAAGCAATTCCTTCCCCACTTTATATTCATAATTAACCTTTTGTTTTTTATTTATAAGCTGATTCTTCTTTGCATTTATCTTCATCCCATGTTTACCAACCCAACTAGATATCCTGTCCAGATTACCGTGCAACTGTTTACTATCCTCTATCGTTTTGATTCTTTTATCCAGCATTATGTCACCTGCAAACAATCTAATTTCAGATAGTAAACAATCAACACAATTATTCATTAGAATAATGAATAGTAATGGTCCCAATACGCTACCCTGTGGAACACCCATTTTTACTTCTACTTCTTTTGATACTACATTTCCTACCCTAAGTTTCTGATTTCTACCTTTTAAAAATTCTTCTACCCAGCAAATCACTTTCTCATCCACTCCAATGGTTTTTACATTATTTACTACCATTTTATGGCTTACCCTGTCAAACGCCTTTGACAGATCTAGTGCTGCACTATCAATTTGGCCTTCCTTGTCCATTTCATTTGAAATATCTTGCATATATCCCACCAACTGAGATTCGCATGAATATCCTTGCCTTAACCCATGTTGCCAGCTCGAAAACCACTTACGTTCCTCACATATATTTCTAACGTGGTTGCATATCAATCTTTCCATTAATTTACCTAACACTGATGTCAAACTGATTGGCCTGTAATTCTCAACTCTATTTCTCACCCCTCCTTTATGTACCGGTACTACTATTGCACTTTTCCAGTCCTGTGGTAAGCAGCGTCTAGACTCAATTTAAATAATATTTCAAGATAAAGTACAAAGTCACATCCGGCTATCTTTAAGATATCTGTAGTAATATTATATTCACCAGCCCCTTTATGTTTTTTCAGCTTTCTTATTCACTTCATGATTTCCTCAGGATAAATATCAAATTTTTTACCATCATCATTTCTAATTGTGTTGTTAAGCTCGTTCCCCGAATTAGACCCTCCTGTTTCTGATTCATTGTCTCTAATGCTTTCACTGAACCAGTTACTTAAAATCTCTGCCATTTTCAAATCGTCAGTAACTTCTTCTCCATCCTTATCTATAAGAGTCTCTACATCCTCCCTTCCCCTCAGTTTCCTAATATAGCCATAGAAATTTCTAGATGCATCAGTCAATGGTCCTCCTGCACTGACAATACTCTTCATAAACCCATCTTTAGCCATTTTCTTTGCTGTTATTAAGTCCTTGTTTAGTTGTGTTAAATATTCTCTACTACCCTGCTGTCTCTTAACTCTGTTATGTTCTTTTCTTACCAACCTCTTTAACCTCCTCACTTCCCTATTAAAGTACATAGGTTCTCCACTTCTCTTTATTTTCTGCCTTGGAATAAATTTTTCTTCCCCCTTTCTTATTATCTCCTTGAACTCTTCCCACCTTGACTCTACTGTACCTGAGCCTTCCTTCCATTTGCTGAATTGTTCTCTGAAATATCTCTTCAAATTTGAAACCTGTGCCTTTTTATAATTGTACCTATTTCCCCCTTCAATTTTGGCTGCTGGTTTACTGAATCCTCTAATATCCATCAGAACTGCTTATGATCACTTATTCCATCAGTTACTTGATACCTCAAAAGTTTTTCATCGGGCGTAATTAGAAATATATCCAAAATATTTTGTCCCCCAGTGTTTTGCTCAACCACTTGTGTAAATCCTCCTTCCCTTATTAAGATATTTGAAAATCTTTGTTCCCTTGTGTTATTTATCTTATTCCCTTCCCAGTTTACACCTGGTAAATTTAAATCCCCGCCGATGATGACCATTCTATTCTCACCTCTGAAATCTGAGTATGAATTTAATTTCTCCCCAAGAGCCTGTTCCTCTTCTGTCATTCTTCCACTGCGGTAAACAGCCAACACTCTGATTTTTTCTTTTTTATTACCCCAGAAATCTACCCGAAGTAACTCATGGTCTTGATCTATGAACGCCAGTGAACTGTGGTAGTTTTTGTTAACTAGTATGAAAACTCCCCCACCAATTGCTCCTCTATCTCTGCGGTACACTCTGTAACCATCAGGAAAACCTCACTGTCTTGTACTTCTTCTTTTAACCAACTCTCTACCCCAATTATTACTTGTGGTTCATGTATCTCTATTAAGTTTGCAAATTTGATTACTTTGTTCATTATACTTCTACAGTTTACCATTAACACCCTTACTATTGGCTTTACATTTTCAGAATTTATCTCCTCTTTCCCACTTTTACCACAGTCAGTTATTGTTTCAGCCACTTCATCTATTTCTTTAACATCTGTGACTTCCCCATCGTGAATCTGCAATCAGTATCACTTTGATAATCTATTTTTGTCCCTTCACCAGCAGCCCCTAACCTAAAAAAGGCACAGTCCTGACCCCATCATCACTGGAAATGGGCTCCCTCACTGCTTTGGCTAACAACTCAGAAAGTACTCCAATGCTAAGGAAATAAAAAAAGAAAATTATTTATTATCAATTATAAAGATTATTATTATTATTAGAAAATAAATTCGACAAAATCAGGCATTCAGTCACGTGACTGCGAACGACAATCAGACACCATTATGTCATGCCTCCCGAAACGCCAAAGTTGTTGTTGACATTTTTATGGAACAGAAACTTTCGTCACGTTAACTCAGTTGTTGGAAGCCAAGTTTAATTCGCTATAGAACCATGATTTAGCATAGAAAACAGTAGCAATCAGCCCAAAATCGATGCCTTAAAACTTGGCAGATTTTTCGTGTCAGTAATCGACTTTTGCTCTTCCAAATTCCGCAATGTTAAAACTTCGATGTGGGTATACACAAGTGACAAATGCACATTATAAAATTATATTATTTCAGTTTCGTAAACAATAACCTATTGCTTACACATACATTTTCTAAATTAATTGATACTAGATTTGATGTTACATTTGCAAAGTATAAGCAAGTTCTCAATAGCTACACTTAATACATCTTTTCAAGGAAATTACATCCTCAAAAATAGGTGTGGAAAAATTTAAAACTATGGCACTGCAAATTTCCAGTTTGCTATAAACTATATATATATAGTCAAGAGAGGATAAAATTGTTTAACATATTATATTACAAAGTTAGAAGTACTGAAAATAAGATAGGATAGGGAAAATAAACAGTGACCCGTCACTTACCACAGATGAAGGCAGGAGGGCGAGACACGTAAAAACACAAAAACGAATTGCTCAATATTTCGACTTTAGTCTTGGTCATGTAGAGCGAGACATATGGCAGGGGGGAAAGATGTGGTCACATCCCAACCCGCCACATCTTTCCCCCTGCCATATGTCTCGCTTTACATGACTAAGACTAAAGTCGAAATATTGTGCAATTCGTTTTTGTGTTTTTACGTGTCTCGCCCTCCTGCCTTCATCTGTGGTAAGTGACGGGTAACTGTTTATTTTCCCTATCCTATCTTATTTTCAGTGCCTCGCGGCAGTTTCTTTGTTTCCTTTATCCAAAAGTTAGAAGTACAACACTCAAGATACAGATAATTCTTACTAGATTCATATGTTTATATGATTTTCATTGGAAAATCTTTAAAGACTTATATAAATTTCCAGTTTCTCTTGTCAAGAAGGTGGTGTGTCTTGGTAGAGAGCTCAGCCCAATGTCTTTGTAAATCCGATACCAGTTGTTTGGATTCATTCCAATTAGGACCTTTGATATTTTTAAAAATATCGGTTTTTCGATATATCAATATTTTAAAACATACCATATTGGCTGTCGATATATCACAAAAAAGTATCATACTTTAGTAAATGCAATTTTATAAAATCAAACCTTGAAAAATAAGGCTGTCCACTGATAAATAGACATATGATTTTGTTCTTAATCAGGTTTCACTTTCGAATAATTTCTGTTAGTGATGATGGTTGTTGATTTTTTCAAAACAATTTAATCATTATGCATCCCATAAGTTTCATAAAAATTAAAAAAATATATATAACTTGAAAGAGGTTCGAGCATGATCTTATTTTGTTCATTTTAATATTGATAAGTAATGCAGTTGAGGCATTTATTTAGATAGAAGTTTAGCTACCATAGCATGCATTATGGCCAAGTTACATAACTTTTTTTTGTGTTATTTCATTTAGTTTTGTAGGTTGATAGCTTGTGCTGAGTTGTCTTATTTTTCTAGCTCTCGAATTAGCAACTATTTGTTATTTACATTTCCCACTATTCCTGCAAACGGAACGTGCATAAACCACGTAGCTCCATTTTGGCCTCCTGTGAACCCCCCCTCCATCCACGTAGCACTACGTGGCTATTGCAACTACACCCCCCCCCCCCCCCCCAATGTAGCACATTGCTTTTTTCCCTTTTGATTCCAGAAGACATTTTGTACTGTTTTCTCTTATTAGACTATTGTAAATTACATACGGAAATCATTAAATGACGGAAATAAATATTCACATGCTGTTTTGAGTTCTGTTCCTCATTTTAACTGTGAAAAATATTATGAAAGGAAAGCTATGTAGTTTGTGCACGCTCCCTAACACACTAATTTCAAGTTGGACTACTCTGGACAATCCACAAGCTCATTTCAAACAATGGGCTCACATTCGATTTGTGCTGGGTGAGCAATGCCTTGCTTACATTGTTGTTATCATCTGAGTAGATTTGGTATCTATAACTTTCAAATTAATTTTAGAAATGTAGTAAGATTTACTTAAGCTTGCTGATCTCTATGCATAACAGAAATTTGAGGGATATAGAGCAAACGAAAAATGATAACTTATTTTAAAAAATATCGAAGGCGATATCCAGATTTTAGTATCGAAATATCGATATATCGTCCTAAAAATATCACTCATAAATATCGATATTTTCAAAAAAATAGTAACGATATTTCGATATATTATCAACAGTCCTAATTCCAATGGACCTTGCAGACAAAAAAGAGGTGATCAACATCTTCCAAGCTGTTTCCATCACATTCGCAAAAGAGAGAGAGCTGACTATGAGATTTTGAACAGAAATTTTCTTAACCGCCCATGGTTAACCCTTTCCTACCGGCTATTGGAAAAAAAGGGAAATTTATAATTTCAATTATATATTTGTATAAAGGTACTTGAAATTAAAAACATAAATTTTTTTGATTTTTTTTGGAACTCTAAGTGCTAATTACTAAGCCGGTACTTATAAGTACCGTCAGGGACTTTGTGTATCACAGCATATACAGCAACAGAAATTGAAATCAATTATGTTCATATTGGTATAAAATGTTTGCCTCATGATATTGAAAAAAAAAAAAAAAACCTTCCTTTTGCTCATTCAGACACAAAAGACATTGTAGTGCAACATTTGGAATGATGTTTTGACTGTATTTTCTTCATTCTACATACTTCAGATCTTCATCTGATTTTTACAATTTAGGGACAGTGTATACCTCTGTTTCCCAATCTTACATCTCTCATTGTGGAATAGTATGACTTGTGTTGTTTGAATGGATGAGGGCTTGGTGAAATATATATAGATGACCTTTTCTTCTTACCGATATCCTTCATAGTCATCATACCTTATGCAAAAGATCTTCTAAAAAATTTTACAGACTTTTTTCAAATATCGGACCATTTATGTTATAGACATTGACAAATACAACATCCAGAATTCCCAAAAACAATCTTTACCATGATTTCGGTAATCTTCTGTCAGAATTGCACAAAGTCAGCAGCTGATCAGCAGTATCAACCCCACACATGAAGGTATTGTAGTCCTTGACGACTCCTGAGCATGAAATTGTCGACTTCAATCCATCTTTTTCTTTGCATATAACTAGTGGCGTAACAACAGGGTGGCAGGATGGGCAAAATGCTACGGGACCTACTGCCGGAGGTGGCCCCCGATGACCGGCCAGAGAGGCCCTCTGGTCCAAGATCCACCAGGTCACCAATCCAACCCAACAGAGGGCCCATCTGTTGAAGTTGCCCTTGACCCCAACCAGTGTAGTGGAGTTTCACCAATGCCATGAAAATTTGAAACTAAATGTATTACCTTTTATCCTTCCATTTCCAGTAGCAAATACCTAGGTTTGTAAATTCATTGTCACAATCTCCTCTTTTTAGTTTTCCAACAACAGATTGTTAGAAAGTCCCTTGTAGTAGGGTCCGATTCTCCGACAAACAAAAGTTGTTTCAGTTTTTTAATAATGAAACTGATGAAAAATGATAATACTAGATAACATCATCATTGCTCCATTTTTTTAAGTCAATTCTAAGACCACTCTTTTGACCTAATGAGTAATCTGAGAACATTCCAGTCATTTCTTCATTTTTGCCTTGATAAATTATAAACTTCTAAGAGAAGAGCTTCAATTTAATTTAATTTAATTGCAATGGAGCACACGCTTCGGTGGCAATTTCCCTACACACCCAACTTCCCCCTATCCCTTTTGAAAACCAAATTGTGATTTAGTTAGAATATTATTATTTTTTAGATGTTCATAAACTCTATTGTACATTGCTTTCTCAAAAACTTTGGAGAAGGCTGTTAGTAATGAAATTGATAGGTAATTTAAAATGCTTATTAGAAATAGGCGAAGATGGAGGTGTAACTACTGAAGAGCAGTATTGTGCCAACAAATCACACATTTTCTGTAGGTGGGAAGTGTAATGGTTACAAAATATCAATGTGTTGGGTGCTCCTTCAGCCTTGCTAATGTTTTGGATGAAGTTCCAGAATAATTTAGGATTGTCAGGTATAATACATTGCACCTGTTCAACATAGTCATTAAAGCATTTTTTAGATAAGAGATGAGATTGGTCTTCTTATTTTGAAAAAAGGACATAGTATTCATAATCAAAAGTCTGCTTATAAGCTTTGTGTATGACCAATTTTATAACCACCATAGAGAACCAGCATGGGAATTTACTCCTTCCAGTTTTTTTTTTTTTTTTTTTTTTTTTTCAGTGGTGTGTACCTGAGCACAAATGATTTGAAAATGTCAGTGCATCGTTTGAACAGAGTGTCAATATATGTCCAAAGAAAGAAGGTTATCAAAAACTTCTCCTCTATTACACCTTGCAAAATCAGGAACAGAAGTTCACTTGTGATCAGGCGAGGAAGATTCTGTAGGGTGAATAATATTCAATGCTGGATAACAATAGACAACATACTGCAGGTGTCTTTCTTGATTATGACATTGGATAAGGCAAATACTAAGTCCAATAACACACCCAAAGAGTACAGCTATTCGACATCCAGTAAACAAGGTAGCTCACAAAGAATTCGAGGGGAGGCAGAGGGAGAAATGTTTTACCCATTCAACATGTGGGATGTTAAAATCACCAACCAGAATGAGAATCACATATGATGGTTCTATCTGTTGGTCAGTTATCACTTCTTCCAACAGCTGACAGTACTTGGCATAAATGTCTAGAGGCTTACTGGGTGGAATATATACACAGCTCAGCAAAATGCATGTATTATGCAACATATCAATTGATAAAAATATAGACTCCACTGATAATAGGGACATTGCTTCAATACATCTAGAAGGAATTCTGTAATTCATTGCTACAAGCTCACCGCCACCACTCTCTTTAGAACTAGTTTGAGAAGACCTATCACTCTTGTACACAGAGTAATTTATGAATCCAAGTTCAGCATTAGAAATATCTGGAGAATGGTTGGTTTCAACAAGCATGATGGCATCATAAGCGCATGTAGCTAGGGCTAATCTTAATTCTTTTAGTTTCATCCGAATTCCATTAACATTTTGATAGTACATAATCATTTTGGTTTATCCATTGGATTTAATTAGTTTTTTTGCACTTTTTACTATTTGGGCACTGCATTGATAAATTTTATAGTGAGGCCAGTTTAACTTTCTTTGGTCTGCTTCTCGAGTTTAGCGCCAAGAGTAACTAAGAACAATCGCTCCTTAGGAGTTCTGTTACAACCAAGTGAGATTTCAGAAAGAGATGGGTCAATTCACACAATTTCATTTCGCTTAAAACTCTTCAGAAATGTTACAGCAAAGTCCTTGGAACTTAATACTAATTTAAGTTGTCTTGGCCAGTAGATTTCTTCCCCAAATGAAAGAGTGGAACAAGATCACTGATATTAACACCAGAAGCTGTCATGATGAACTTAATCTTGGACTTGTGAAATGATTTACTTTGTTGCTGTCATTGCTTCTAGCTTCCGGAACCTTAAAGATAATGACACTCTCGATACTGTTCGACCTGTCACTGAACTCAGCTATTATATCTCCAGAATTACTATTTCAACATTTTCCTCCAAAGTTGAAACCTTTCCTTTGACACTACAAAGATGTGGGTCTATGACTTTGTACAGTGCACAATAAAGTGAGAGAGGTCATACGGATTATGTAAATCGTTATTTTAGAAGAGTTGGATGAAGAAGCTTATGCAATAAAAAAAAGCAATAAATATGAAAATGGGTTAATAGTAGGTATGAACTAGGAGCTAAAAATTGTCTTCTGAAGGAATTAGCATTAGAAGATACCTAAGAATAGTTAGAGAATTTCCAAAAGTTGTGTTAATGAAAATGCAGTCACAAATTCAGGGTGAAGATATCTATTTAAGAAGGCAATTCCGGCAATTACAGATAGTTCTCTACTTTATTACTACCGGATATAATTTAAGGACACTCAAATCTGGTTATTATACACGGAAAATCAGCTATTTCCTAATTCATCACAGAAGTCTGTGAAGGAATCTATGAAACATTAAAGGAATTGATGTATGCATCATGCATCCAGTAAACTGAATCATTTTACTGAAGGAATGTAAACTGTTTCAGTACCCGTGCCTAGATTTTTGGACTACTCTTTTTTATGTACTTCTGCGAGTAGATTATTCTTAAAAGATTTTTTTATCATGTTAGATAGTACTTCTAATAACAATAATAATAATATTTTATTGTATAATCTAGATGCTATTGTAATATAATAATTAATAAAATTGTGCAATGAGCAGATGTTTTTAATTTGTAATTTATTTGTCACCAAATCCAGGTATGTTTATTGTATATTACAAATCCATGTGTCCAGATTGATTCCTTTGTTTGTTTTTATAATTGGGGACTTAAGATTCTACAAGCATTCATGTTCTACATATTTAGAAACAAATTTTAAAATTGTTTCTTCGCGAAACGACATTTTTGCAGCAGCTAATGAACTCGACATAAACAATATGTTCACACTTGTTTAACTGATAAGCGAATGGGCAGTGGCATATGGTGGGGGATGCTGCTGTGCCTGACATAATAGAAAAAAATCCATTGACTCTACTAAACTACTGGCTAAACTGTTTGACTAAATTTTCATTGTTTACATATGTTTAGTTACTAAAGTGCTCGCTACTCGACTAAATTAATAGCCTAGTGCGAATGAGCCTAAACAGCGGATTAATTGTCTGTTTTAAAGAAACTTTATCACTGCACATATATCAATTAAATCTGTGAAATACTCGGCACACTGGATTTTCATAGCTAAGATAAACAAATCATGAAGCATTATCCGATAACATGTTTAGTATGTGATAATGGACTGGAAGTGAAGATCGCAATCATAAATTAATACTTGAATTCATGCATATTGGAGAAGACACCTCTTCATTGGTACCTAAAAACTGAAGGCAACCTTAACACAGTACTCATCTTAACAATATAGACATACATATCATGGAGTGGAAATCATATATTGTTTATTTGCTCTTTTTCATCATTTTTCTTTTACAGTATATTGTTTGAAATTGAGAAACAATTCCACATATTCTTAATAGCTTTCATGTTATCACATCTTGTTGATGAGAGTTTCAGAATTTTTCTTCAATAATTGTCATTTTCATTTACTTTTTTAGGTTGGAAGGAACACACTTCCTAACCTCGCGCCTATTTTAAGTGGGCTCAGTATGCAGCAGTTAAAGGAAATATGTTGGAAAACCAAATCTACTACATTTGATAGCTGTCCATTTATATGGAAGGATTACAAGAGCCAAGGATATGTAACAGCCTATGCAGAAGATGAACCTGAAATAAGTTCATTCCATGGCGGGAAACCTGGTTTCAGAGTCCAGCCAACAGACTATTACTTCCGACCCTTTGCACTAGCTGCAACGAAAAAACTCATACTGGAGATGCGGAAGGGGATGCATGTGTGTTTAGGCCCAGTTCCAACTGCCGAGTATTTGTTTCACTATACTATTGACTTAGCAAAAACGTTTCAGAATGCTTTGTATTTTGCTCTAATATGGCTAAATAACTTTAGTCATCAGGATTTTAATGCTCCAGCTGCAATGGATATTAGAGTTATGCAGTTGTTTCAAGAATTACTTGACACAAATTTGCTGAACAACACACTGGCTGTGTTCTTAAGTGATCATGGCATGCGTTTGGGTAAATTAAGAGAAACAAATGTTGGTTGGTTTGAAGACAGGCTTCCATTCATTTATATATGGTTACCTGAGTGGTTTAGAAAGAAGTATCCTGATTCATATCAGTCCTTAACTCTGAATAAAAACAAACTTACTTCTCCATACGATCTTCATGCAACACTCAGAGATATTCTTGACAGAACTGAATCAAATAACAGTGATGCTTTCCTAAAGAAAGTACCTATGGGCTGTCCACTGTGTAAAAGTCTTTTCAGTGAAATACCAGATGACAGAAAGTGTGAAGATGCAGGCATAACACCAGACTGGTGTGTTTGCAGTCAGTACAAGCCATTGCTACCAACCAGTTCTGTACTACTTGTATGTGCTCAGCAAGCTCTTCTTGAAATAGGTGCTAAGTTGAAAACAATTAATGATGAGGGCAAAAGGTTTTGTGCTGAACTTAGATTAAAACAGCTTGTGGAAGGCAGAAGTAAAATTAATAGTTTTATCTCAACTATGATTACTGGTTATGATGATTACATAGTTGTGTTTGAGACAGAACCAGGGAATGCATTATTTGAAGCATTAGTAAGACACTTTCACAAAGGAAATAATTCATATTCTGTCATTGGCACTATAAAGAGATTAAATTCTTATGAAAATCAAAGCAGTTGTATTCATGACAACCATTTAAAGTTATATTGTTACTGTTCAAACCTTTGACCATGAGATACATCTTGTTTATGAAATTACTGTGCAGCCATTTGTAAAGTTACATAGCATTAATAAAATCTTATATATATATAAAAATAGACTAGTTTTTTCCTATATTTCACTTTTCAGCCACCACTACATAGCACAGATCTCTGATGTTTGTGGGTGGAAGTAGCATGGAGTTTCCTGTCGTGCACAACGTTGGCCGAATGCCGATAGCTGTGGGGATGTGGGAGATATAATGATTAAAGTTGGTCAGTGCAGGGCCCTTTCATATTTCGACCAAAAATTCATATCTCCGTATACTTCTCTTTCCTGCCACAACTACATAACATAGACCTTTGGTGTTTGTGTGTGGTAGTAGAATCGTCTTTCCTGTCGTGCACTATGGTTGTTAGATGTCGGTAGCTATGGGGGTGTGGGAGATATGGGGGTTGAAAGTGGTCGACCTGTGGCAATTTCATACTTCTGCCAAAGACAAAAGTGTCATGGTGTATCACTTTTCAGCGAAAACTATAGATCACAGATAACTGGCGTTTGTGTGTAGTAGTAGCACAAAGTCACCTTTCGATCACAACAGCGGCCGAATTTCAGAAACTGTGGTTGTGTGGGAGACATGGTGGTTGTAAGTGGCCGACCAAGGATATTTTCGTATTTCGACTGTCTCCGCATATGTCACTTTTCTGCCACAACTACATAGCATAGAGCATTGGTGTTTGTGTTTGGTAGTAGAATCATATCTCATGTAGTGCACTATGGTTGATTAGATGTCGGTAGCTATGGGGGTGTGGGAGATATGGGTGTTGAAAGTGGTCGACCTGTGGCAATTTCATACTTCTGCCAAAGACAAAAGTGTCATGGTGTATCACTTTTCAGCGAAAACTATAGATCACAGATAACTGGCGTTTGTGTGTAGTAGTAGCACAAAGTCACCTTTCGATCACAACAGCGGCCGAATTTCAGAAACTGTGGTTGTGTGGGAGATATGGTGGTTGTAAGTGACCGACCAAGGATATTTTCGTATTTCGACTGTCTCCGCATATGTCACTTTTCTGCCACAACTACATAGCATAGAGCATTGGTGTTTGTGTTTGGTAGTAGAATCGTATCTCATGTAGTGCACTATGGTTGTTAGATGTCGGTAGCTATGGGGGTGTGGGAGAAATGGGTGTTGAAAGTGGTCGACCTGTGGCAATTTCATACTTCTGCCAAAGACAAAAGTGTCATGGTGTATCACTTTTCAGCGAAAACTATAGATCACAGATAACTGGCGTTTGTGTGTAGTAGTAGCACAAAGTCACCTTTCGATCACAACAGTGGCCGAATTTCAGAAACTGTGGTTGTGTGGGAGATATGGTGGTTGTAAGTGGCCGACCAAAGATATTTTCGTATTTCGACGAAAGGCATGCGTCTCCGCAGATTTCACTTTTCTGCCACGACTACATAGCATAGAGCATTGGTGTTTTGTGTGGTAGTAGAATCGTGTCTGTTGTTGTGCACTATGGTTGTTAGATGTCTGTAGCTATGGGAGTGTGGAAGATATGGGGGATGAAAATGGTCGACCTGCGGCAATTTCATATTTCTGCCAAAGACGCATGTGTCACGGTGTATCACTTTTAAGTGAAAACTATCAATCGTAGATCACTGGCGTTTGTGTGTGGTAGTAACACAGAGTCTCCCATCGATCACAACGTTGGCCGAAATTCGGTAACTGTGGGAGTGTGTGAGATATGGTGTTTGAAATTGGTCGATCATGAATATTTTCGTATTTCATCCAAAGACTTGTGTGTATCCGTAAATTTTACTTTGCTGCCGGAACTACATAGAGCAGAAGACTGGTATTTGTGTGTGGTAATAGTATCGAGTCTCCCATCGTGCACTATGGTGGTTAGATGTCTATAGCTGTCTATATGAATTCTTTACAATCGCGAACGAAGTCGTGGGTACCAGCTAGTAGGAAAAAATTTGGATAAAAAAAATCAAATTTGCATTGGCTTATTTAATTTAATTTAATTGCAATGTAGTGTCTGCTCCAGTGGCAATTTCGATACACACTGATTTTTCACCTTTCAGTTTCCCACCTACTTTTAATTTATACTAAGTTCAGCTTTAAATTTCTTTTAGCATTTTTGGTAATTATTTGTGATGTCTCTTGGTATTTTATTCCAATCCCTGACCCTTTTCCCACAAAAGAAATTCTTCCCACACTCTTGTTGTAGGAAAAAAAACTCTTATGTGGGTAGAGTGGAGTCCCAATGTTCACAAACTCAATTCTTTCCTATACTTTCTTCTCTGCAATATTTAATTTAATTAGACCGGTCGGCAACCCAAATGGTTTTAATAATGGGATTTTCCAATGAAGGGTAATATCAAAAGATTGTTCTCAACACAGATTTTAAAGTCCAGTATTTTATTGTTCAACGTTTAAAGACATCTTCACTCTGACAACAGAAATTGTTACCAGAAAGGCTTCGTTTCCGAAAATTGCAGATTAATGCCACGATAATTACATACACTCCATTCAGACACAATAAAAAGTTTACTCCACTTGAAACCTCAAACAAAATCATACAAATTGTCAAATTTAAATGATGGAAAAGAAGTTTGTTAAATTAATGATCTGTTTCAAAAATTATAGTTGCCGTCTACGAATATTCCAAGTCCATTTATTCATGATTGTTCTAACGCGACACCCACACCATGCGACACTGCCAAAACGCCCGCCAACACTTCACACCTTCACCCTCTAACCAGTTTGAAACTAATGCACCCGAGGTCCCGCCTCAGGTCTCTTATATAGGTTCCCCCAAGCCTGATGGGAATGTCCACTCCATCTAGCGTCCTCTCTATGCACTCTCTCTCTCTCTCTCCCAGCTCCGCTCACAAAGGCTTTACCCCCAAGTTTTTCCGATTTTCCTGAAACTTTGTGATAATGTAGAGTTCCTCATCCTAAGCATTTTCTATCCTTGTAAAATTTTTCCTATCTGCTCTCCTACTGTTGTTATTAATTTTCGAAATTAAATAAACCTATTTTCTAGATCTAGTGTCCCAACTATTTGTTTTAGCGCAAGTGTTCTAATCTTCAGGAATTCTACAGCTTTTGACAATTAATTTGGTGTATCTCACTCCCTTTCATTAAATAGATATCACCTCTCAAAGTTTTCATCCCTTCTTGTCAGCCATCATGGAATCCAAATTAAATACTTTGAAATTAAATATGTTGTATTGAGAGTGCATTGTTTTGATAAAACTTTCCGCCAAACTTTCTTAAAAAAATTGTACTTTCATAAAAATAGGGTGCCTCTCAGATGTTTTTCTAGTTTTTTCTTTCCCGTTTGTCAACTTTCATTTCTACCCATTCTCGACAACCTGGTTAGCTACGATGCTTTAACCGCTTTCGCTTTGGAATTACTTTTAAAATATTTCTACTTAACTCAACGATCTCAAACTGCTGTCATCATCTTTTCACAAGAAGGCCTTTAATCTGAAATAATTTTATTTTGACTACCTATTTTATTCTCGACTTACTATTTTTTTCTTTATTGAAAAAGTACCTTAAAATTAGTCATATTTACTCTAAATTCCGTTGGAAACCATGTTTTGTACTTCTAAACAAAGATCCGATACTTTCATCCTGGTATCTTAATTCATTTATTACCATTCTTTCATACTTCTATGAACCTGCCGGCTGTTGCGTCATCACTGCCACTAAGCGTCTCTGTTCGGACTTAAAGATTGCTCATAACTTCCTTCCGAAAATTCGTACTACCAATGTGAGTCATACGTTCTCTTCTACACCTGATTAGTGTTATCTTTTGGGGGAAATATTTTGGGTAACCTACTAAAACCGATACCAAACACTCTTCCTTCTCGTTTTCTCAGTTGCCAATAAGGCCAACTACGTTACATTGTCCCTAAAATCAAGTTCTGATTTGGGATCATGGTCATCTTTCCCTTCCTGCACCTTTCCTAATTTACAAACATATATTAGAAAATGGTATTAGAATAATTTTTGTTACACATTTCTAAATGTTACATTTGCAATGTTTTTTTTTTTAATTTAATTTAAAAATTGTATGTTTGTTATGTAGGTGGGGAAAGGGTTCTTTCTAGTGCAGTAATTCCAACTGTAGATAAGAATGGCAGTGCTTAATATACGCACAAATGAATACATAGCACTATTACAATCCTTGCTGCTGTCTAAACGTTTTGCATATTTTTCTGTTTATATGTTGTTTTGATTTTGTTCTCTGCTGCTATGCCCTATGATACAGCAAGTGTTGGCCTTCCTCACTATCCTAAATATTATAACAAACAAGATTAATTAAAAAAATAATAATAATTATTTTGTGTTTATATTTCACAAAGAAAGAATGGGTTTGAGTAGAGACTTTCCCGGCCTAGTGATGAAATACAATCTTCATGGGTGTTCAGCTGGATGGTGTCAAAGTAACTTTGACACCATCCAGCTGAACACCCGTGAAGATTATATTTCAAAGAATGGTTTGGCACATGAAAGATTATAATCTGTCAATCACTTTATGTCCAATATGAGGGCCTCAAAGGGCCTGGAGGAGACTGTTTTAGTCTCTTCTCACCAAACACCAATCTCACCATCATATGGTACACTGTGTTTGCATGGACCTGATATTTTGGAGGACATGGGTTAAAATCCCCTTCTAATCATCGAGATATCAGTTAGTGATGGATTCACAAAATTACTCCAGGCGAATGGCAGGCTCGTTTCTTCAAAACTCCTTGGCTGAATTCCGTTCTGTGATGCCAATCCTCTCTTGCCTCTAATAATCTCAATGTTGACTGATTCCCAATATAAGAAGTCACACACTGATTGGCACATGCCATCTGAAAGGAGGGTGCAGGAATGGGGAGTTGTCCAGGGCACCCTCCTGCCATTGGAATTGGGCCATGCCCTAAATGCAGATGTATAAGAAATGTTCAACAACATGATGATGAAGATGGCAATGGTAAGCCACTGCATCGAAGACCCAAAGGGCATCCTGAGGCAATGTAATCCTCTCAATTTATGAGTGTATGTGAAATAATGCCTTTTTCTTTGTAAAATATTCTGGGGCTGAAACAGTTTCCTAATCAGTCACCGAGCATGATAGGTGAGCAGTTAATGCTGTGACCTTGCATTTGGGAGGAAGCGGCTTCATATCCCTGTCCGGGCATCCAGATTTGGGTTTTCCATGTTTTCCCCAAATCAGCCCAGGACATGGCTGAATTCCTTCCCGTTTCTTGTCCCCAGTCCCATCCTGCATCTAATGACTTTGACAAGGTGTAAAGCCATAAAAAAAAATCCTACACAATTTTCAACATTGGGAATGCTCAGGAATGAATCATCGGGTTATCCATGTTTTCCCCGAATCACCCCAGGACATGACTGAATTCCTTCCCGTTTCTTGTCCCCAGTCCCATCCTGCATCTAATGACTTTGACAAGGTGTAAAGCCATAAAAAAAAATCCTAGAAAATTTTCAACATTGGGAATGCTCAGGAATGAATCATCAGGATCGATAGAAATAGTCTACAAGCCCAGGCATGAAATACTTGAAATCTGAATATGGCATATGGATTAGAAAACTTAAAAATAGAATAACAATGACTCAAGTTAGATGTTGTTGTGATTAGTGAGAATAAGTGGAAGGATGCACAGGATATCTGTAAATGTTATGAAACTGTAACTGGGAAAAAATCTGTACATTTAAGTTTTTTTGTTTTAGACAGAACCAAGAAATGCATTATTTGAAGCATAAGTAAACAATAAAAAAAATTTGCCTATCTGTCTGTGTAGTACTGGAATCAAGGTGATTCCTTCTAAAACTGCCTGTTGGATTCTGAAAGGTTTTTGAATATTTCACAGCTATTGTTCATGGAGATTAAATAGGGTAAGTTTCATTTTAATTTGAAATCGAGAAGTTAACAATTTGGGATAAAAGATCCAACAACTTAGTATTTTCCATTGAACATGATTAATACTAGTACTACTAGTCATATTTTAATAGAATTTTGAGTAATGCTTAGACTATGGTCAAAGGAGTACAATAGAATAGATTTCATTATGATGCCTCATTGCAAGGTTGGGAAATAAAGATAAAAGTGTCTTGAAAATTGTGCACTTTTCATTGAACCATAAAGAATTTTGATGGATTTTGACTAACCAGTTAGTTATCCTGTTCAGAACCTCCTGTAGCTGATCACAGTCATCTTCAGTTATAATCCTATTTTAATGTCATCTTTAAACAATCTAACATGTGACCTCAATACATAAACACAATCATTCATTAGCACAATGTGTGGGAATGGTCCAAATACGCTACCCCATGCCACTCCCATTTTCACTTCCAACCCTTTTGATAATGCGTTACCCATCCTAGATGTTTGCTTTCTGCCTTTTAAGAATTCTTACATGAAGTAAGTCACTGTTTCATCCATTCCAATAATCTTCACTTTTTCTACCAAAATGCTTTAGAAAGATCCAGTGCTCCACTGTCAACCAGGCCTCCCTTATCCATTTCGTCTGATATATTTTGTATTTGAACCACTAACTGAGATTCATATGAGTGTCCTTTCCTAAATTGATCTTGATTCTGTCAGCATAATAAAAGCTTATTGTGCAATTAACAATCTTCAAGGAATTATGACATAGTACGGAATTGTTCTCATATCAAACTATTTATAGCCTGAACTAGACAGAAAATTAAAAACATAAGAGAGAGAGAGAGAGAGAGAGAGAGAGAGAGAAACAACAAGGGAGAGGGAGAATAATTCGGTCTACTTCATAATTAGCTTAAATCAGTAACTTTTAGGCTGAGGGAGGAAGACCCGAAACATGAAATACAGTTACGGGCAACCCAATCAGATACAACACCGGAATGTAGAAGGAACGTAAAAGAGTCACAACAGTTAAAAGTACTCGTAATTAACTGTAGAAGCGTTTGTAACAAACAACCAGAAATTGAAAGCGTTATTTGTAGCACAGAAGCCGATATCATTATAGGTACAGAAAGTTGGCTAAAACCGGAAATAAGTTCCGCCGAAACTTTTAGAGACAGCATGAACACTTTTCGTAAAGACAGAGTACATTCTCATGGAGGTGGGGTATTTATAGCTGTGAGTAAATTCCTCCCATGTAATGAAATAGACGTCGATACTATCTGTGAAATCATATGTATTAAACTCAATGTTGCTGGGTCAAAACTCATCATAGGCACCTTCTACTGTCCACCCGATTCTGACATAGCTATCGCCGAGGAATTAAGAAGTAATGTTAACAGTATAGCTAGCCGTTTTCAGGATCATGCTATGATTCTGGGAGGCGACTTCAATCTGCCTTATATCGACTGGCGAAATTATGTCCACATTACTGGTAGCAGGAATAAGGCAGCTTCTGAAGTAATTCTCGATTTATTCTCTGATAATCATCTCGAGCAGCTAGTTAATGAAACTACGTGGTGTCATAACGGTAGCGAAAACATTTTAGATTTGCTAGTTACTAACAGGCCAGAATTATTCACCGACATTTCAACGACCACTGGAATAAGCTATCACAAAGCGGTAATTGCTACTATCAAATTAATGACCAAGTGAAAAAGGGGAAATGGACGGATTGTATACAGATTCAGTAAGACCTCAAATGAGTGTTTTAGAACCCACCTGAGGAATAATTACCATAACTTTAAGTTAACAAAGGACACCGTTGAAGAGATGTGGCATCGATTTATACATATAGTCAGGGAAGGTATGGAAGTACATATACCGAAGCGGAAAATAAATGGGGAGAATGATCCACCGTGGTACACATGCGAAGTCAAAAGATTACTCAAAAAACAAAGAAGGATACACGCACGCTACAGAAGGAAGAGGTCTCACAGCGATTTAGAAACCTTGGCTGAGTTAAGAGGACGTGTGAAGAATGCGATGCGTGAGGCCTTCAACGATTTTCATTCAAACACTCTCTCTAAGAGTCTCGCAGAAAACCCAAAAAAATTTTGGTCGTATGTTCGAAAAGTCAGTTGTACCAACAGCAATATTCCAGCACTAGTTCGCGAAGGGTCCGAGGTTATTGAAAGCTGCGATAAAGCTAATGTACTAAATACTGTATTCAAAAATTCATTTACTGACGAAAATAAGGATAGCATTCCTGTTTTCCCACGTTGTGTCGAGTTGGAGATGGAATCATTACGAATAGATACTGCAGGTATCATAAAGCAATTAGAGCTCCTAAAGTGGGGAAAAGCACCTGGCCTGGATGGTATTCCAGTAAGAGTATTTTCAGAGTATGCGGCGCAAAAGGGGCCATTTCTGTCTGATATATTCAGTAAATCCCTAGAAGAGCGAAAAGTACCTTCAGACTGGAAAATAGTGCAAGTAACTCCGATTTTCAAGAAAGGTGATCGAAGCGATCCTGGAAACTATCGTCCCATATCTATAACATCTGTTTGTAGTAGAGTTATGGAGCATATTATATACTTGAACATTATGAATTTCCTAGATGAAAATAATTTGCTTACAACAAATCAACACGGATTTTGGAAGAAAAGATCATGTGAAACACAGCTGGCCCTATTTACACATGATGTAATGAAAGTTATTGATGCAGGTTCACAAGTAGATGCAATTTTTTTAGATTTTCAGAAAGCCTTTGACTCTGTGTCACACAACCGCCTTTTAGCAAAACTACAAGCTTACGGTATACCCGATCAGCTTTGCGAATGGATAAAGGATTTTCTAACTAATCGATCGCAGTATGTCGTTGTTGAAGGAGAAAGTTCTTCTAATCTAGATGTCACATCGGGTGTACCTCAAGGAAGTGTAATACTACCACTTCTTTTCTTAATTTTTATAAACGATCTTGGAGACAAAGTGAAAAGCCTTTTTAGATTGTTTGCTGATGATGCGGTTATTTACAGGGAAGTAAGGAATTTGGCCGATTGTTTAGCAATTCAGCATGATTTGGATGTTATTTTGGCATGGTGCGCTGAGTGGCAACACACACTAAATTGTAAAAAGTGTAAGACAATGAGCATAACTAACAAAAAGAATCCAATTGTTCAGAAATACGAGGTAAACAGTTCAGTTATTGATATGGTCGATTCTATGAAATATTTGGGAGTAACAGTACAAAGGAACATGAAATGGGACTTACACATTAATACGTTGGTAGGTAGAGCTAATTCTAGGCTGCGGTTCCTAGGTCGGATTTTGAAAAATTGTAATGAACAAACAAAGGAAATAGCGTACAAATCTCTTGTGCGTCCACATTTGGACTATTGTTGTGCCATTTGAGATCCGTTTCGTAAGGGGCTGATTGAGAGTACAGAGAAAGTACAGAGAAGAGCCGCTCGATTCGTGACCGCTTGCTACAGTCCTTATGAAAGCGTTACAGAACTGATTAGTAAACTAGGCTGGGAGTCTTTGGTAGATGACGACGCACGTTTCGTATAAACTTATTGGTAAACATGCGTACTCCCACATTCACTTACGAGTGTAGTGAAATACTTCGTCCACCAACCTATTTGGGTCAGCATGACAGGAAAGATAAAATTAGAGAAATAAGGTGCCGCACTGATTCTTATATGAATTCCTTTTTTCCTCATACCATTAGGGATTGGAATGCACAACAAAGAGATTAGGTTTGGTGCTGAGCACCCTCTGCCACCCACAGTTTTGTGATTTGCAGAGTATATATATAGATGTAGATGTACTAACAACTTCCTAAGCAGACTCCCATAGTTGCACATTAAAAATAATATTGATTCACTACTACTGAACAAAATGAGGTTCTGTGACCATGTCATCTGACCTTCTGCACAGTGAGCTACATGAGATGATTTGGGATGGGACTCAGGACTTTTATCGTACTGGTAAGGATTCTCATACCTTTTCAGCTGACGGTACATGAAGCTCAGCAAACCAATCTTGGCCCTTCTTCTTCACTAAAACAATAGATGGTGCTAAAAACTCTGTCTATATAATAGGAGGGTCACTGGTATACTTTTGCTGCTCATTATGGGCTCCTGTCTATTAAACCCAGAAACGCTTGCACACTACCCTCTTCTAGAAGTCTTGATTTCATTTTTTACAGCTAATTGACTACAGTTCAGTTCTAGGTGCCAGGTAGGCAAGCCTCAAAAACATCCTCAGAATGTCAGTAAGATCTATCCGGTAATGTCTGCTATTCTTCTCTCTTAATATAAATTCTAAAAAATGTTTTTATAATTTCTCAAAATTTAATTATGGTTGCTCCCTCTCAGAAAAATCCTAATAAACACTTCTTAAGCACTAATAAATTCTACTTATAAACTTTCTAATTGTTCTCACATTATTGGGTCCCCTATCATCATTCTGTGCTTAGAAATGATCTTGTTGTATTATGTTATATTTTCTTTAATGTAATAGTTAATAACAGAAATATATTAACTGTAATTGTACTTGTATTTTATATATATATATATATATTGCATGCTCTGTTTTTAAGGTATTATTGTGTAATAGAACAATATATCTACACTGGAAGTACAGAATGATATGGATTGGTAGGTTGTACAGTCAAGAAACCCTGAAACTTCTTTCCAATGGAAATGCTACTTCCTCAAGAAGAGGTTAACACCTTCAAACATTTTACATTCACACCTTTTAAGTTCTAACTAGACTGCCTCCCGGAGAGTGTATTTTTAATTTGTTTCTGTTATTATATATTTCTCTACACCTCATAGACATCAAGATCACCAGAGATGGGAAATGACTGGGGGCATGTGTCTGGAAGGAATACGGCCATGGACTTTGAAGAAACAATCCCAGCATTCGCCCTGACTGATTTCTGGAAAGCACTGAGAACCTGGATGGCCAGATGAGGGGTTGAACCCATGTACTCTCAAATAGACCCAAGCTTTACCACTTAACCATCAAGCTCAATTAAAAATGTACTAAAATGTTAATTAGTGAGTGCAAGGGCTGTCTACGTTTTACTGCAACTATACAATAACTCTTTGTGTTGTACAAAGTCACTGATAATAACAAGTGCTCTAAAGCTATAGTCCCAGTTGCCACATGTGATGGATGCGTGTTCTACTTCACTATGGGTCTTGCTCAAGTTTCAGCAGCAAAGTGAACAGTGAGTAGGATGCCTTCATCACCTGCAACAAATGAAATATCAGTCATCGTGAGTGGTAGTCCAAAATTTTCTTCCAAGATAATAAATTGACTTATCGTGTTAGAGAGTGGCGCTGGGCATTTTGTGTAGACAACATTCTGCTGGTATTGGTGCATGACAAACCACCAACGCCAACTAGTTTGCAATAATAACTAGATTTTCTGGGTAGAAACGCGTATTTATTTTGTTGCCTGAAATTTTGGCTGTCATTAAACAAAATAGTGCAGATAGCAAGTGACCTGTAGAGTCTGCTTGATGAAATGGTACCTCTTACAAGAGTATTCCAGACCAATGGCAGCCGTCAGAGCCACGTGACATCATCCTACAATACTTCATGAAATGTAAACATACTGATCAAAGAACCCCAGTTCCTCCCTATTTAGGGGTGAGACTGGTCGGTTCTAAGTTCTTATTCCTGTTTGTCTTCCCTTCATCTGATCAGGAAGAAATATAACAGTGTTCAACAATGGTGTCCTAGATCCCCTTCTGTTTTTAATATACATCAGTGATTTTCCTGGAAACGTATCTGACATTGCGAAAGTTTTATTTGCCGGTGACACTAAGCTCACTATAAAAAAAGTACCAAGCAGTACTTTTAAAGCTAAATGCAAATGAAATACTTAGTGACGTAGCAAAATGGTTTAATACAAACTTTAATATTAAATTTTGATAAAATACATTGCATTAGGTTTAAAACAAAAATGTAGGTGCAACAAAATTTTCATATAAATTATAAAAACTACACAATCTTGCAAAAAACGCTTATAAAATTCCTTGGTGCTCAAATAGATGAGAAACTCTGTTGGCAAGAAAATAACACAATACAGCTGAAAAAGTTTCTGTTGAAATGAGCTCTGGTTTTGTGTGTGAACTGCTGTGTGCTAAACCTGAATTAACTTCATTATCAGCTAAGTTGTACCATATAAATTAGTTTAAAGTTTTCAATTTTAAAGTAAATAGTTAGGGTTATTGTTAATGAGGCGAAATGGAAACATGTTGAACTCAGAAATAGAGTTTCAAAAATCACATATTCCTAGTGGTTAATACTCATTTCTTTTCACTAATTTTTGATTTAGAAATAAGCTGAAAGCTTGATAGTTAGATTAAATACAGCAAACTGTAATTATACTACTAGGTATATCTAATTTAACATCTCAGTTTGCTTCTGTAACTAAAAAAAATAAGTATTTAGATTTGGATTGTTGCAGATTGATGCTAAGCCGTATTTAGACTTTTCTTTTGTCTAAAACATATATGTGCAACCCCCGGCCTCCAGGCCAGATCCGGCCCTCCACCAGCTTTAATCTGGCCTGCGAGAGATTCAGAAATTTCAAATAACGCACAAAAAATCTGTATTTATTCCAATCATAAAGACAAAAATCGATAAATAATATTATTAAGCGTACGCAGTGGAACACAACAGATCAAGACGTAAATTTAAAAAAAGTGTGAATTTTTATCACCTTTTTATTCACTACTACCTACTTATTTCTTACCTACGGCCCACGACTTGATTAAGTCCCGAAATTAAGCCTTCAGTTAAGCAAAGTTTGCCCATACCTGGTCTAAAATATAACAGTTTGTTATTATCATTAGCATTAAAGCATAAAAATAACAATAATTGCTAAAAATACAACAAATCAATATAATAAGTAAATAATTGTTAATATCTAACTTCTACTTCAATAGTATCGATTTAAAAAAAAATCAAAAGCAGTTATAACTTCGCAAATTCCTAAGATATATTTGTTAATTATTTCAGTCTTAAATATAGTAGTTTCATATTTACTTATTTCCAAAAATATTAAAATAGCAACTATCTAGTAAAAGTAATGCAAGTATTTGATTATAGTATTTTTATCTACTTATTAATTACAGTAACTTAATTGAGGACCAAAGCTTTTATACAATATAATTAAAATATTAAAAAATATAGTATAAACTTTATTAGACTACTTAATCAAATAAATTTAAGGTTCATTTAAGGTGTTAGAAGTATTTGGGAAAAATCTTGACTGGAAAGTGTGGCATCTGTTGCAGGTGTGTTGCGAAGGGGTTGTGTTGTAGATGGTGTAAGAAGTGATTTCACTGGGCATGTAGGGAAGAGAAAATATGGGAAATAAATGATACTCTCCCATGGTTTTGTTGTCTTTGTCTTAGGGATGAAAGGATGAGGGAGATGGTGATAACATGAGGGAGTTGCGTGAAAGGATCAGGTTTCTAGAGGCTCAACCTGTGGAGGCTCAGCAAGGTGGGGCTCAGCCTATCGAGGCTCTGCTTGTGGAGGCTTAGCCTATGGATGCTCAGTCTGTGGATAATGACGTGCGGAATCACAGCCTGTAGGGGCTGAGCTTGTCGAGACTCATGCTATAGAGGTGGAAAATAGAGATAGTGGGTTAGAGGAAGTTGAGAAGGATGGTTGGGAGCTGGTAACAGGTTGTAGGAGAAATATTGTTAATAGAATGAAGAGCCAGATACTTTGGAAATTATGGGGAAAAATAGGTTTGACCTGTTGCCAGAGTCAGGAGGAGAAGTGTCTCATGTAGGAGTAGGTAAGATGCAGCAGGCCTTTTGGAAAAAGGGCATGCAGTGCATGAATAGGAAAAAAAGGGGGTTCTGGTGTTAGGTAGTAGCCATGGGAGAGGTATAGGCCCTCTTCTGCAGGATCAGGTTACCAGGTCACAAGTTTTTTGAAACCTAGTGCAACATTAGGTCAGGTAATAGAGGATATAGGTTACTTTGTAGGAGTTTCACAAAGGACGATTGAGTAGTGGTAGTGGGAGGTGCGGAATAGAAACGCGAGTTACAGTATGTAAAATGTCCTGAGGAAGGTGGTGAAGGAGGTGCAGCATATCAGGGTGGAGCTCATGCAGGTCCTAAGTCACCATGACCGGCCACAATTAAACTATTCTGTGAGGCTGGTAAATATGGAAACATAACTGCTACTTGGAAAAGGTTCCATCTTGGGGGTTGTGCCTGTGAATGCCACTGGTAGGTGGGATGTCACTAGGCGTGGCCTATACCTCAATAGCAGGAGCAAGGGGGTTTCCGAGTTGTTAGCAAACATAGTATGGAGTTATTTTTTTTTTTCTTTTAGGACAGGGGCTGTTGGTGATGGGATGCAAATAGATGAACAAAGTGATACTCATTGTAAATCAGATATTGAAAACAATTTTTAAGAACTAGATGAAACAATAACTGACTGGGGTAAAACTGGGAAGGAGGAGGTTAATGCTGAAAGCCAGTAATAAGGGTGTTATTGGTGAACTGTAGAAGTTTAATGAACAAAGTAATCCAATTTGCAAACTTAATAGAGATACACGAACCACAAGTTATAATAGGGGTAGAGAGTTGGTTAAAGAAGAAGTACTAGACAGTGTGGTTTTTTCCAATAGTTACACAGTGTATCACAGAGATAAGGAAGCAATTGGTGGTGGAGTCTTCATAATTGTTAACAAAATCTACCACAGATCACTGGTGTTCATAGATCGTGACTATGGGTTACTTCAGGTATCTGGGGTAATAAAAAAGAAAACATCAGGGTGTTGGTTGCTTACTGTGGTGGAAAAATGAGAGATGAGGATGAGATTCTTGGGGAGAAATTAAATTCATACTCAGATTTCAGAGGTGAGAATAGAATGGTCATTAGCGGTGGAGAATTAAATTTACTAGGTATAAGGTGGGGAGGAAATAAGATTAATAACATGGGGGAACAGAGATTTGCAAATACGCTAATAAGAGAAGGAGGATTTACAAAAGTGGTAAAGCAGAACACTAGGGAAAAAATATTTTGGATATGTTTGTAATAAAGCCTGATGATAACCTTGTGTGGTGTCAAGTAACTGAAGGAATAAGTGATCATGAAGCAGTTCTGATGGATATTAGAAGATTCAGTAAACCAGCAACCAAAATAGGAGGAGGAAATACATTCAATTATAAAAAGGCAGAATTTAAAGTTAAAATTTGCCGAGGGTAAATGTAGGTGTGTGTAGGGAAGGGGGAAGATGGGTGGTAAGGAAATTGCCACCAGAGCGTGTGCCCCATTGCAATTTAATTTAATTTTATTTAATTAATTTAAGCAGTGCAACCTTTGCAATAAGAATACTTCCTTTGACAGCAGATCTGGAATTAATGAAGCAGGCGTATTCATATTTCCATTCAGTGATGTCATTTGGTAATTTCTCAAACATTTTTGAAAAAAATGAAAAAGTGTTGACAAAGCAGATAAGAGCTATCAGGATGGTGTGTAGGATAATACCAAGAATTTCTTGCAGACAACTCTTTTAAAATCTCTATATCCTTACTATGACTTCTGAGCACATGTATTCTCTATTTTAACTAGTTTACATGAAATTCACAGGTAGGCTACACAATTTCAATACAAGAAACAAAAATAACTTACACGAAACACATAAATCATTAAAATTAGTTCAAGGAGGAGCTCATTATTTTTGGTCACGTCTCTTTAACACAATCCCTAAAATCAATAAACAATTTGTAGATAATAAAGATGTATTTAAAGCAAAACTATAGGATCATCTTATTGGCAACTCCTTCTAAACCTTCCAATATTTTCTATGTGGGAATTAAGTATATCTAATCTGACTTGGAAAAATCAGTTGCAAAAATTGATATTTCTGATAAAAACTTCTCGGGTTTCAAGCCGCGTCAGAATTGAGCCGTCTGGCGACGTTTCGGAAGCTTGCACTGCTTCCATTGTCAAGCCCCGAAACGTCGCAAGACGGCTCAATTCTGACGCGGCTTGAAACCCGAGAAGTTTTTATCAAGCATTGCCGCCGCGAAAACGTAGGCCTACATAATTGATATTTTTGTTTTTGTTTGTAACATATAATACAGGGTGAGTCGAAAAGGATTTTAAAACTTTGGAATGATATAGAAATTTGTTGAGACTACTTACAGAATCGGTAGATGTATCATTTTATAGCAAGTTTGATGCTCGTTGTGCATTAGAACACTATTCCATCTCCAGGAGCACCAGCCTAGTGCACAGTTCAAATGGCTACTCTAACTGGTGCGAAGCGTGCTTGCTATGTGTTTTGGTTTAGTGAAACGAACTCTGCAACAACTGTTCGGCGTAAATTTAGTACTGAATACGCTAGAGAACCTCCAAGCAGGCATACAATTTACTCTTGGCACAAGAACTTTGTTGAGACGGATTGTTCACTGCGACATGATACTAAATCACCAGGTCGCCCGCGTGTTGATGGTTATGTCGAACAGATTAGGGAGAGTTTTACCCTCAAACAACAAAAATCAACTTGACGTGTGTCTCGCGAGTCTGGCAATCCACAAACGACTGTTTGGCAAGTACTGCGCAGACGTTTACACTTGAAATCATACAGATTGACAATGGCACAGTATATTAGTGATGCAGATAAGGTTGCTCGTGGGAAATTCTGTGCGAAAATGTTTCATCGGATAGAGGACGAAGAGACATTCCTGAACACAACAATCTTCAGCGATGAATCAACACTCCATATCCCTGGCATGGTGAACACACACAAATGCATAATACGGGACAGCGAAAATCCACATGCAACCCTGGAGCACTTTCCTGATAGCCCCAAAGTTAATGTGTTTTGCCACTGAATAAATTGAAAGTGTACGGCCTTTTATTCTTCATGGAGAAAACTGTCATTGGTATTGTGTGTCTGGATATGCTTGAAAACTTTTTAATTTTACAGATTGATGAAGATGACCGATACGGTATGGTTTACTACCAGTAAGACGTCGCACCCCCTCATTTCCTCACGGAAGTTCGAAGTTTCCTCGATAATCGCTTCCCATGTCGGTGGGTTGGCTGTGAAAGGTCAATCACATGGCCACCTCACTCCCCAAACTTAACATCACTGGATTTCTTTCTCTGGGGTTTCATTAAAGATCATGTGCATGTTCCTTTCCTACCAAACAATTTGACCGACCTGAAAAATCGAATCTACGCTGCCGTTGCACAAGTTACGCCAGATTTGCTGCAATGAGTGTGGGAAGAAATTGACTACCGGTGGGATGTTTGCCGCATGACAAATGGTAGTTACATCGAACCAAAATGGCGCTTGACACTTATATGTGAAACTTGAGGTTTTTTGCTACAAAATGACACATCTAACGATTCTATAACTTATCTCAACAAATTTCAATACCTTTCCAAAGTTGTAAAGTCCTTTTTGACTCACCTTGTATTTTTTCACTGTGATTATTATTCATCTTATATGTATATGTATATTCCACTACTCAGAGGTTATTTCTCAGCAGGGATCTATGGAACAAGAGTAAAAATAATAAAATAATTAAAAATTCCCTTAATAACCGGTACTGTTATGACTAGTTTCGGGGATTCTGGTTCCGTTCTGATCTCATTTCCTTCTATTTTTAAAACATATATACCAGCACCCACCAGTGTGGCACAAAGCGTTGAGGTTTCGCACTCCAGACCTGGGAGATATAACGGTACCCGGTCCCCGGGTAGTCCCTGATTGTGACTTCTAGGCAGTTTTCCGCAGTCATCAATGCGGATGCATGGACGGTTACCAATAACTGGCTTACGAACTACACATTACACGAACAAAAAAATACACTTAGCGTAGGCTACACTGAACGTAGCTACACGACAGATGACAACACATGGGTTTCCGCCATCAGACTACGACGGGCGTAGCAAGCCGGTAGTTTTACAAAGACGCATGCTTCAAAAATAAAATAGGTTAGCAGCTGCTTTTGAAGAGATAGTAATATTATCAAGATCGTTATGACGTTTTAACGCACACAGTAACCTCATAATGACTTTGGGGTCTACTGTTCCCTGTTTATACTGAAAAACTCCAGTACTGACGATACTGCTACCAACACTGCATCGTAGTTCGTAATGGCCACATCATATATTTTATATGTTCTGCGTAGCTTCTTCTTCAACCATAATAGGCTTGTGTCCACTAAGAATAAATCGGACGCGTAGCAGTTTTTAATTATTAATAATGCTAAGGAGATAACAAAAACAAAATTATTTATTATAAAAGATAAAGATTATTATTCTTTTTAGAAAATAAGTTCGTCAAAATCAGGCATTCAGTCACGTGACTGCGAACGACAATCAGAAAGCATTAGATCCGATGCCAGAACGCGGTTAAATTTGTTTCCGTTGAGTGCATCTTCGTTAGGTAGTCACCGAACGTGGTGGTGTAACGGATAGCGTTCTGGCCTCGCATTCGGGAGGACGGCGGTTCGAATCCCCGTCCGGCTATCCAGATTTGGGTTTTCCATGGTTTCCCAAATCACTCCAGGCAAATGCCGGGATGCTTCCTTAAAAAGACCATGGCCGAATTCCTTCCCATTCCTTGTCCCCATCCTTTCCCGTCTCTAAAGACCTCGCTGTTAGAGAGACGTAAAGCAGTTAAAAAAATAAAAATAAATAAACTTAGGTAGTCTGTCTGAGTGTTCATTTCCTCTAATACCAGCGTGTCTTTTGGACCAAATCAATATAGCCTCTCTGCCTTTCTCTCTTAGTTTGGAAACCGTTCGAAGAAACTCATAGGCCATCCAACTTCTGCAAATGTCTTTGGAGATGTTATTTAAGGGAGTCTGTTATTATTGCTTCATATCAGCCCAACAACATCACCTTTCAGTTAAGATATCTCCAGAACCAAGAGAGATATTAAAAAAAATATTCTTTATTTTCGATTTGTTTCATCGAGTGGCATAAGAATCTATCATCATATTATGACACAACGGTAATGATAGTGCTGCCAGAGTGTGTTTGTTATATTAAACGTAACACTAAAGAAAGATTTTAAATCATATAACCAAAACAACCTCAACTAATACCTAATTATGTTATCGATATTTGGAAAGTAGTGGTTCTGCAAAATTCGTCAGTTTTGCTTCAGGTTTAGAAATATATTGTGTACAAACACTTACTTCAAAATGATATTTACAAAAATACATTCTTTAATTAGCAGATAAACTATGAGCATCCTCCCACCTTGCAAGTTTTAACCACTTTTTCCGTATATGATCATTGTTTGGAGCAAATATAAATAACTTTTCTGGCATTTTTATTGTTGTGCTTTTACACTGGGGCACTACACAGTACTTATAAAACGAGGAATTCATTTTAACTAAAGAAAACTGGTACCTGCCACATACATACACGACTGTTTTGTTTCGGGTGGCGTGACGTCATTCAAGACGCCATGATAGTCTTGAGCGTTTTCGAAGTAAATTTAAATTCGTTTTTGAAAAGAATGTTCGATTTTTTTGAAAAATAATACGTTTTTTGAGTAAAATAGATAATAAGGCAAAATGTTAATCTATTTTTCAAATTTATCCAAATAGCCAATTGTCCGAAAGCGTTCTCTCGCTTTCAATTGCCTGACACATCCATACAAATTCCCCCAACTCTAATATTCTTCTTGAACACATCCTAAGTTTCCCTAATTGCTGCTATATTTTTATGTTTTACACTTTCTTGACATCACGATCATTAGAAGTGTGAGAGGGTTGCAGACAAGGAACGGGAAGGAATTCGGTGACGTCCTTTTGAAGGAACCATCCCAGAATTCGCCTCTCGAGAGTTTGGGAAACCATGGAAAACCGAAATCTGGATCAACGGACCCGTCCTCCCGAATGCGAGGCCCATTGCTGCTGTTAATTAACGGTACTTATTTATTTGTTTTATGTGTTCCTATTGCTTTCTCGGTTTTACTCTTTTATTGCTTCGACTTATCAATTTCTTTAGCTACGTGCTCTAACTACTATAGCATGTAAATTCTGTGTTTTTATTTAGTGTTTGTTTGGTACTAAACATTTATTAAAACAGTTCTTATGCCCCATCAGTACCAGATTAGCCACGCATCATGAGCTAGCAAATGCTAAGGGCCCCACGCCTTCTGGGGTCCTGTGACTTCTAGGGGGCCCCCGCCACACCTAGATTTCTCAGGGGTTTCCCCGTCAGGCCAGAAGGGAAACTTAAAAAAAAAAAAAACCATTGCCCCGAAGGGCCCCTCTTTCTTATTTACTGCCTCCAGTACTCTTTTCCTCTATTTCGACGTACCTACTGAATGTTTCCCTTAAATGTCCTTTCTATTAGACATTACATGTATCTGCTTCGACGCATAATCTTCATTGGTTCGAATAATAACATTTTTTCCTATCAAACATCCCCTGACTAAAAGTCTTCACAGGAGAATCAGCTCAGTTGAAATTAACACAGAGATGGCTGCTGAGATATTTACGGGTAACTGCTCGGATATTACGGTACAGTATGAGAATCAGATTTTGAGTGTCAGAAAGAGGAGTTCAGATGAGGTGCAAAGCAGAATAGCTAAGTTTGTCTGTGGAAATTACTGCACAACAGAATCAGTAACTGATGGGGTAAAGGAAATAAATTGGGATTAGGGTTACCAACCATCCGGTTTTCGACCGGACTATCTGGTTCTAACGCGAGTTGTCCGTGTCCGGTTCACTACATGCGGAACGGACGCAATATGTACGGTTTGTAAGAATTTTTTAAAAAAATATTGGTTTGCGGTTTTTCAGATGCGTTTTTCAGGGATTGGAACAAATTACCGAGGGAAGTGACGAATTATTTGCCAAGAACACTAAAATAATTGAAAACTGTTATTATTAATTTTGGAACTTCAGCGCGTGGAACTTGAAAATAAACTCATAACAAAACATTTTTGCGAACGACAATCTTTTTATTATAATTCGCACACGCAATGTGCAATACAACATATAACACATGACACAGATGTTATATATACAAGCAAAGAGTACTTAGCACAATTGCCACCGTCTGTGCACTGCACTAATAATCTCATTAATAACATTTGTAAAGTGCAAAAGTAGATGGATGGGAAATCATACTGGAAGAATTTAAGCTTATTATTATTTTTTTAATACATGAAAGGTGGAAAATAGTTGAGTAGGAAAATTGACATCGGATCATTCGCTCGATCTCATTTAAATTACCTAGCGTGGTGGCTAAACGAAACGGTAACGCTCTGGCCTCGCATTCTGGAGATCGAGGGTTCGAATCCCCGTCTGGGCATCCAGATTTTGGTTTTCAATAGTTTCCGCAAATCACTCCAGGCTAAAGAGGGGGGGGGGGTTTCTTCAAGAGGACATGGCCGAATTCCTTTCCTTTCAGTTCCTTGTCTCCAATTTTTTCCCGCCTCTAATGCTCACAAAGTCGACAAGGTATAAAAAAGAAGAAGAAGGAAAACAAGCAAACTAAGTGGCAGTTCTATCATTACCGTGGCGCCACAATCTGATAATGAATTCTTGTAGAACTCGACGAAACAAATCGAAAATAAAAGAATAAAAATTTTTGATATCTCTCTTGGTTTTCGAGATATAGCACGTTAAAAAATCATTTACCGGTATAAGAACAGTTCCTTGTGCTTTTGGTGATGTTTCTTCTAGTCCGTGCCGTATTTCAACCCAACAACATACACTAGGAAAAAAAATAAAAACACCTATATGCATTTCCACCGTGTTGATATCCGTGGTTTTTCTTTTGGTCCAGGCCTGATTTCACCCTAACCTCCACACTTTTGAGATACAATATCTCGAGAACTAAGCGAGATATCAATAAAAAAAGTATCTTTATTTTCAATTTGTCTCGTCAAGTAACATAAGAGTTCATCATGAAATTTGGATATGGTGAAATTTTCCTTCTGGTCCAGTCTGCATTTCAACCTAACCACAACAATTTTGAGATAAAATATCTCAAGAAGTAAGTGAGATATCAAAAATTTTAATTATTTACTTTCAATTTGTCTTGTAGAGTTACATAAGAATCCATCATGAAATTGTGGCGCCACGGTTATCGAAGAATTCCCAATTAAATTAATCTTAAAGAAACCATTGGGCTGGAGCATACAGGTAATATGAAGTTGATTTTATCAAATATTCCACTTAATTTTTCAGTATTCAAAATCCTTTGATTCATGTTTTACTTCCTACGTTTCGGCACCCAACCTGGGGCCTTCATCAAGGCTGTTCAGAAGTGAAGTATCACTTCTGACGGTTGTCACACCACTCCATACTTTATCTTCACGCTGAGGTAATTGTATTAGTTACCGGCTGCGTCTGTCAGCTGTTCCGGAGATGTTGTTGTCATTGTAGATTTTGTATTGCGATTGTCCGCTAGTGCATATTTAAACATTTCACTTAAGGTATAGCCACCGTCTTCATTGATGTTTTTGCGTGGTTTGAAAATCTCTATCGATACCCTTATTTTCCGTTCTAGGAAACATCGATCAAAGCAGCGTGAATCCCGAAAAAGTAAGTGGAATATTTGACTAATATGACGCCAGTTAAAAGCGTAAAACGTTGTATGAAGTTGATTTACTGCACATGTGTCAAAAGTCAATTTTACAAATTGCCTCACCCCAATGAAGGTCTGCCTTGACAGTACAGCCATTTTGCCAGCCGTGAGGATGAGTGGTCTCTGTGCTCGTGTCCTGAGGATCCTGAGTGATCGCTTGATGGGTTCCTCCATTTCGGGCCAGGCACAGCTGTAGCTGGACTCCAGCAGCCACTCACTCTACTGGAACAGACACCACAGTCACATCCTGAGTGAGCGCTTGACGGGTTCCTCCATGTCGGGCCAGGCACAGCTGTAGCTGGACTCCAGCAGCCACTCACTCTACTGGAACAGACACCACAGTCACATCCTGAGCGAGCGCTTGACGGGTCCCTCCATGTTGGGCAGGCACAGCTGTAGCTGGACTTCCGCAGCTGTTCGCTCTGCTGGAAAAACATCACTGGGATTGAAACAAACCATTCTGGTGGTCGGACGCTTTCAAGCATCTAACACAGTTAAATCCGGCAATAATTTTTAATAATCCTGTATGTGTAAATGAGGAAGGCTATGAAACTTTCCAAAAGTTAGTTGTAACAGCCAGTGTGTTTCAAAGTAATGTCTGGCAGAGCAGAAAATAATCCAAATTGCGCCAACCACTATATCGCTGGTCTCACAACAGTGAAGACCGATTCCAAATACCATCAGAACATACCAATTCTTGTTCCCTCGTCTGAAAAACATGTGTGGAAGTGGCGAGTTCAAACACTCTGTGTTACAGACTGGATCATAAAACCAGTAGCATCATCCTGTCGGAACGGATAGATTTGATATTCCTTTTATTTGGCAGTGTAGTTAATGGACTGTTGTAGGATCAGTTTTAAAGCAATTATGATTTCAGTGATGTTAACTTGCCTCTGTTATGATCTCTTCTCCAAACAGACAGAAGAAAACCGTCTGCGTCCACACAGCCGTCAGGTAGGACACGAATCTGAGGGACTCTGCCACGTTCTCACGGTTCTGAAACGAAAAATTGTACAGTGCAAGCAAAATGAACGGTGTGTTGTTTGACGCATACTTGAATAATTCGGGTTTCCTAAACGGCAATTGTAATAAGCGATTGGGAAATGTACTTTAAAGGCAATGAGCAAATTTTATCTGTGCATCATACGAAGAGAACAAACAGTGACGTGAGCTTAAGAAAAATATAATACTAGCCTCTGAGCCCATCAAAAATGACGGCTTGAACGGAGTGTTCTGGCAAGAGTGTACTGCGACTGCTTAATTAAATATAAAGTTGTTGTTAGCACTAATCCCGCAATGCAGGGTCTCCTTTACTGGTCTTCTTCTTCCACTTATGCCGATCTTGTTCATCTTCAGTTGAGGCATTGACTAGATGCATGTCCTCCCACAAGTTATCCAGCCAGTGCTTCTTGGATCTCCCTCATGGTCTTCGGTCCTCCAGTCTTACGTCGATTGCTTTTCTCGCCACTGAGGTGTTGGTACTGCGTAGTACATGGCAGTATCATCGCTGGCCATCCTCCCATATTTTCTCATGGATTGGAGCCACACCATATGCCACCCGTACGTTCTCATTCCTGATGCAGTCCAATCTAATGAATCGCTATGACCAGCAAACCATCTTCATTTGCATGACATGCAGCTGTTGTTGACATCTTTTCATGATTGACAAACATTTGGTTCCATACAGTGCCACTGATCGAAAGATGGTTCTATAAACCTTAGATTTAAGGTACAGTGGCACCTTCCGGTCGAATAGGACTCCTGTGACCTGACGCCACTTCATCCAGACTTCATTGACTCTATTTCGGACGTCTGGGAGTGTCTGACCATCCGAAAAGAGTGCTGTTCACAGGTATTTGAATTCAAATGACTTACAGAGCTTAACGCCGTCGATATTATCTTGGAACTCCACACTGCATGTACTCGGTCTTAAGTCACGTGCCGTATTTATGGAGGGAAGTTTTCCATCGTTGGATTTGTTGTCCCAATTCTTGTCGAGACCCGCAGGCGACCATGATATCATCAGCATAGAGCAATAGTCCAGGAGTGTTGGTAGAGTAGTTCTGCAGGAATGGTGTCAAGACAGAAAGTAAACAGCTGATCCCTGATAAACACCATCTTTGGTGGGAAAAGATTTAGAATTCCTTACAACACATCGCAGCACATGGCATTATGGTATAGCTGTTGGATCCATTTAACATGTACCTCTGGCACCCCATACTGTCTCAGTGAGCACCAGATTAGATCTCCAGGTACCCTATCGAAGGTCTTTTCAAGATCTAAAAAAAGCTATGTACAGCGGTTTTCTCCTAAATAGAAAGTTATTGTTATAAAATAACGTTCAGCGCAGTGCTTTATGTCTTACGCTGTAGCAAAAAGTTTCAGTTGTCATTGTGGTCTGAGTTTCAATTGTACCTGACCACAAACTGAAATGATGACATCAGTGATGTGGCTTCAATAAAAGCAAAGGAAATTGAAAACAAATTACAATCTATATTATCCTGCTTAGCATTAGTTTTGATTGTGGCCTAGGCCGCATAAATCGCGATCAATGCGAAACTATTTTCGTTAAAACGAAGTAATGATTTCAATAAAATGAAGCCAATGAAAGCAACTTAAATTATTTAATTTTTTAATAACTACTTGTTACTATATTAAATTATGATTTTAAAGAATACTACCAACATTGCAGTTCACTGAGAATCTGTAAAATTTGAAATTCCAAGAGTCTAATTTCCACATGGAAAATTAGTTACAAATAGTTGCATGTATTTGCCAAATTTCTGCACAATTGTAGTTACATAAATTCCTTAGTCAAGCTAATAGTGGAAGACGTGAAAATAACAAGTGTTTAAGGCTGAAGGTAACCACATAACATGAAGATTTTTCTTTTTAAATTTGGAATTTACCCACGTTAACCACACAGCCTGCTCCATGTGTTTGTGTTCACGCCATTGGTCACATTTCATACCATTGTCATTATTTTTCTCCCTCTTGTATGGACGCAACAAGAACAAATTAACTCCTTCCTGTCTGCTTTACTGGACTTCTTCTTCCATTAAAGCCGGTACTGTGCATTCTCGGGTGAGGCCTCCAGCAAGGTGCCGTTCATTAACTACGTGAGATAAAAAGGGGGGGAGGGTCAGGCTAAATCTGACTAGGGGGGGGGGGCTCAAAGGAATGACGAAAAAATTCTTCACGTACTTAATGGAAGCGCCCCCCCCCACCCCCCTAAGCTATCCAGCCAACACTTCCTGGGTTTCCCTCGTGGTCTTGTGCCTTCTGCTCCTATGTCGAGTGCTGTTTTTTTTGTTGTTGTCTTTCGACTGACTTGATGCAATCCTCCATCCCTCCCTGTCTTGTGCTAACCTTTTCATCTCTACATATCCCTTAAAACCCACATCCTAAATGATCTGCATCTTATTCTAATATCTGTCTTTCTCTACAGTTCTTACCTTCGACTGTTCCCTCCACCAGCAAATTAACCAATCCAGCATGTCCCAAAATATGCCCTACCAGCCTGTCTCTTCTTTCTATAAACTTCTTTCACAAACTTTTTTCCTCATCCATCATTTCCAAAACTCGTTCATTTCTTATTTTGTCTGTCCACTTAATTTTCAGTATTCATCTGTAGCACCACATTTCAAATGCTTCAATTTTCTTTCTTTCCGGTATTGCTATTGGCCATGTTTCGCTACAATATTGTGCTCCCCACAGTTTTAAAAACTTCTTTCTAATTCCTAGATCAATATAACTAAAAGATTGCTCTTTTTTTTTAAGGCTCTTTTTGGTAGAGCTATTCTGCTTTTAACATCATTCCTGCTTCGACCATCGGTTGTAATTTTGATTCTCAAGTAACAGAATTCACTTACTTCTCCTATTGCATCCGATCCTATTTTTATATTTAATCTACTACTATTGATATCATTTCTGCTACATTTCATCACTTTAGTCATGCTTTGATTTATATTCAGTCCAAAATCTTCCTTCAGGTTTTTGTTCATGCCATTCAGTAACTTCTCAATATCCTCAGCCCTCTCTGCTAACAAGACAATGTCATCAGCAAATCGTATCATACTGATTTTGTCTCCCTGAAAACTTATGCCGCATGGAAATGTTTCTTTGATTTTCTTCATTGCTTCTTCTACATCCAAGTTGAATATTAACTTGGATAAACTACAACCTTGTCTCACACCCTTTTTAACTAATGCTTGTCTCTCATGATTCTCTGCTTTTATTATAGCCACATGATTCTTTTATAGTTTATAAAGTATTCTTCTATCTCGATACTTCAGACCTGACTTCTTTAAAATTTTGAACATCTAACATTATTAAAAGCTATCGAGCCCTGTACTCATCACTGAAGTGTTGTTGCGCATTACACGGTGATACCACTGCATACGACCCTCCCGCGAACATAACACTTAATTGAAACCATCCGTGTTCTGGGACAGAGACAAACAAGCGATCCTTGCAACGCAGACCAAGCACTCCAACTGCCGGTTTCAGAAAACGAGATCAACATAGTGCCCGAAAACGGACACAATAATGAGAAAACGACATGATGTATGTTGTGGTACTCACGCAGGCCAGCTGGAACAGCGACATGCACACGCTGGACATGCTGACTGCCGTCTGGATCAGGATCACGGGGTTGAACTCTGCGTCCACGTCGGCCAGGAGTCTGCGAAACGTCCGCCCTGTTACCATCTACATTCACTATCGTCCATTCAAGTTTTTTAATTTCTAATATGTATTGAGATCTTCTCTGTCCACCTTACCCCATCTAAATCCCACCAAGCTCAACAGAAAGTCTTCAAATTTAGAGCAGCGACCCCGTTGTATCAAATACAGGGTAAGTTCGTGTTTCAGCTAGACCAGACCTGACTCTCTCTATATAGATATTGCAATTTTTGTTTGGTTTAAATGTACCTTAAGGGGCGTCCATTAATTACGTGAAGTGAAATAGCGAGAAAAGGGGGGGGGGGGTGCGGCAAAATCTCATGAAACCTCACCAACGGGGTGGGGGAGGGGGAACGGGTCAACGGAAGTCTCTCGTGAGGTTTTGAAATTCTGGTAAGGCTGTAGAACTAAAAAAAAAGTATCAAGAACTTACGAGGTCTTTAATAAGGGGTGGAGGGGGGTCTCCGTCAAATTCTCACGTCATTTTAGAGGGGGAAGGGGGTGAACCAGATCTCAGGAAGTCTCACCAGAAAAGGAGGGGGGGAGAGGTTTCCGGAATTCTGGATAAACACCTTACGAAATTAACGGACGCCCTCTTAGAAGTCAACATTGTCACGCGGATATGATATGTGACCATAAAAAATCTTTTTTGGCTACCATAAAAGTAATTTTTTTAACACTTTTAACGTCTATGAAACGTATTTCTGGTTGAAATCAAGCTTAAGGGGTTCAACGATTTCACGTAGTTATGATCTCTGATCCTAGAAACGCATTTAGTGTCCGTAAAAATTCTATTTCTGTCGCTTTTAGTCTCCATGGAATGCATTTTTTTGTTCAAATCGACCTTGAGAGGTACAACAATGGTCCGATATTGGTAGTTCTTAAAATGGACGCGGCAGATTTCTGAGGGGCTTGCAGCAAGTTTCACACTTCTTGCTTTGTCACTGCTCGAACGTAATTAGTAACTGCATCAACAATCTTGCTTTTTGTTTTACGACGCCAACCGGAACAGTCTAGAATACGCTAGCTCCAAAAACTCTGCAAAGGGCTCATTGATGTTTTTTACTTTTTGATTATAATGAACTGTGTAACTTATATCTTTATTTTATTTAAATATCTGTTGTAACTGTAGGTAAGTAGTAGGTTGCCCGCAGGGGCGGCCCTAGGGCGGTGCGAGCGGTGCGACCGCACCGGGCGCCGTCATATGGGGGGCGCCGAAAATGCAGCGAGAGATAGTGTGCGCGAAAAATGAGAAAAAAATTCTGCAATAACCCAGGCTGCTGTTCACATATTATTTTAACTGTTCATTCAGAAGAGCTTATAAGTGTAAGAGCTTTAATTTGATGCATAATCATATATCATCATAGAATCGCGTAACCTCGAGTTGCGATATGAGTTACTCGAATCAAGAAAATCACAACTCGTCCCATAATTAACACTCTCCGGGTCCGCGCCTCCCACAACGGTTTCCATCCTTTTGGGCTGTAATCTTGGAGTTCATTCGCATACGGGTGCATGTTCATAGGGAGAGATTGAAGCTACTTATCTACTTCTACCGTACTAGACCTAAGGCGATTGCAGTAAACGTTCGTTTCGGAAATATTTACAAAGCATAATGTGTCCTTTAAAGACATGTCGCTATCTAAAAAAAAAAAAAAAAAAAAAAAAAAACACCAATCTGGCGCACAGTACTTAAAAACAAACCAAAGCAAATCTGAGAAGGCTTCAAAATTGCTTGTCAATTGAGAAGTCATCTAAATCGTCGTCACCAAAACTAGTTCAACACGCGACGGAAGAAAACTTATTTAATAGGAGTTCTTCAGATGAGGCTGATGATAAAGAGCTGCATGTACGAGAAGTTTTCCCTATGGATGGAACGTCGTCTGCAGTTCAAAATATTACAGACAGAAGTGTATTAGACATACCACTACCGTTGCCTGTTCAAAGTACAATTTAAGATATTTCAAAATGGTCTCTCTCTTTGACTCTGCAGCCAGAGATGAAATAATTAATCAAGCAACGGGAAAAAAATCATCAACATCATTTTTCGAATACGTATTTTCAAAGAATAATGCCAAATGGAGAAACTTACAAGACGATGGCTTGTTTACTTTAAATCTGCAGATAACGTATATTGTTCTTTCTGTTGTTTATTTAACAGAATGTCTCACTCTTATTTGGGAAAAGAAGGATCTGATGACTGGAGCTACTTATAGAGCGTCTTAAAACTCACGAAACTTGCTCAAATCACCAGCACACCATGTTTAGTTTGATAGAAGCGTTGATTCGATTAAAGAACTTCAGTGTAATAGACAAGTATTCATAAAGACACACTGAAGACGAAAAATCACAATGAGTTGCAATTCTCGGATGAATTTATTCGTTTTACTTTCAATAATTTTTTTTTCATAGGAAGCTTTGGATCTGAAACACTAAATACTTCTAATAATGGTAACTTCTTGGGTACATTGTAACTGCTTGGAAAATATGACCCTTTGATGATGCAGCATCTCCGCCATGTTGTTAATAAGGAGACTAATGTCTATTATTTTGGCAAACGTATTCAAAACGAAAGAACTTCGTAATAAAAATTTGGCTATGGATAAGTCATCTAAATACTTTTCCGTATTACTGAATTGAACTCCTGATGTCAGTCACGCCGAACGTATATTTAACATTGCTTTTATTGACACAAATGAAGATGAAGTACAATAGCGTATTTCGTTGCTTACAAACCGCTAAGTGACTCTTCGGGGCTGGGAGCTGAACTCCCTGGCCTTTTTGTCGATAATACTTTGCAAAAGTTCAATTTGGATATTAACGAGTGTCAAGTCTAGAGATATGACAGTGGATCCAAGAGGTTGGTATGAAGAGAACAGAGTTAAGAGATAGCAGGGTAGTAGCATGGAGGAAGGAAATATATGGAGACGACGCAAGCGACCTTCACTACGCAATGAAGTGAAGCCGGGCGGAGGAGGAGTGGGGGAGTGGGGAGGCATGGACTAACCCATACAGACACGGCGTATATGTACAAAAACCTCAAGGGGACTCTGGAATTAACGTAACGTCGCAATCTGCAGATGGATTATTGTGTAACTCGACGAGACAAATAAACATGAAGAATAATTTTTTTTGATATCATGCTTAGTTTTCGAGATATTCTGTCTCAAATGTGAAATGGTTTTCGTTGAAATTCAGAAGAAACAATTGGTCAAAGTCAAATTTGATGACGGATTCTTATTTAAAAAGACGAGAGAAATTAAAAATAAAGAATAAAAAATTTCGATATCTCACCTAGTTCTCGAGATATATGTATCAAAAGTGAGGTGTCTTGAGTTGAAATGCAGAAGAAACATTTCTCAAAAGTCAAATTTAATGATGGATTCTTATATAACACGACGAGACAAATCGAAAATAAAGAATAAATTTTTTCGATATCTTGCTTAGTTTCCGGGATATACTGGGATTGGGTTGATATGCGACCTGGACTATAAATTAATTCTGCCAAAGCCACAATGAATTACATGGTGGACATGCAGAATGGATATTTCAGTTGTTTTTACTACCACTTGTGGTTAGGTTGAAATGAGGCCTAGACCAGAATCAAAATAGTTATTTTGTTACCATACATCGTAAGCTAAATTGGGAATAGCTGGAAGTGGAAGTAGTTTCCATCGCTATACACGTTTTGTCACTAACTTGGTTCTCATGAAATTACTAACAGTAATAGATAAATTCTTTGTCCCTCATGGAACAACAAAACCATTCTGGTACAGACTGCATTTAGACCTAACCACAATCTCCATTAAATTGCCGTTACAGAATCAAACTATGTAGAGATACCCACACACGCGTATTTGAATCGCAAACTGAATTTGCGGTAACATCATTTGCTTCATCAAGATTCCTAGATTGCATAGCATAATTTAACACATTTAATTTCATCATACAGTATAAACTACAACGTGACGAAGGAAAGCGCAATACTAAATTAACTGAACCGCGATGTAAAACACACACCCTTTAAATCTCATTTTCAACACTCGTTAAAAAGTAATGCTAGTCTATTATGTGCAAAATAGCAAGGTATGCTGATTTTCTACACTACACCAACAAAAATTTGAGAACAAAGTCATCCCATTGAGAGCTATGACTAAATATTTATAGACATGCGCCAAAGTTTTCATTTCCCACTGACCACTTCAACAACTTACCTATGAAATGATATTCCAGGTTCTTTCCTCTCTTGCCTATTTGTGCAACCGTATGCAACACAAGATGGCATTATAAAACACTTATGCACATTACAAAATGAAATAATCAGAACATCAGACACAGTGTGAACTCGGAATTTGTTTGGGTTACAATACCGCTGCTGCCGCCATGCAGGAGAGTTTAGAGCCTGCTTCACCGAGTTAACGTCACTTCTCCTCCATATATTTCCTTCCTCCATGGGTAGTAGGAAATATTTTAAACAACTAAACAAGGACTTAATAACAGCAAAGAAAGTGGCGGGGTGATCTGGACAGGATATCTAGTTGGGTTGGTAAACATGGGATGAAGATAAATACAAAGAAGAGTCAGCTAATTAGATACTCAAATAAAAAACAAAAGGTTAATTAAGAATATAAGGTGGGGAAAGAATTGCTTGCTGAAGACTTGAAATGTAAATATCTTGGCATTACATTTGATAACTAGCTTAACTGGGCAGGACACATTGGACAGGTGGTAGGAAAAGGTTTCAAAATCCTACACTTGTTGGAGAGAGTGATGAGGGGCTGCACGAGAGAAGTAAAGGAATTGGGTTACAAAACTTTGGTCAGCCAATTGCTCGAATATGGCAGTGTAATTCTAACATGGAATCAAAACTGCGGCCCATCTCCAAACCTGGTTGGGCAGCCGTTGTCCTACCCTAATAGGCGTCATCCGACATTAACCTCAGTTAAACGTAATTTATGGCAGACTGTTTAACAGATATTAACTTCTGATTTTACATAATCTGTCCTAAATTAGCCTAGCGGAGATGTACCAAAAGAGATTAATTATTGGACAGTGACCAAAATATGTTTCATTCTTAAATATAGGTAAATTGCATTCTTTTCAGTAGCTCTAGACATAAATGTATTCAAAAATATGCCACGTTTACATCATAAATATGACGTAATTGTTAATATAAAATACAATGATTGATAATTGTGGTTATCATTAACAAACAGTAAATATTAATCTCTAAAATTGTTTTTTGGCCGACAGAACTCGCTCTAAAACATATTCAGAACTTATATAAGTTTAGAATAGTATATCCCTGTGGTATAGGCAGCATTCGCTATATTAGTCATTTCTCACTCAGTTAAAGCTTTAAATATGTTACAGAGTCTAGTATTCCGTAACTTATTGCTATATATAAAATTCGTTATCTTAATTTTTTTTAGAATTTTTCATTTAGTTCACATCCAAAAACGATACCAGCATACGTGTATGTATAGCGTGGTAGATACGTTTTGAGTTTTTTTTTTTTTTTTTTTTTTTTTTTTTAAGTGTTCATCTTTATATTTGTGTCGTCTGTCTGTTTTCACGACAAACAGTTTATCGAAATGTTCTCCATCCCCCGCTCACGAAGAGTTACAAGATATGTGTTGTTGTTGTTGGTTTTTTTGTTTGTTTGTAATTCGATAAAAAAAAAAAACGGGCATCCCTTTCATAGAATTATAAATGTAAAGATAGGCAAAATTAATAAGATAAATTTTTATTTATATTTTCCTCGGCTCATTACCCGAGGCGTTCACTTGATTTTCTCTGAGTGTGTAAGTTAGGTCACGACATCGTTTACACAGAGTGCATAAATAAATCGAAGCCATTCAAAACATTATACAAAAATTTAATTAATTTTGTCATGCAAGCTAGTACAAGTCAAACCCACATGTGGACCTAGTACGCCTACTAGGTTTGACGGGATCCTGGACTCATACGTACGTGTCAGCTAGTGAACATTGGATAATCAGCAAGAAATTTTATGGTGATTTGAATAGATATTGCTTTCTTTATATGTGAAGCCCTAATGAAACGTGTCCGGTTGAAATTCGCAATATACATGGTTTGTATCCCAGATTTTGGCAGAACATTTCCGTATTTCATATTTCAGTTGTAAACTGCAGGTTCCCTTATCTGTAGGATTACCTTTTAATGTTATTTATGCACAATAGAAGTAGATTTGTGCGGCAAATCAAAATTCCCCGCAGTGACTTCATATCACAGCGTGCTTTTTATTTTTTATTTATTTATTTCCTGGATTACAGCAAATATTTTGTACTTTGTTATACATTATGATGCCTAATGATATGCAAAATAACTGAAATCGTTAGACCAATGAAGATTTATTTGCATGTCCTAAACATTCTTAATAAACTACTGGCAGCTGTCATTTGATCCCGTTGATTAGAATCGTCAGAAAATTTGTACCTCATTTCATGCAACCTCATCCTCATAAATATATCAGGCAAGCTTGCCAACGGAGGTCTTTGACTCTCGAGAAACATTTAGATTTTTTATGGCGGTCGTAAAACAGGCGATGATATTCGAGGAAAAAATTTGAAAGAGAACGGCTACAAATACTTTCGTCTGCTCTGCCCTAAACTCATTATAAGGAGGTTTCTAGACGCCTCTACCAATGTCCAATAAATACGGAGCAGGAAACCGAACCTGGTGGATGATCGGTGACTCACGTGCCTAGCATTCGGGAGGAGGTGGGTTCGAATCCCTGTCCAGACATCCTGATTCGGTTTTCAAGGTTTCCTGAGATCACTCCAGGGAAATAGCCGCATGGCTTCTTCGAAGTGGCATGGCTGAATTCCTTCCAGTTACCTATTCTGTATCCAGCATCTTTTGTCAGATCTAATGACGTAGATGTCGACGAGATGTAAAGACTAAAGCATAAATATGGTGCAGGAAAGATAGCTGTAGGAACTACTAAATAACTCAACTACTGCGCAGTTAATTACCAATCCAAGCGTGAGAGATGATGAGACTGTGGGCTCACCTGATGATCAGCTGGTGGTGCCGAACACAGCGGGCACACCCCGTGAGGGATCCTCCTCGTCACAGCCCAAGCGTGAGAGATGATGAGACTGTGGGCTCACCTGATGATCAGCTGGTGGTGCCGAACACAGCGGGTCAGACCCCGTGAGGGATCCTCCTCGTCACAGCCCAAGCGTGAGAGATGATGAGACTGTGGGCTCACCTGATGATCAGCTGGTGGTGCCGAACACAGCGGGTCACACCCCGTGAGGGATCCTCCTCGTCACAGCCAAGCGTGAGAGATGATGAGACTGTGGGCTCACCTGATGATCAGCTGGTGGTGCCGAACACAGCGGGTCACACCCCGTGAGGGATCCTCCTCGTCACAGCCCAAGCGTGAGAGATGATGAGACTGTGGGCTCACCTGATGATCAGCTGGTGGTGCCGAACACAGCGGGTCAGACCCCGTGAGGGATCCTCCTCGTCACAGCCCAAGCGTGAGAGATGATGAGACTGTGGGCTCACCTGATGATCAGCTGGTGGTGCCGAACACAGCGGGTCAGACCCCGTGAGGGATCCTCCTCGTCACAGCCCAAGCGTGAGAGATGATGAGACTGTGGGCTCACCTGATGATCAGCTGGTGGTGCCGAACACAGCGGGGTCACACCCCGTGAGGGATCTTCCTCGTCACAGCCCAAGCGTGAGAGATGATGAGACTGTGGGCTCACCTGATGATCAGCTGGTGGTGCCGAACACAGCGGGTCACACCCCGTGAGGGATCCTCCTCGTCACAGCCCAAGCGTGAGAGATGATGAGACTGTGGGCTCACCTGATGATCAGCTGGTGGTGCCGAACACAGCGGGTCACACCCCGTGAGGGATCTTCCTCGTCACAGCCCAAGCGTGAGAGATGATGAGACTGTGGGCTCACCTGATGATCAGCTGGTGGTGCCGAACACAGCGGATCACACCCCGTGAGGGATCCTCCTCGTCACAGCCCAAGCGTGAGAGATGATGAGACTGTGGGCTCACCTGATGATCAGCTGGTGGTGCCGAACACAGCGGGTCAGACCCCGTGAGGGATCCTCCTCGTCACAGCCCAAGCGTGAGAGATGATGAGACTGTGGGCTCACCTGATGATCAGCTGGTGGTGCCGAACACAGCGGGTCACACCCCGTGAGGGATCCTCCTCGTCACAGCCCAAGCGTGAGAGATGATGAGACTGTGGGCTCACCTGATGATCAGCTGGTGGTGCCGAACACAGCGGGTCACACCCCGTGAGGGATCCTCCTCGTCACAGCCCAAGCGTGAGAGATGATGAGACTGTGGGCTCACCTGATGATCAGCTGGTGGTGCCGAACACAGCGGGTCAGACCCCGTGAGGGATCCTCCTCGTCACAGCCCAAGCGTGAGAGATGATGAGACTGTGGGCTCACCTGATGATCAGCTGGTGGTGCCGAACACAGCGGGTCAGACCCCGTGAGGGATCCTCCTCGTCACAGCCCAAGCGTGAGAGATGATGAGACTGTGGACTCACCTGATGATCAGCTGGTGGTGCCGAACACAGCGGGTCAGACCCCGTGAGGGATCCTCCTCGTCACAGCCCAAGCGTGAGAGATGATGAGACTGTGGGCTCACCTGATGATCAGCTGGTGGTGCCGAACACAGCGGGTCAGACCCCGTGAGGGATCCTCCTCGTCACAGCCCAAGCGTGAGAGATGATGAGACTGTGGGCTCACCTGATGATCAGCTGGTGGTGCCGAACACAGCGGGTCAGACCCCGTGAGGGATCCTCCTCGTCACAGCCCAAGCGTGAGAGATGATGAGACTGTGGGCTCACCTGATGATCAGCTGGTGGTGCCGAACACAGCGGGTCAGACCCCGTGAGGGATCCTCCTCGTCACAGCCCAAGCGTGAGAGATGATGAGACTGTGGGCTCACCTGATGATCAGCTGGTGGTGCCGAACACAGCGGGCACACCCCGTGAGGGATCCTCCTCGTCACAGCCCAAGCGTGAGAGATGATGAGACTGTGGGCTCACCTGATGATCAGCTGGTGGTGCCGAACACAGCGGGTCACACCCCGTGAGGGATCCTCCTCGTCACAGCCCAAGCGTGAGAGATGATGAGACTGTGGGCTCACCTGATGATCAGCTGGTGGTGCCGAACACAGCGGGCACACCCCGTGAGGGATCCTCCTCGTCACAGCCCAAGCGTGAGAGATGATGAGACTGTGGGCTCACCTGATGATCAGCTGGTGGTGCCGAACACAGCGGGTCAGACCCCGTTAGGGATCCTCCTCGTCACAGCCCAAGCGTGAGAGATGATGAGACTGTGGGCTCACCTGATGATCAGCTGGTGGTGCCGAACACAGCGGGCACACCCCGTGAGGGATCCTCCTCGTCACAGCCCAAGCGTGAGAGATGATGAGACTGTGGGCTCACCTGATGATCAGCTGGTGGTGCCGAACACAGCGGGCACACCCCGTGAGGGATCCTCCTCGTCACAGCCCAAGCGTGAGAGATGATGAGACTGTGGGCTCACCTGATGATCAGCTGGTGGTGCCGAACACAGCGGGTCACACCCCGTGAGGGATCCTCCTCGTCACAGCCCAAGCGTGAGAGATGATGAGACTGTGGGCTCACCTGATGATCAGCTGGTGGTGCCGAACACAGCGGGTCACACCCCGTGAGGGATCCTCCTCGTCACAGCCCAAGCGTGAGAGATGATGAGACTGTGGGCTCACCTGATGATCAGCTGGTGGTGCCGAACACAGCGGGTCACACCCCGTGAGGGATCCTCCTCGTCACAGCCCAAGCGTGAGAGATGATGAGACTGTGGGCTCACCTGATGATCAGCTGGTGGTGCCGAACACAGCGGGTCAGACCCCGTGAGGGATCCTCCTCGTCACAGCCCAAGCGTGAGAGATGATGAGACTGTGGGCTCACCTGATGATCAGCTGGTGGTGCCGAACACAGCGGGTCAGACCCCGTGAGGGATCCTCCTCGTCACAGCCCAAGCGTGAGAGATGATGAGACTGTGGGCTCACCTGATGATCAGCTGGTGGTGCCGAACACAGCGGGTCACACCCCGTGAGGGATCCTCCTCGTCACAGCCCAAGCGTGAGAGATGATGAGACTGTGGGCTCACCTGATGATCAGCTGGTGGTGCCGAACACAGCGGGTCAGACCCCGTGAGGGATCCTCCTCGTCACAGCCCAAGCGTGAGAGATGATGAGACTGTGGGCTCACCTGATGATCAGCTGGTGGTGCCGAACACAGCGGGTCACACCCCGTGAGGGATCCTCCTCGTCACAGCCCAAGCGTGAGAGATGATGAGACTGTGGGCTCACCTGATGATCAGCTGGTGGTGCCGAACACAGCGGGTCAGACCCCGTGAGGGATCCTCCTCGTCACAGCCCAAGCGTGAGAGATGATGAGACTGTGGGCTCACCTGATGATCAGCTGGTGGTGCCGAACACAGCGGGTCAGACCCCGTGAGGGATCCTCCTCGTCACAGCCCACACGCCGCAGGTTTCTGTTCAGGATACGCAGCTGCAGGCAGAGCTGTGTAGCGGAACATGGAACAATGTGCTGCAATCGGTCTGTACAAAAAAGCTTTGACAGTTGAGTAAAACAATGGGACCGAGCGTGGTGGGTGAGCGGTTAACACTCTGGCCTCGCGTTCGGGAGGTCGCCGGTTCGAATCCCCGTCCGGGCATCCAGATTTGGGTTTTCCATGATTTCCCAAATCACTCCAGGCAAATGCCGGGATGCTTCCTTCAAAAGTCCATGGCCGAATACCTTCCCATTCCTTGGCCCCCAACCTTTCCCGTCTCTAAAGACCTCGCTGTTTGAGAGACGTTAAGCAGATTAAAAAAAGTTAGTTCTTATTCTTTGAACACAAAACAGGAAGTGTCGCAATATTTTAATGCTGTGTTATGTGGTTCGCAGTTTTCTGAGTGAGGTTTCATCAGATATGAAGTGCTTTTGGATTCTATACTGGGTCGACTGGTTTTTGTAAGATACAAGTTAATAATCTACTTTTAATAAAAGTTGAAAACTCAAAATCTGTGCTTTTAACAGATGCCACAAGCACAGGAATTCAAAATACTGTTGATTTTTCTACCGAACGTACTGTATTACACATTACGTCTTTGATCGTGTTAATAACTGGTTCGCACCTAACGACTTGGCCTTAAACTTGGATAAATAGTCAATATATGCATTTCAGTACTTCACATACATTAATGTTTGCACGCAGTCTGTTCAAGATGTAGAAACTGTAAAATTTTTTCGTTCGCATATTGATCGTACTTTAAGTTGGATGGTTCATGTCTCTGACTTACTAAAGTAACTGGGTGCAGCCCTATTTGCAATTCTCACAATTTCAGCAATAGGAGAACTCTCAATATTAAGAAACTAGTTTATTTAGCATATTTTCATTCCTTAATTCCATATACAATAGTCATCTGGAGCAATTCAAATTATATAGTTTAATAAGTATTCCCAACTCAGAAGCGAGTGATAAAAATCATGTGGAAATAGTAATAGAATTTCTTGCTGGGTAGTGTAGTTACGTGTAGTTAAGAATTTTAACAATTGTGACCAAGTATATTTATACGGGATAAACCACGGTAGGAAATACTTATGAATGTTTCTCGGGGAACCAACCGAGTAATACTACTATTTATACACAATATTTCGGCGACATAAAACTACGTCACCATCTTCAGGTGTAATCGTAAGACTTGAAGTTAGCCTAGATAGCTCTACGCAAAGTCGATTGCTTTCCAGAGAAACATTCATAAATATACAACACCGATAAAAGCTACGTTCATTTATAAAGGAAATACTGCATAATTTATTAGAAACACTAAAAGATTTTAAAGATAAAATTTATAAAGGATAACAGACAGTGGGTGGTGATATTAAAGTAAATATTTCAGATTTTGTTTCCAAAAAAAAGAAACTTTGCCCATAGCATATGATCATTCACAATTAAATTAAATTAATGCCTTAAACTCGCCAACTGTACATTATTTAATCAAATGATCTTCACAAATATTACAAGTCGTTGTAGTTTGTTCAAACAGGAGCCAGATATTCAGGGAAACATATCTTCACCAAGATTCCAACCATCTTAAATGTCTGGCAGGGCTAAGAACGTATGATACAAAAATTTAAAAGAATTTTTCATTGACAACTCCTGTTACTCCTCACAAGAATTTTTTTCAGAGGTATCTACAAAATAATCTCCAGTAAGTTGAATAAAATCATTTGTAATTAATGTACATTTGGCAGTGCACCTTTTTTATTTTTGTTTATGGTACGGCTTGTTTGTTCTTGTGATTCCAGAGCGGATAGTTCGGCCGCCTAGTGGCAGTGTTTTAAGTGCATTGAGTACTAAGGCAGTGGAGGAAGTCAAGAGTTGCCATCTGTCTGCGAAGCGGGTAACTATGTACTCTGTGTGAGAAGTGTATTTATAATATGTTAAATGTGTGGGGACCGTGCCAGCATTCGCCTTGATGACGTCAGCTACGCGGGAATCTGGTACCTCTCCCACCCAGTGTGTGGCGCCTTAGCGTACTCAGCTACACTGGCGGATAGATATTGTGGCGTATACATCTGTTTTATTGTATGACGATTTTGCTGTAAATTGGTTACTAGCCATATCCCAGAATGAGTCTCTCTTAAACAGAGATCTACTTAAAATAAAACGTATTCTGTTGTACTGTAACATAGGTGAGCGAAAAAATGAAAGCGTGAATTAAAAGTTCTGAGAAATATGAATTAGCTAGCTTTGCCCGGCATGCGTCCCAAATCCTCTTTTTCTTTCTTAATTGGATATGCATACAGAAAGCAGATTTACATGCACTAATTAAATGAAAGACATCGCGAAGAACTGTATGGTTTCGTGTGTAAATTTTGTTTAAGAAGGGTGATGGGTGTGAGTGGGTGGGTTTTTTAAATCTAATGTTGGCAATACATTTATCTCTGTTTTAAAGTATATGTGCGCAGTACGCCAACAAAAATCTGATAAAAACTGTCAGTTTCTATAAACAACTTTTGAAATAAATGGGTGGGAGTAAAGGGGCAGAAGGGTTGGACTTTCGTAAACCAAATGTAGACAGTAATTTTCTGTTCGCTGTAAAGTATACGTGTGAAAAGTTCCTTCAAAATTGGATAGAAACTATAGCTTTGCATAAAGAACATCAAAAATCAATAAGGTCGAAAGAGTGAGTTGGGTTTGGTTTTTGAAAATCGAATTTAGACAGTATTTTCCTGTTTTAATATATACGTGTGCAAAGGACCATTGAAATCGAATGAAATCAGTGGGTATGTATAAAGAACGTTTTCGAAAACAAGGGAGCGGAAAGGGGGAGATGGGTATGGTTTCTTAAAACCAAATGTAGACACTATTTTTCTATTTGTTTTTTAATAAAACGTGTAAAAACTTCCGTCGATGTTGGATAATGACCGTAGGTATGTGTAAAGAACATTAACAAAAATTAAGCGGGTGTAAAGGAGGAGAGGGTTAGGGTTTCCGAAAACGAAATGTATACAGCATTTTTCTGTTGGTTATAAAGAAAAAAATGTGCAAAGTCCCATCGGTAGTGGATAAAAACTGTGGGTGTTGTAAGTTCATAACACTAGTTTGTTCACGTGCAATTATTAAAGTCTCTTGCACATACAATATATTTCTTTACCAATGTATTTGTTCTCCACGGTCGCCAAGTGGTAAACTCCGTTTGTGAGAAGGATAGGACAGTGTATAAGGGTTTAACTCCAGCGTTCACAAAAAGTAAATCACTGTTCGAATTGAAGACAGATTGATTTTCAGAAAGCATCTTCATAGGAGTCACCAATAAAAATTATTCTGTATCAGACTTCTTCATCAGAAGATTGCAGTATTCGTGGAAGAGAAAATCGCACTCTCCTCACCCGGTTCAATATTATAAGTCGCACAACAGACCATCGCTGTTCATTCCGCGTCAGCCATATACAGCCATTCCACAACGGTACTTCACGACTGATTCCATTTCTCTCCCATCAGTCACTGCTCGACTACACAGAGCCATCTATAGCTATCTTTTGTACTACCGCGGCAACACGTGGGTCATATAAATATACATAAAAATGTTTTCAACACTTCACATTACACCACCATTCCTGTTGTATCGTTACAGTATGTGTAAAGAACATTAACAAAAATAAAGGGGGTGGAAAGGGGGAGAAGGGAGGGTTTTCACAAATCAAATGTATATAGTGTTTTTCTGTTTGTTTTTAAGTATACGTGTGAAAAGTTCCGCCGATATCGGATAAAAATTGTGGGTATGTATACAAAAAAATTGGCAAAAATTATGGGGGTGGAAAGGTGGAGTGGGGTGAAGATTCTGAAAACCAAATATTGACAGTATTTTTTTTGTTTATTTTAAAGTATATGTGCGCAAAGTTCCATCGAATCCGGATAAAAAATGTGGGTTCGTATAATATTAAGGGTTGTAAAGGGGGGAGATGGGGTGATTTTTTAATTTTTTTTGTCAGAAAAGCATTCACACAATAACACACCAGAGATTCATCTTAATCGGATAAATGGTATAGAAACGCATAGTAGACGAACATACAAGCAAACAGCCATTCATTTTTATGTATATAAGAAGACCTTGATGATAAAGCTGAAGTATAGGGTGTCGACGGACTGCGAGAGCAGGTACATGTAGCAGCCGACCAGCGCCTGGTGCACGAAGACGACCTCGTAGACCGGCGAGACGAGAGGGTCGAACGGGTACCAGGCCACCCCGGGCAGCTCCCTGCCCTCGGACATGAGCGGCTTGATGATCCACACAGGCACCGGCGCCAGCACGAACGCGAAGTACGCCATGTGCGCCCGTCTCGAGAACCCAGCCGCCCGCTGCACCTCGCCCCAGTCCTCAGGACCACGGAGGAACTCCTCGAAGTCGGAGGTGGCGCGGCCACGCAGCCGCTCCAGGCACGAGCGCCGGTGGTAAGCCAGCAGCAGCTGTCGGCACGGACCACACCTGTTTCTACACTCATCACACATAACATTATCACCACCTGCTTATTAGATTCGAAAAATCCTTGTTAGGCTTCCGGAGTTGCCCGGCACCAGATGTCTAAGCACGAAATTCCCTTAAATTATGGGTCGGCGGTTTGTGAGCGTGGTCCCTGGGAAACAGCATCTCGGAAACGGCGAGGCTGGTCGGCTGTTCGCATGCTACTGTAGTGAGCATCTATGCCGAGGGTCCCCAAACTTTTTACCCCGTCGACCCCTTGATACGATATTTGCATTCTTACCGACCCCCACAAGTATTTAATAAAAGCATTAAATTATTTTTTGCATTTCTGATGATAAGCAATAAGGAGGCCTGCATAACAACGAAATAATTTATAAAATCCACCCAATAAAATTAACAGAAAAACGAGATACTTTCCACTATTATTATAATCTCAAAAAATAGGAACAAAATTATGGATAGATGGAATAAATTTCGAATAAAGACATGCCAAAAAGAGCAGATGGTTGTTGCACTGTTTTAACCTGTCACACAGCGATGAATCCACCTTCCTAAGTAACTCTTCAACTATCAATACTGCAACTATCACCTCTTGACAACCACCTTACCTCTGTGAGCAAAAGTAATTTGTTGAAAGTTTCATCATTTACTTCACATAACTTCCCAAACAGACGAGAATTGAGAGGATGAGCTTTCATTTTATTTATTGACCTGATTTTTAGTAGAACATTCCTATTTTTTCATGTACAGTTTAATTGATCCTTTTTTTTATTATTAATCGACCACCTTTCGACCCCTCTATATTAATCGACCCCTGGAGATCTCTTATTGACCCCAAGGGGTCGGTATCGACCCCTGATCTATGCAGAGAGGTTGAAGGACGGTGAAACCACGACTGGGCGACAAGGTGGTGGTGGTGAGGTCGGATGCTTGCCCGCTCTGCAAAGCTGGATAGGTGGCGACCTGTAGCATATCTGACAGCCGAATACAATGCAAGTGCAGGCACAAGTGTTTCGGAGCACACAGACAACTCCGGAAACCGAACAGGGACTTTTAGAATCCATGCCAAGCGGAATCACTGCTGTATTGCACTTCAAAGATGGACGAACACACTAATAAGCATGTGTTCATAATGTTTTGGCTGATCAGTGTATGCTACACTGTACTCTGGAGAGGAGAAGAAGGACAGTAAGTTATATTTACTTCTACCGGTTGTTGAGTGAGTAAAATAAATACCTGTAACCGATTACGAACGACAATAACTCGCCGATCGTCATCAAATTTTGATTGTGAACAGTTGACACAATCATTTAGTAGGATAACAAATAGCAATGGTCCTAATACACTACCCTGTGGTATTTCTATTTCAGTTCTACTTTTTTTTTATTTTTATTTTAATACAGCTCTCCCTAATATAACTCTTTGCTTTCTACCTTTTAAGAATTCCACTACCCAGCAAATCACATTTTCATCCACTCCAATAGTTTTTATCTCACTTAATGTCATTTTATAGCGCACTCTGTCAAAGGTCTTAGAAATATCTACTGCTACTTTATCAACTTAGCCTCCCTTTTCTATTTCATCCGAAATATCTTGAATATAGCCTGCTAACTGACATACACATGAATATCCTTGACGAAAGTCATGTTGTAGATTTGCAAACCAGTTTCTTTCCTCCTAGATATTTCTGATGTGGTTGCTTGTAATTCTCGCCATCATTTTGCCTTCACTGATGTTAAACTAACCGGATTTCAATTTTCAAGTCCATTTTTCGTCCTTACATTAATGGACTGGTACTAGTATAGCGCTTTTCCAGTCCTCTGGTAGGCAGCAAGTCTCCGGGAATTTCAAGGTATTCCTCTATCTTTAATACATTTGTAGTAGTATTCGCCACATTGGCCTCAGTATGGCCTTTTAGTTTTCTTAGTTCCTTCATGACTTACTAAGAACCTATTTTTTTTTTTTTTTTTTTTTAAAAAGAAAAGAATCATTCACTTCCACTTATATGGGGAGCTCTTCCTTTGTTTTATTCCCTTCCATCTTTCGATGACGATTATTATTAATATTATTATAGTCCCTATTGGTGTCAATACACCAGTTACTTATCATCTCTGCTTTTTTTAAATTCGTCAGTAATTTCTTCTTCATTGTTATTTACATTTATCATGATACCTACGTTTCCCTTCATTTTTTTTGTAGAAATTTCTAGATGTATCGTTCATTGGCCCCCCTCTACCTATGATATCCTTGACAGACCCATCTTTAGTTTCCCTTTGTGCAGCTATTAATTCTTTGTTTAGTTGTTTCAAGAATTCCGTGAATAACCATCATATTTAAGTCACCTTTTAATATAATGTTTTAGTGTTTTACTGTAATTTCGTTTAGAAAATTCGCAAACAAATTTAAGAAAGAATTATTCTTCATTGACTCATCAACTCTATTTATTCAAAAATCGGATTTTCAATTTAATAACTTTTCTCGATAGCTAATTCCAATCACTGCATTTTTTACTTACAAATGGAGATTATTTATCCTTCAACGTACTACACCTCCAATTACGTTCCTCTCTACATTCAAACCTTTTCTTCACTAGTTTTCTGTCTTCCAATGAATCTCTACCCAGTTCCCTTACCATATCAGTTACTGATTGCGTTCTGTAATAATTTCCGCTCGTAAATCTAGTTTCCCTGCATTACACATCCTACAAACAAAAATGTGGGTCCAGTAAGATTTTGAAATGGTCTTCCTTGGTTTGCTGATAGAAGAAGAATTTTGAAATTGTCCCTTACCAACTTCCAAATGTCTCGTGCTCAAACCAAGATAATTGCATTTTGTCTATTTATGCATGTGGTGCAATAAAATCAAAAATAATAAAAACTCTTGTGGACTTCGTCTTCGTCCAGTGACAATAAGTTGCATATGATTCTGGAATGTGTATTCGTAAAAGGATTGAGAGATAGTATACGAAAATGAAGAGAGGGTTACGTTATAACAGCCCTTAGACCCAGCCCTTTAAGGAAAATTGTATTTTAAGAATTATGTATAGCAAGCTGTGTGTGGATTAACTATGGTTTTGTATATTTTCCTGTAATTAATTATGAATTTGTGTAAATGAATATTGTTTTATGGAAAGAAACTATGTAAATGCCACGCAATACGATCAAGGGCAGTAGGCTAATTATGTATGAAACATTGATTAAAAGTTTGTGGTAATTATAAATATTGAAGTGAGCTACGATGTTTGGAGGATGATTTGCGTCTGTTTCGACTGGTTTATGTAGCTAATTTTGTGTGTAAATACTTGAAAATATCTTTAAGTTTCATTTCAAGGTGTTTTCGAATTATTGTGAATGATTTTGCATTGATTGTGATTGTTTTAATATGATTTTTTGATTATTAGCTGCATTCTCACTTTTCGAGAAACATCGGGCGGCTTTCTCTGTGTTATTCTGGAAATTTCTGTAGTGACTACATATACCGAAAGGCAGAGACGAGTTTTAGTTTTGTAAGTTTTAGTTTGAAGGAGTTGCAAATTCATTAAAAGTTATAATCGCTACAGCATGTGTTTACATTTGTACGTAATATCTTTGTATGAAGTGCGATGAGATGAAGAAAAATAAACAAACTGAAAATTGATTCCTCGGAATTGTTTTTTCGAGAAACCAAAATACGTAACAACGTACTTGATTTCAAGCATAAGAGATGGAGAAGTTTTAATTTTATATGTGGGGGATTCGGCAAGTGTAATAAGTTACAAAGAAAAGTGGGGAACAAAGTAAATCAAACATTAAAATAATTTCGTGTGAAAATTCACCTTAAGCATATGAAGATGCGAAGGGAAATTATCACCGGTGTATTAACTGCATCTCAGCCGTTAATAATAATAGCCATCATCAAAATCTTTTACCAGCATAGGTTCTCCACGTCATGAAGTCTACCAGTGTGTCCTTTCATCTACCTGTTCTTTAGAGCTTAGACAAAATTTCTTCTCAACAACCATGATGACAATTCATCTTATTTCATTTATACAAAACGACTCATTTTCAAAATTTCGTGTACAACAATTTCATTCTTTTAGTTTTACCGTTTTTATTTTTGCGTTCTTTGATACTGCTGTAACATTTCTTTAGTGTGATCCTTTCTGTACTTTTTCCACCAGACTTGAAATGTAAATATCATGGCATTACGTTTGATAACAAGCTAACTGGGAAGGACACATGATACAGGTGGTAGGAAAGGTTTCAAAATTCTGCA